>NC_069408.1:73145312-73252812 GCF_026875155.1 Cherax quadricarinatus
TTTTGGTTAAAAGCAAAGTAAAAAATAACACCCAAAAATTCATTGTAATTTTGATGTTTCAATGATCTATACTGGTACTAGCCACAGCAGCACAAGTGGACATGAGAGTGGAGGGTGCTGGTGATGGTCTAGTTTATGTAAACAGAGGATGGTACAAAGTTCTCAAGGTTAAGCTTCGCATGACATGAAGTCAGCACACACCAGCACTTGCAGATTCACCAGTCACATTGTTTCGAAAGTTTTGACACTAAAATCTGTCAAGCCAGCCCTTCCTAGCTACGAAATACTCTACGCTCATTTTTGTCTTTTCAGGCTGTCATACATTTTCAGGTTTTTACCTGTGATTGCTGCAGTGCAAGGATTCCTTTTCCTCTGGTTCATATCTTCTTATTCTGGTTAATACTTCAGGAATGTAGACTGTATTATGGATTTCTTAATGCTTTCAGCATTCTTTTTAATGGAGTGAATGGTTGACTTGCCGGCTGAGGGATGTATGATCCTAGTAGGTTTAGCACTTTTCGATTCTAATAATAATCACTGACACTGCATGCAAAATTAAGCACAGATGGCCTCCCCACCAACATCATTATTCAAAATATCCAATTTTGTTATTAATATTAAAATCAAGGGGGGCACTAAACCTGTAGGATTATGCAGTGCCTGTGGGAGGAATGTAAAAGATATTCAGGCTTAATTCGGGGAACTGGAGCACAGATCCAATTCCCTAGATCAAGAGCCCCTCACCAACATCAAGGAACCTTCCTTGAGGGAATCCAATTTTGATTCAGAGTTAGAGAAAGGGGGCTAGCAACTCCTTTTGTATGTATGTATGTATGTATGTATGCAGTATGTATGTATGTATGTATGTATATATATATTATTATATATATAATATAAAATAATATATTTTAAAATAAAATATATATATATATATATTATTTTATTATATATTAAACACTGATCTCTGGCTGAAGGAGACTCGAACCACGAACCTTAGGACAAGGTACGCAGTGCTTTACCAATCTACCCACACTGGACAATACCTTGGCGTGTAGCATGCGCTACACGTTTGATCCAAGGCAGCCAGCTTTCAGGGAGAAGGCTTACAGCTTTTCATCTAATCCCTGCATGCATCAGCCTTACTAGAGATTTGAACAATGCAAGGAATTCCTTGCATTGTTCAAATCTCTAGTAAGGCGATGCATGCAGGGATTAGATAAAAGCTGTAACCCTTTCTCCCTGAAAGCTGGCTGCCTTGATCAAACGTGTAGCGCATGCTACACGCCAAGGTATTGTCCAGTGTGGGTAATGGTAAAGCACTGCGTACCTTTTCCTAAGGTTTGTAGGTTTGAGTCTCCTTCAGCCAGAGATCAGTGTTTGTGTATATTTCGCATGCTCTCGCGAATTCCTTGCATATATATAATATATATATATATATAATATTAAAATATATAAAATAATATATATATATATATAATATATATTTATATATATTATATATATATACATACATACATACGAGTATATATGTATATATAAATATATATATATATATATATATATATATAATATATATTATAAATATGTATAAATATATATATATATATATATATATATATATATATATAATATATATATATATATTATAATTTTTATATTATAAAAATATATATATATTATAAAAATATATATATATATATATATATATATATATATATGTAAAAGATAAATCCTCTTATGTTTCTTTTGGGGTCAGCAACAGTGCTAAATCTGGTAAAATGCTGAAAAAACTATAATGGAGACTAACTGCAGACACTCATAAAGAAGGCAAGATGCAAAAAAACTACTGTGAACATTGAAAGACTTGTATTAATGTTGGTAGAATTACCGACAACATGTAAAGTAAAAGGACACAAGTGCAACTAATGTGACATTGTGCAACATTTTGCTCTCCAGGAGCTTTGTCAAGCCATTACAAACAGTACATGGATACACAGGGTATATATAGGCTCAGAGTGAGGTGCCATACTAGTGATAGTAGTAAAAGTAGTACTACTACTACCATAGTAGTAGTATTTCTACCCAGTACTACTACTACTACCACTAGTATGGCACCCACTCTGAGCCTATATATACCCTGTGTATCCATGCACTGTTTGTAACGGCTTGACAAAGCTCCTTTGGGGAGCAAAATGTTGCCACTATAAAAAGTCACATTAGTTGCACTTGTGTCCTTTTACTTACATACCGACTATATGTTAGGTAAAAGGACGCAAGTGCAACAAATGTGACATGTGGCAACATTTTGCTCTCCCACAATAAAATGTCACATTAATTGCACTTTTGTCCTTTTACCTAACAATGAAAGACTTGATATTTGATGGAGCATCACTCCCAACAATGCCCCCATACAAAGCATATAGTAACCACCACTCCATCACAGAAAGAAAAATCATACAGCCATCTTATCTCCCCAATCTACATTATTTAGCTTGGTAAAAAATAGATCATTCCAAGATATGTGAATTCGAAACAAAGCAATATGCAAAAGAGAAGGAAACCTGTATTGTAACCCCTACAGGTTTAGTGCCTCCCCATGAATACACAATACTAAAATGTAATGGAATTATTACTGTATTATATTTTATGAGGAAGGCTTAAGTGTTTCATTGTATGGCAAAAGCATCCCTCAATGAAGATGCCTATGATCACTGAGGTGGCTCTTATGTCCTTCCCTTCTTGGATCAAGCCTGTCTGTTTTCCCATTCTTCAATGCTATATGATTCTATGGGTTTAACTCTTCAGATGCACTGTACCCATTCCAGGCACATGAGCCTCAGAGTGCCATCAGGTTCGAAATATGCCTCATACTCCTGCCTTCCTTTCCGTCACGAGGAAAACACAAGGATGTAAGCCGCAGAACACACCATTTAAATATCAAGATATTTAAAATATTACAATATTTGTGAATAAACAGAAGGGTGGATGATGGACCAAACTGCAGTCCATTTATATTGGCAGTCCAACACTAGTTCGTGACTGTCAATTTAACAGAATGCGGTTCAAGTCCCTCATCCACTCATCTGTACATTAATCGACAGTGTTTATTGCAACTTAACTTGAGTTCACAGTACGTATATGCATAGTTAATAGGTAGGCCTCAGATCCACAAGTCAAATTAATTAATATAATGTGATGCCAAGCTCTAAAATCCCTAGAAATCTTACAGCACATGGAGCACACGAGATCATGAGCCCCTCACAGGCATCCTGGACACCTCCCATTAATGTCATAGAGTTTCAGGAAGACCGTCCTCTACAAGTTGGTCTCCTTGTGAGTGGTGAAGAGGCTTTTTGTCTGAGGAATTAGACCTGTCGTCTCCTTCCTCAAGACCGAACCTAATTACCCCCCAAACCCCCCTTCCCTATCCCATCCTCAACCCTTTTTCCTTTTCACTCCTCCTCCCCCCCTCCCCTTTCTCTTTTTGCCCTTCCTCTTTTTGGCCTTTGGGAATTTTTCCCACAGGCCACTAGTATCCTATGTAGGGGAAAGGGTACTGGGGTCCATCCCATTTCCGTTTAGGTTCTTGCGGTGGCGAATAGTGTGCTGTGGAATCTGGATCACCTGGGGATGTACCGATACCTCTCCGGTATCCCGGAGGGTGGCTTTGGGTGTCTTTCGGGCAACGGGTGTATCTCTGGAAGTCACCTTTTGGGTTCCGGGGATGGTGGCCGAAGGAGGTGTGCTTTGTGGTGGATATCCGGCCTCCCTCCCTTTTGTCCACCGAGGTAGCTCGGCAGATGTGAGGTTGCTATCCCGGATTGCTGGTTTGCTGGCATGAAGGGTAGGGTATGGCACGAGTTCCGTGCTGCATCTGCGCTACTTGCGGTGCTGAGGTCCTCTTGGGCATGGAGGGAGATTTCTGGCCCTTTCATTCTTCCTAGGAACTATCCCTCCCCGGTCCCCCCCCCCTCAACACTTGTAACAGAGCCAGTGAGAGGGGAAGAACCAAGTACAGAGACAGGGAAGGTAAAATGAGGAGGTGGAAGAAGGGAAGGAGGGGTTAAAGGACCTTTTTTTGACTTCTGAGAAGTAGAGGGACGATTGGGAGGAGGTGTCGTACGAGATCTCGTCGATACTGAGGTTTGTGAGGGAGAACACAAAGAAGCGAGAACAGACTGAGGCGTTGAAGTAGGGACGTCTGAGCCTAGGACAGCAAAAGAATTAGATACAGGAATGACTATGGGAGAGGTAACCACAGAGGAGGCTGCAGAAGATGGGACCCCAGAAGTAGGGGGACGTTTTGAAACACGGGAATAAGAAACACGAGGTAGTCTCCCTTGGAGGCGGATATGAGAAACTGTCATGGCATAAGGGAGACCTTCTGCCTCTTTGAGGTAACGGATTTCCCGTTCATTTAAGTAGACTTGGCAACGGCGAGAGTACGAAGGGTGAGCCTCATGACAATTAAGACAAGAGGGAGGTCGATTGCAAGACGTATTAGAATGGTCATCGGCACCACAGACTGGGCATTCGGCTATAGATCTGCAATATTTCGCTGGATGGCCAAATCGCCAGCAATTTCTACACTGTTACGGTGTAGGGATCAACTTTCGAACTTGTAACCGATGTCCTGCTAGATAAACTGAGAATGGGAGTTCATGGCTGTCAAAAGTTAAACGAGCCACATTGCTAGGATATCGTCTCCGCCCGCGGGCAGGATTGGGAGATCTTGGAGTTCCAGCTGTTCAAGAGTGTCATTGCCACATGTCTGGAAATTTTGTTGAACTATGGTATGGGGCAGAATGACGGTACCACTACAAGAATTGAGGGAATGATGTTTTTTAATAGTGACAGGAACAGTATCGATATGGGAAAGAAGAGAAAGATCGTGAGCTTGGGTAGCATTCTGTACAGTGATGATGCATGTACCACTCTTAAGAGCATGAAAAAAATATCTTTACCAACATGGCATAGGAGCGCTTTGCCAATACTCTGGTTCCACGTGGGACCAGAGCTGGTCCGACGTGGAACGGGCCGGCGATTCGAAAATTGCCGCATCGTAGAGGGAGAGGCCGGAAGCATAGTCAAAGGAGAGCGGAGGTCAGATAAATCGAAGGAGTCAGTCGAGACCTCAGTACCTGAAGCGGGTGAGGAAACAGGCACTGGCAAGAGGTACAGAGGCATGAGGAGTGTCCGAAGAGTGGTCCAAAGACGAGGTGGGGTCAGAACGGGGTGTGGTATCAAGAAGGGGTCCGGGGGTAGCAGGTTCATGGACTAGGGCTGCCATGGTTAGGTTACTTCTTTCTTTTTGTTTTTAAGAAAAAAAAAAAAAAAAGAAAATAAAAATAAAAAAAAAGAATAAAAAAAGGGGGGACCGGGGAGGGATAGTTCCGAGGAGGAATGAAAGGGCCAGAAATCTCCCTCCGTGCCCAAGAGGACCTCAGTACCGCAAGTAGCTTAGATGCAGCATGGAACCCGTGCCATACCCTACCCATCATGCCAGTAAACCAGCAATCCGAGATAGCAACCTCACATCTGCCGAGGTACCTCGGTGAACAAAAGAGAGGGCGGCCAGATATCCGCTACAAAGCATACCTCCTTCGGCCACCACTCCCGGAATCCAAAAGGTGGCTTCCAGAGATACACCCGTCGCCCAAGAGACACCCAAAGCCACCCTCCGGGATACCGGAGATGGATCGAGGCATCCCCAGGCAATCCAGATTCCACGGCAAACTACGCCACCGCCAAGAACCTCAACGGAATGGGATGGACCCCGGTACCCTTTCCCCTACCTAGGAACTAGCGTGCCTGTGGGAAAAAATCCCAAAGGCCAAAAAGGAAGGGCAAAAGGAAGGGGTGGGGAGGAGGAGGAGGAGGAAAGAAAAAGGGGGAGGATGGGATAGGGAAGGGGGGATTGGGGGGTAATTAGGTTCGGTCTGAGGAAGGAGACCGACAGGTCTAATTCCTCAGACCAAGAGCCTCTTCACCACAACAAGGAGCCCCCCTTGAAGAGGTAAACCGAGCATAGGTTACTGGCCGTCTTCTTGTCATCAGTGCCAAGGTTGGGAGACTACTCTCTCCCGCCTTCGCATTGGCCACACTCGTCTTACTCATGGGTATTTCATGGAGAGGCGCCCTGTTCCTCTCTGTGAGAAGTGTCAAGTTCCAGTATCGATTAGCCACATTCTGTTAGACTGCTCTCTCTATCAACGAGCAAGCAGAATTTACCTCCAACGTCGTCTCCGCTCTCCTACTCTCTCTTTATCTTCCCTTCTTGCTGATGGACCCTCCTTTAATCCTGACTCTCTCATTGATTTCTTAACAACGACTGATTTACTTCACAAACTCTGATGATGATACCTTTCACACTCCCATCAGCCCTCTCTACCCCAATCTCTTGCTGCCCTCTACCCTTTCACCATCCACTGCCTAGCTGTTCTCCTTAACCTATTACTCACACAAGAACACAAGAACACAAGAAAAGGAGGAACACCGCAGGAGGCCCGCCGGCCCATACTAGGCAGGTCCTTTACAATTCATCCACATAACAAAACATTTGCCAACCAATTTTCAGTGCCACCCAAGAAATAAGCTCTGATGTGAAAGTTCCCACTCCAAATCCAACCCCTCCACTCATGTACTTATCAACTAGATTTGAAACTACCCAAAGTCCCAGCCTCAAAAACCCAATAGTAGATGTTCCAACTCATCAACTACCCTATTTCAAACCAATACTTTCAGTTCACTTTCTAAATCTATAACTTACCTAATTTTAAATCCATTACTGCGCGTTCTCTCTTGGAGAGACATCCTCAAGACCTTATTAATATCCCCTTTATTTATACCTATCTTCCACTTATACACTTCGATCAGGTCTCCCCTCATTCTTCGTCTAACAAGTGAATGTAACTTAAGAGTCTTCAATTCTTTCTTCATAAGGAAGATTTCTGATGCTATGTATTAATTTAGTCATCCTACGCTGAATGTTTTCTAACGAATTTTATGTCCATTTTGTAATACGGAGACCAGAACTGAGCTGCATAATCTAGGTGAGGCCTTACTAATGATGTATAAAGCTGCAGTATGACTCTCGGACTTCTGTTGCTTACACTTCTTGATATAAATCCCAGTAATCTATTTGCCTTATTACGTACGCTTAGGCATTGCTGTCTTGGTTTAAGGTTGCTGCTCACCATAACCCCAAGTCCTTTTCGCAATCTGTATGGCTAAGTTCTACATCATTTAATTTATAAAGTACTAGTGTTATGGGCACTCCCAAGCCTCAGAACCTTGCATTTATCTACATTGAACTGCATCTGCCACTTTTCTGACCAAGAATAGAGTTTGTTTAAATCCTCCTGAAGTTCCCTAACATCTACGTTTGAATCAATTATCCTACCTATCTTTGTGTCATCGGCGAATTTGCTCATATCACTAGTAATTCCCTCATCAAGGATCATTGATATATATTATAAACAACAACGGGCCCAAGACTGATCCACTGTGGAACGCCACTTGTTACAGATCCCCACTCGGATTTAACCCCATTTATGGACACTCTCTGCTTCCTGTCAGTGAGCCATGACTCGATCCACGAGAGCACTTTTCCCCCAATGCCATGAGCTGCCACTTTCTTTAACAGTCTATGGTGCGGAACTCTATCAAAAGCCTTACTAAAATCTAAGTAAATAATATCAAATTCTTTATTGTGGTCAACAGCCTCAAAAGCTTTACTGAAGAAAGTTAATAAATTAGTTAGACAAGACCGGCCTCTTGTGAATCCATGCTGAGTATCATTAATCAAGCTATGCTTATCGAGATGGCTTCTTATAATCTCAGCTATAATTGACTCTAGTAATTTGCCTACAATTGAGGTCAGGTTATTGGGCGGTAATTTGACGGTAACGGACTTGTCCCCTGTTTTAAAAATAGGAGTTACATTAGCCATCTTCCACATATCAGACACTACACCTGTTTGAAGAGATAAATTAAAAATATTAGTTAATGGTTCACAGAGTTCCATTTGCATTCCTTAAGAACCCTTGAAAAAACTCATCAGGACCTGGCGAACTTATTTTGCTTCAGTCTGTCTATCTGCCTCACAACCATCTCACTAGTGACTGTGATGTTACATAATTTATCTTCTTCTAGCCCACTGTAAAAAATTAATTACTGGAATATTGTTAGTGTCTTCCTGTGTAAAAACTGAGAGAAAATAATTATTTAAATCAAGCACATTTCATTCTCTTTGTCAGTAAGGTGCCCATAGTTATTTTTAAGGGGACCATCTTATCTCTAACTTTTGTTCTATAGACCTGGAAAAAAACTTTTTGGGTTAGTTTTAGAATCCCTAGCAACTTTAATTTCATAGTCCCTTTTAGCTTTTCTTATCCCCTTTTTAATGTCCCTCTTAATGTCAATATACTGATTCATAAGATGACCCTCACCTCTTTTGATACGCCTATAAATTCCTTTCTTTTGCCCTAGTAGATATTTGAGCCTATTATTCATCCATTTTGGGTCATTTCTATTTGATCTAATTTCTTTATATGGGATAAAACGCTCTTTGAGCAGCATGTATAGTGTTCAGAAAACTGTCATATTGATAGCTCTCTTCGTTACCCCAGTCAACAGATGATAAGTGTTCTCTAAGCCCATCGTAATCTGCTAAGCGAAAATCTGGGACTGTTACTGAGTTATCGCTACTAACGTACTTCCATTCAATGCTAAATGTAATTGATTTGTGGTCGCTAGCACCCAGTTCCTCTGAAATTTCTAAATTATTAACAAGGGATTCATTGTTGCCATAACTAAGTCAAGCAGGTTATTTCCCTTGTAGGTTCTGTCACAAACTGCTTCAAAAAACAAATCCTGAAATACTTCTAAGAAGTCGTATGATTCTAAATTCCCAGTCAAGAAATTCCAATCAACATGACTAAAGTTAAAGTCTCCTAGAATTACTACATTATCGTGCCTTGTGGCCTTAACAATTTCCTCCCTAGTAGTTTCCCTTGGTCCCTATCTAAGTTTGGGGCGGTTATATCACTCCTAAAATCAGTTTTTCATGCCCCTCTGAAAATTCTATCCAAACAGACTCTGTATGTGTTACTTCAGACTTAATACCCGTTTTTATGCAACAGTTCAAGCGATCTCGGACATACATGCCACCCCACCCCCCCTCCAATACTTCTATCTTCTTGGAACAATTTAAAACCCTGAATATGACATTCCGCAGGCATGTCCCGACTTTTTGAATTAAACCACGTCTCAGTTAAGGCAAATACATCAATGTTACCTACACTAGCAACTAATCTCAACTCGTCCATCTTATTCCTAGCACTACGGCAATTAGCATAAATAAACATTGAAAGACTCTCCTTTCTCTTTACCCTTCCTGCTCATTTCTATTTTTCTACTAAACCTATTACTGTCCTTATCACCAAGGTCCCTGGCTTTTCAATATCTATCTCGTTCTTATTATTACTAGTTCCCCTAGAACTCGTAATATTACTACACTGGGACTTCACTGCTTTCCTGCCAAAACCCATACCACTAACTATTCCTAGTTTAAAGTCCTAACTGCTCCCTCCACTGCAGTTGCCAGTGCTCCCACCCCACACCTAGATAAGTGAACCCCATCCCTAGCAAACATGTCATTTCTTGCCATAGAAGAGGTCCCAGTTGTCAATGAATGTTACTGCATTTTCCTTACAGTATTTGTCCAGCCAGCAATTGACACCAATTGCCCTGGACAACCATTCATTTCCA
Source organism: Cherax quadricarinatus (assembly GCF_026875155.1). NCBI lineage: Eukaryota > Metazoa > Arthropoda > Malacostraca > Decapoda > Parastacidae > Cherax > Cherax quadricarinatus. The sequence goes on from NC_069408.1 coordinate 73,155,084, forward strand.
ACTCCCTCCTTGGCAAAATACCACATATTGAGGGGTTCCCACCCTTACTTCTAATTATTTCTATTGCTGACCTATACCTGCTAATCAGGTCCTCACTCTACGTCTGCCACCTGATACCCTCACTTCCTTCCTGCCCTGCAGCGCTGTATAGCCCTTGTGGTTTAGCGCTTCTTTTTGATTATAATAATAATCAGAAAGCACCTGGAAAATTGGGGGTAATTGGGTGTGACCCAAAAAATGGGCAAGTAATTTTTTTTTTCCTTAATCAAGACCCTTAACGCATCAAAGGAGTTTTATTTAAATATGTTTTGGTAAATTAAACTTTTTTAAAAGTCTAAAAATAAAAGCAAGTCTTAAAAACCTTAAAAATGAATTGAATTTTTGTAAAGCTTCAGGAGGTTTGAGAACAAAATGTATAGGCGAGGTTCACTTCCTCCAAATTATTCAAGATTACAGTTATTTTTTCATAATTTTTTTTTCAGAAAACTGATCTGTAGGGGTAATGCAGTGCGTTTTGGATGGGAGGCAGTCAGTTCGATCCAAAAGAAGAAGACAGATCCAATTTCTGGGATAAAAAGGGAACCTTCAATGGAATTAACTTTTTAAAAATCCCCGCTGAAGAAATTTCATCACGTGCCTTTAATTTAGTAAACTCACATGATTTTTTTTTTTAAAGGAATAATGTAAAGCTTTTTTTTACATTGATAAATAAAAACAAAATTAAAAGGGGGGGGCAACTGATTTGATAATAAAAATAAATATACACAAAATTTACAAAAGTCTCACACATCAATTTCTTTTTGCATTTCAATGACTTTTTTACATTGCAACCCTCCGAAATTTTAAAAATTCGATTCATTGAAAATGATTGGGTCATTGAAAATTCAGACAATAACCCCCCACAAAAGAAAGCATTCAAAAATGCTTTTTTTTTTGATTTTTTTGGGGCCCGGAGTAAGGTCTAAAGGATTCTGGGGACAAATTTTAAAAACAGTGAGAATATAAAATTTTCAGAGGTTTTTTAATTTTAAAAAAGATAATTTGTTTTATAATACCTGGATAAAATAAATAGTCTTCATGAAAGGGGCTAAAACAGGTCACTAACTGCTGAACAATAAGAATAATTCAGTTAAGGTTTAAACTTTCCAACCTGTCTGAATAATCAAAATGGCCCAAAATAAAATGAATTTCTTAAGCAGTCTTGTGATTAACTAAGAAAACAAATGGTAAGCCAAGTGAATGACTTTGTAAAAATTCAATAAAACTGACTCATATTATTACACATTCAAGTTTTACTGATCAGGTACATAATTTACTAGATTTAGCTTTATATGGTTGTTTTTATGTTCCTGCTTGTTTACTAACAACTTAGGCTTACAAGTCTCCAGTTACTTCACTCCTTTTAACCTAATATTGTTTCTTTCATACCCTTCAATGTTTCTTACAATATTCATTTATATTGTATATAAAATCTATTCAATAAACAATTACATTTTTAGCAAGATCATTAAACAATTTGCCATTCACATATAAACAATTCAACAACTTGCTGAGAAAAAATACTAGCGACTACTAACTTTCTATCTTTTATAATTTTTTTCTTATTATACTGTATCACAAAATAATGTGCATATAACACATTAATTTTTTAAGATATTGTACTGTTTCATCATCATGTATGCCATTCCCCACAGTCACAGCAGGGCAACACATTATACTTTTTTAAACTAACTGAAATATGAAGTGACCAGATCTATCTGCTGTGACCATTGACTCTGACACTAGGGCGAGTAACTGTCCCCTTCTCCGTACTCGTCATGGAGTCCAGAAACTGAAATAACAGTTTCACCAACGAGTGACGCTTAAACCTACTGGCCTCGTGTACTATATCTTTCACCATTTTCAATCTTGACTCATATGAGCCCTGCACTGTGTTCAGCTGATCGAAGAGTCTTCTGAAGTCTGAAAACAAAATAATTACAGTTTAATTTGTAATACAGATTTTTATAGGACTTAATGATATTTAAATAGTATATGTGAATTTTTTTTAACCATTTGTAGCTCGAATTAATACTTGCTACTTTCTCATGACTTTCACATAAAACTGCTCACTGTGAGACACTACAGTCAATTTACACACCATCCATCAACACAGTATCTACTTCTTTTCAAGACCTTCACATTTCTTACCAACTTATTCAATTATTCCTATTGTTTATTATTGCAGCCTTAGCCATTTTCCACCAAGAAAAAGTGAATCAAAGGAGGAAACATTTCATTCATTATCTAGCCCTCAAAACTACAACATCCCCATCCAACCTTCAGAGTGCAGGCACTGTACTTGCCACCTCCTGAACTCAAGTTCACCAAAGAAGTTTTCCCATGAATCCCTTTAAATGTTACCATGCTTAACAGTGCATCAAATCACACATGCTTGCTGGATGCCATTACCAATTAAAGCCTCACATATGCCTGCTGGATACTCAGGCCATTACCAATTTAAGCCTCCTTCATGCACTCCCTTTAACCCTTCTACAGCAGATTTACACACCCTCTTGATCAACATATTTCCCATCATAATTTATAAATGACTAAACAATCTCAACAACACCTCTTCTGCTCAGTGAATTATAACTTTCATATCACCAAACAAATATTTAAGCTCTTTCAATTTTTATCTGCCGCATAATATTCATACCACACTGATCTCCACTGCATTTAGCCTCCTCCTCACTGCAACTTTCATAGCCTCCTCCTCACTGCAACTTTCATAGCCTCCTCCTCACTGCAACTTTCATAGCTCCTCCTCACTGCAACTTCATAGCCATCCTCCTCACTACAACTTTCTAGCTCCTCCTCACTGCAACTTTCATAGCCTCCTCCTCACTACAACTTTCATAGCCTCCTCACTGCACTTATCACAGCTCTCCTCACTGCAACTTTCACAGCCTCCTCCTCACTGCAACTTTCATAGCCTCCTCCTCACTGCAACTTTCATAGCCTCCTCCTCACTACAACTTTCATAGCCTCCTCCTCACTGCAACTTTCATAGCCTCCTCCTCACTACAACTTTCATAGCCTCCTCACTGCAACTTTCACAGCCTCCTCCTCACTGCAACTTTCACAGCCTCCTCCTCACTGCAACTTTCACAGCCTCCTCCTCACTGCAACTTTCATAGACCTTACAAAGTCTTGTCCAACATAAATTCATAATACATAAATATTTGAATGGATAATTAAAATATAAACAAACAACTAACCACTTCACTCTCTAATACATTCTGCATATGTTCTCATATTTTTTAAGCTTCAATCTTCCTCATAACAATCAGCTGCATATACAAGAGGTGTAGAAATATGCATTATTACTGTGAAATGTATGAAGCAATTTCTAATTCTCTCTTTGATGACACAGCTTTCATATTAATAATTTTATCTTGTCTATTTTCTCTTTGCACTAATTTCTTTCATTTTAAATATATCCTTTTCAAAGGAGAAAGTTATCGTCTAGTTACTCCTGCACATCATCAACGCAGCGTAATAACTAAAGTGGACAGAACTTCCAATATTCATTGCTCATCTTGTTAGCTCATTTGCTGTTACAAAATCTACCAATGCGCTTTTCTACCTGTTTCTCCAACAAATGCACACTTGTGAATAAGCATTTTCTCAAAAATATGTTTATTATGAGTAAGCCGGTTTGACCTATCTGCATGAAAAAACAATGGTTTGTACAGTAAACACCTTCTCTTATTCGGCCATAACAATTTAAACTCTTCTTGCTGCTTACTCATTCTTCCAGTTCACTTCTGCTGTATAATTAATTTCCTTTATATTTAAATTTATCTTTAACGCTTTCACTGTCAAGAGCTCTGATCCTGAAGTCCCTCTCAGTGTCCAAAAAATATTCGAAAAAAAAAATATGTTTTCTCACCAAAATCTTAAGAATATTTTTGTGAGTGTTTTAAAAGAAAAAAATTTTGCAATCGATACTTACTGAGATATAGAGGTATGAAGTTGACAGAAAGTGAACCACTTACGGCAACACTGGCAACTGCCGCTCACTCAGTAATATTATTATTTTTATTCTACTTTTCCTTATATTTTATAATATTTTATTTTTTCAAGTAACTTTTGTGGCCTGTGAGCCCAATATAATGTGTAATGCATATATATATCCACTCGTATGCAACACAACATTGTTATCATTATAGTGTTTACAAAACCTGTTTACACGAGCCAGCAATATAAAAAGTTGTTTATTATAGTCGCTGGACATGTTCCTAGAACTGCTATAGCTTGTGGAAGGTTGCTTGTGTGCGGATGGTTGAAGGTAGCCTTTGTTGTTGCTGTGCTGAGAGCAGCATATTTGGTGTCAAATGAGGCATTACAAAACCACCACCACCACCACCCATTACCCCCAACGTCTTCCCCAACACCCATTACCCACCCCGTCTTCCCCAACAAGCATGCTGCCTTCCCCACCACCCATATGGAAATAAGTCACTGACTTTTTTGGGTTATCCTAGGTTGATGGTTGTCTGGACTTTCAGCACTATTTCTGGTATCCTGGGCATTGCTTTTGGTCACAAACTACTCAAAACCATGAACTTCATCTTCACTGACACTTCCATCTGTGTTAGAACTATCACTTGGGAAGAGAACAGTCTCAATTTGCCAAGGTGCGAGGTATATATTACCGCCAAGCATGGTAAACAAGGGCTACCGAAATGGGACTCCCACAATTCACCACTGGCTCCCTCTTCCTTTTTTAATTTTATTTATTTATAAGAAAGAGCACAGGCAAACGTGACACATTTAAAGTTATATGATATTGCAAATGTGGGAAAATTCTTAACGCTAACCACATCCTGGACCAATAAATCTGTCACTTAACATGAATGGATAGTACAGTATTTTGAAAAAGCAAAATTTAAAGAGAAGGCAAATTTCAAACTAATGTTTATGGGCAGTTATAAAAGCTTTTGGTGTTTTGAGAAGCTGTATTTAGAGAATTTATCATGTGAATGTATTTTAAAATGCAGTAATACTATAACAAATCAATTAAAAAAATAGATACGATGCATAATTCTACAAACATCTACAGTACTTGGTGAAGCAACATTTACATCCTTACCTCTGCCTGGCTTTTTAACTAATTTGAAAAAAATAACTTTCAGTTCTTTATTATAAGTCTTGGTAGCTGGTGTGTCTGCTGGAGTACTGGGAGTAGACATTCCTCTTCAAGGTTCACTATTATTTACAATTCTATTCTTCTCTGTGCCATCATCAAAAGACATTTCAAGTGGTGAAGTATGACTTGGTGCTGGAGGTGAAATATCATAGACCACATCGAAGGCTTCTAAAGTACCTGCATTAATCTCTTCATCTCGCACTGAAGGTGGTGGTGGTGTCACATCTATAATAATAAATTTAGATAATGTATGAAAGATTATAAATACTATAAACATGGATTTCATTCTACCACACAATTACAGAAAAGATGTGTCTTGTTTTTAATCAGTGTCTCAAAAACAGAGCTTTCTTGCCTATAAAAATAATTTGTTTTACCATAATGGATGTCTTGCACTGAGGTAGGGTAACCCCCCCCCCCAAAAAAAAAAGAAACACATTCACCATCACTCACTCAATAGCTATCTTACCAAAAATGTGCAGATATCACAATTCAAATGACCCTACACCACAGTGTACTAGCCTCATTGTTCCTTCAGAGTGCAGGTACTGTACAGTACCTTCTATCTTCAGGACTTGATGAAAAATGACAAGGAATCCTGTCCTGAACGAAGAAATATGACATGAAACGCGTCCATAACAATGAAATATGACAGGGAAAACCCGTCCCGAAAATGAAATATTAGAGGGAAACCCTTCCTGAAAGATGAAATATGACAGGGAATCCTGTCCAGAACGATGAAATATGACAGGGAAACCCGTCCAGAACAATGAAATATGACAGGGAAACACGTCCAGAACAAAGAAATATGAGAGAGAAACCCGTCCAGAACGACGAAATACGACAGGAAAACCTGTCCAGAACGATGAAATATGACAGAAAAACCCGTCCAGAACAATGAAATATGAGGGGGCCCCCGTCCAGAACAATAAATATGAGGGGGAACCCGTCAGAACAATGAAATATGACGGGGGAAACCGCCCAGAAGGATGAAATTAATAGGGAAACCCTTTCAGAACAATAAAAATTGAGAGGAAAACCCGTCTAAAAAAATAAATATGCGGGGGAAACCCGTCCAGAAAAATAAAAATTACGGAAAACCCGCCCCGAACAATGAAATACGACATGAAAACCCGTCCAGGGGCTAAAAATTATGAAAGGGAAACCTTCCTGAACTGAAAAAATTTGCGGGGAAACCGGTCCAAACAATGAAATAACAGGAAAACCCGTCCAAAACAATGAAAAGTGACAGAGAAACCCGTCCAGAACTGAAATATGAGGTGAAACCCGTCCAAATGAGAAATACAGCGGGAAAAAACCGCAAGAAGAATAAAATATGACAGGGAAACCCATCCAGAACAATGAAATATGACAGGGAATCAATCCGAGCAATAAATATGACGGGGAAAAACCCGTCCAGAACAATGAAATATGAGGGGGGAAACCCCGACAAAAACAATAAAATATGAGGCGAAACCCGTCCGAACAATGAAATATGAGGGGGAAAAACTTTTCCAGAACAATGAAATATGAGGGGGGAAACCCGTCCTGAAAATAAAATTAACAGGGAAACCTTCCTGAACGTGAAAAATGACGGGAATCACATCCAGAGAAATAAAAATATGACGGGGAAACCGTCCAAACAATGAAATATGACGGGAAAAAAATCTCAATAACGAGAAATACGAAGAAAACCCGTCCAAAACAATGAAATATGAAGGGAAAACCCGTCCAAACAATGAAATTTGACGGGGGAAACCCCCGTCCGAACGTTGAAATCGACGGGAAAAACAAATCCGAACGAAAAACATGACGGGAAAACCGTCCCAAACGATAAAATAGAATGAAAACCCTCAGAAGGTTGAAATTTGATGGGGAAAACCCTTCCTGAACGATGAAATTTGACAGGGAAAAACCCTAAAAAACGATGAAATACACGGGAAAACCGTCCAAAACAAGAAATGTGAAGGGAAAAACCCCCTAAGAACAATGAAAATGACATGGAAACCCGTCAAAAAAAACGAAATTGAGAGTGAAACCCGTCCAGACGATGAAATAGGGCAGGAAAACCCGTCAACAACAATAAAATTATGAGAGGGAAACCCTTCATGAACGATAAAAAAATGACGGGAAAAAAACCCGTCCAAAACAATGAAATTTGACGGGGAAACCCCTTTTCCTGAACGTGAATATTCGGGGGAAACCCCTTTCTTGAATAAAAAATTTAAAAGGGAAACCCTTTCTGGACGATAAAATATGACGGGGAAAACCCCGTCCAAAAATAAAAATATGACGGGGAAAACCCCCCAAAAGATAAAATATACAGGGAATCCCATCAGAGCAATAAAAAATGACGGGGAAAACCCGTCGAGAACAATGAAATTTGACAGGGAAACCCCCGCCAGAACGTAAAATTGAAGAGAAACCCGTAAATAAAAATGAAATATGAGAGAAAAACCCCGTCCAAACGTGATATGACAGGAAAACCGTCCAGAACAAGAAATATGAGAGGGAAAACCGTCCAAACAAAGAAATAGACGGGGAAAAACCCTTTCCTGAACGAAAAAATAAAAGGGGAAACACGTCCGAACAAAGAAATATGACGGGAAAAAACCCTTCCGAACGTGAAATATGACAGGGAAACCCTTTCCCAGAACAATGAAATTAAGGGAAACCCTTCGAACGATGAAATATGACTTGGAACCCCGTCCAAAAAATGAAATTTAAGGGAAACCCGTCCAAAACAATAAAATTTTGACAGGGTCCCGTAAAGAACAAAAAAATAAAAGAGGGAAACCCGTCAAAACAACGAAATATGCAGGTAACCCGCCCAAAAGCATAAATATGTCTGTGGAACCGTCCAGAACGTGAAATTTTACGGGGAAAAAATTTCCCTAAACATAAAAATATGACGGGAAAACCCGTCTAAACAATGAAATATTCTGGGAACCCCCTTCTTAAACGATGAAATATACGGGGAATACTGTCCAGAACGACGAAATTGACGGGGAAAACCCCTTTTGAATATGAATTTGACGGGGAAACCTTCCTGAACGATGAAATATGACGGGGGAAACCCCTTTCCCAAAAACGACGAAAAATGACAAGGAATATGCCCTGAACGATGAAATATAATAAAAACGGTCCATAACAATGAAATATGACAGGGAAAAACCCGTCCCGAACAATGAAATAGAGGGGGAAAACCCGTCCAGAACAGGGAAATATTACAGAAAAACCTTCATAAATATAAAAATATGACGGGAAACACCCAGAGGAATAAATATGAGAGTGAAACCGTAAACGATGAAATATGACAGGAAAACCCGTCCAGAACAAAAAAATATGAGAGGGAAAAACCCGTCCGAAAAAATAAAATTTGACAGGAAACCCCTTCATAACGATGAAATTTGACAGGGAAACCCCGTCCAGAAAAAGAAATTGACAGGGAAACCCGTCCAGAAAAAGGGAAATATGAGGGGAAAACCCGTCAAAAAACAATGAAAATGAGGGGGAAACACGTGCAAAAACAATGAAATCGAGGGGAAAACCCTTCTGAACGATAAAATTTGGGGAATCCTGTCGGGAAAAATGAAAAAAAAAAAAGGGAACCCCCGGTCCAAAAAATGAGAATTGAAGGGAACCCCCCGAGGATAAAATACGACGGAAAACCCTCCAAAACAATGAAATATGACGGAAAAACCCGCCCAAAGAATAAAATGAGGGGAAACCCGAAAGAACAATGAAATATGACGGGGAAAAAACACGTCCAGAACAATGAAATATGACAGGGAAAACCGTCCAAAAGGGTGAATTGACGGGAAACCCTTTGAACGATGAAATATGACAGAAAACCAGTCCAAAAAACATGAAATGACAGGAAACCCCGTCCAAAAACAATAAAATAGAAAGGGAAACCCGTCAGAACAATAAAATATGTGGGGAGAACCGTCCAAAACGATAAAATTTTTGAAGGGGGAAACCCTTCCAAAACATGAAATAAAGGGAAAACCCCGTCCAGAACAATGAAATATTAAAGGGACCCCTTTCCCAACGTAAAATATGACTCGGAAACCCTTCTTGAACGATGAAAATATGACAGGAACCTGTCCGTCGATGAAAGGACAGGGAAACCCGTAGAGAACGGAATTTGACTGGAAACCTTCCCTAAACGAGAAAAAAACAGGGAAACCGCCCAAAAAAAGGAAAAACGAATGGAAACCCTTCAGAAAAATGAAGTAAAAGGGAAACCCTTCCTGAACGAGAAATATGAAAAAAATCCTGCCCGAACGATGAAAATGACGGGAAAAAAACCCTCCAGAAAAATAAAAATTGAGAGTTAAACCCGCCAAACGATGAAATCGGCAGGAAAACCGCCAGAAAACGAAATATGATAGGGAAACCCGTCCAGAAAAAAGGAAATATGACGGGGAAAACCCTTTTCCTGAACGACAAAATATGCGGGGAAAACCCGCCAAAACAACGAAATATGCAGGAAAACCTTCCTGAACGATAAATTTATGACAGGGAAACCCCGTCCAAAACAATGTTTGACGGGGAAAACCCGTCCAAAATTTTTAAAATTTTGCAGGGAAAACCCGTCCCGAACAAGAATAGGGAGGAAAACCCGCCCAAACATGGAAATATTACGGGGGAAAACCCTTTCATGAACTTAAAATATGACAGGGAATCCGCCCGGGACGATGAAATAGAAGGGAAACCCCATCCAGAACAAAAAAAATTGACAGGGAAACGCGTCCAGAACGATAAAATAGACGGAAAAACTGTGCAGAAGAAAAAAAATATACAGGAAAACGTCCAAAACAATAAAATTGGGGGAAAAAACCCGCCCAAACATTGAAATACGAGAGGGAAACCCTCAAAAACAATGAAATATGACAGGGAAAACCCCCAAACAATGAAATGGGGCAGGAAAACCCGTCCAAAATGGAAATTTTACGGGGAAACCCTCATGAATATGAAATATGACAGGGAACCCTGTCCGGACATGAAATATACAGGGAAACCCATCCAAACAAAAAAATATGACAGGGAAACGCGTCCAGAACGATAAAATACACGGGAAAAAAAATGTGCAGAACGAAGAAATATGACGGAAAAACCAGTCCAGAACAATAAAATATGAAGGGAAACCCGTCCAAACAATAAAATATGCGGGAAAACCCCCTTTCCCTGAACGAGAAATATGACGGGAAAAACCCGTCCAGAAAATGAAATTGACGGGGGGAAACCCCCCCAGAACAATGAATACGAGAAAAAAACCCTTCCTAAAGAGAATTAGGGAAGGGGGGAATCCGCCCGGGAAAAAAAAAAAAATTTAAAGGGGAAACCGGGTCCAAACAAGGAATTTGACGGGGAAAACCCGTCCAAACGATGAAATACACGGGAAAAACCCCGTCCAAAACAATAAAATATGAAGGAAAACCCGCCGAAGAATGAAAAATGAGAGGGAAACCCGTCAAGAACAATGAAATATGAAGGGAAACACGCCAGAACAAAAAATTGACAAGGAACCCCCGCCCAGAAGGAGAATTTGACGTAAAACCCCTTTCCTAAACGATAAATATGAATGAAAACAGTCCAGAAATAAATTATGACGGGAAAACCCCCCGCCCAGAACAATGAATATGACAGGGAAACCCGTCCAGAACAACGAAATATGACTGGAAACCGTCTAGCAAATGAAATATTTCAGGGAACCTCCAGAACGAGAAATTTTGACAGGAAACCCTTCCTGAACGATGAAATAGACAGGAAAACCCGTCCAGAACAATGAAATATTAAAGGGAACCCCATCTAACGATGAGATATGACAGGGAACCCTGCCAGATCGATAAAAGATGCGGGGAAACCGTAGAAAACGATGAAATTTACAGGGAAAACCGTTCCGAACGATGAAATTTACGGGAAAAAAAACCCGCCCAAAACAAGGAAATACGAAGGGAAACCCTTCATAAACAAGAAATTGAAAGGGAAACCTTCCCTAACGATAAAATAGAAGGAAATCCTGCCCTGAACGCAAAATATGAGAGAGAAACCTCGAAACAATAAAATTTGAGGTGAAACCCGCCCCAAACATGAAAAGGGCGGGAAAAACCCGCCAAAAAAAAACAAATATGACGGGAAACCTTCCCTGAACGACAAAATAGGAGGGGAAACCCGCAGAACAACAAAATATAAAGGGGAAAACCTTCCCTAAACGATAAAAATATGACGGGGAATCCGTCCGAACAATGTAAAAGACAGGGAAACCCCGTCCGAACTTTTGAAATTGAAGGGAAACCGTCCGAAATATAAAAATACGACAGGAAAACCCGCCCGATCGATGAAATACACAAAAAAACCCCGTCCAGAACAATGAAATACAAAGGGGAAACCCGTCCGAACAATGAAATATGCAGGGAAACCCGTCAAGAAAAAAGAAATTGACGGGAAAAAACCCGTCAAGAACAATGAAATAGACGGGAAAACCCCGTAAAGAACAATGAAAATACGGGGAACCCCGTCCAGAATTTGAAATATGACGGGGGAATCCGTCCAAAACAATGTTATAAAGGGGGAAACTGTCGGAACAATTAAATTTGAAGTTAAACCCGCTCAGAACGATGAAATAAGCAAAAAACCCCCCCAGAACAATGAAATATGAGAGTGAAACCGTCAAACGATGAAATAGGCAGGAAAAACCCTCCAAACAATGAAATATGAGAGGGAAACCCCCCAGAACAATGAAACATGCGGGAAACCCCTTTCCTAAACGAAGAAATATAAAAGGGAAAAACCTCCAGACTTTGAAATTGAAGGGGAAAAACCTTCCCTGAACGATGAAATAATGACGGGGAACCCGTCCAGAACTATAAAATATGACAGGGAAACCCGTGGAACAATGAAATTTGACAGGAAAATCGACCAAAACGATGAAATCACGGGAAAACCCCGTCCAAAAACAATGAAATATAAAAGGAAAACCCGTCCAGAGCAATGAAATAAGAGGGAAACCGTCAGAACAATAAAAATATGACTTAAAAACCGGGGGCCAGAAAAATTAAATATGAAGGGGAAAAACCCGTCCCGAAGGATGAAATTTGACGGGAAAACCTTCCTGAACGATGAAATTGAAGGAAAACCCGTCCAAAAAAATGAAATTTGACGGGGAAAACCCCTTCCTGAACGATGAAATATGATGGAAAACCCTATCTAGAGCAATGAAATATGACAAGGAAACGCGTCGAGAAAAGAAATTTGACAGGGAAAACCCCCCCAAAACGTGAAATATGACAGAGAAACCCGTCCAGAACAAAAATATGAGGTGAAATCCGAACAAACGATGAAAACGACAGGAAAACCCGTCCAAACAATGAAATATAGAGGGAAACCCTTCGAACGAAAAATATGAAAGGGAAAACCGTCCAAAAAAATGAAATATGACGGGGAAACCCTTCCTAAAGAAGAAAATAAAAGGGAAAACCGTCCAAAAAATGAAATATGACAGGAAACCCCTTTTCCTAAACGATAAAATATGAAAGGAAATTCCCGTCCAGAACAATGAAAATGAGAGGGAAACCAACGAGAACAATGAAATTTGCAGGAAAACCTCCAAAGATGAAATCGCGGGAAAACCCGTCCAAAAAAATGAAATATACGGAAAACCATCCGAAAAAATGAAAATATGAGGGGGAAACCCGCCCAGAAAATAAAAATATGACTGAGAAACCGGTCAGAAGGACAAAAATTTTGAAGGGAAAACCCTTTCCCTGGATGTATTCGGGAAAAATCCTTCTTGAACTATGAAATATGAAAAGGGAAACCCTTTTTGGCGATGAAATTGAGAGGGAAACCCGTCCAAAACAATGAAATTGGGGGAAACCCTCCCTGAAAGATGAAATATGAAGGGAATCCCCCCCCGGCAATGAAAACAGAAGGGAAACCCTCGAGAACAAGAAATTTGACGGGGACCCCGCCCAGAACGATAAAATTTGACGGGAAAAACCCGTTCATAACAATAAAAATTTGAGAGTGAAACCCCCAAAACGATGAAATACGCAGGAAAAACCCGTCCAGAAAAAATGAATATGAGAGGGAAACCCCCCTTCCCTAACGATGAAATATGAAAGGGAAAACCGGTCAGAACAATGAAATATGACAGGAAAACTTTTCCCCTGGCGATGAAAATGAAGGAAAACATTTCCAGAACAATAAAATATGACGGGGGAAAACCCTTCCTAAACGATGAAATATGAATTGGGAAAATCCCGCCAAACAATAAAAATATTACGGGGAAAACCCCGTACAGAACAATAAAAATTTGACAGGGAAACTCGTCCGAACGATGAAATCGCAGGAAAACACGTCCAAAAAGTGAAATAGGGGGGAAACCCGAAAAGAACAATGAATATGACAGGTAAACCGTCCAAAAGGATAAAAATTTGACGGGGAAAACCTTCCTGAAGGGTGAAATATACTGAAAAGCCGTCCACAAACAAGAAATATTCGGGAAAACCCCTAAAGAACAAAAAAAATTAAGAGGGAAAACCGTCCAAAAACAACGAAATAGAAGGTAAACCCCGTCCAAAACAATGAAATATGTATGTAAAACCCGTACGAACATGAAAATGAGGGGGAAAAAAAACCCCCAGAACAATGAAATTGTCAGGGGAAACCCTTTCCGAAGATGAAATATGACAGGTAAACCCGTCCAGAACAATAAAATATGTCAGGGGAAAACCCCGTCCAGAACGATAAAATGACGGGAAAAAAACCCGTCCAAAACAATGAAATATTACGGGGAACCCCCTTCCTGAACGAGTTTTATTACAGGGAAACCCGCCCAGCAATAAAATTTTGACAGGGAAAACCCGCCCGAAAAAAAATATGACGGGGGAAACACGCCCAAAAAAGAAATTGACAGGAAAAACCCGTCCAAACAATAAAATTGTCAGGGGAAACCCGCCAGAACGACGAAATTTGACGGGAAACCCTTCCAAAAAATGAAATATGAGAAAAACCCTTCCAGAACAATGAAAATACAAAGAAACCCTCCTGAACGATGAAAATGATTGGGAAATTTCCCGTCCAACAATTAAAATATTACAGGGAAACCCGTAAAGAACAATAAAAATTTGAAGGGAAACTCGCCCGCCCGTGAAATACGACAAAAAAACAGTCCAAAACAATGAAATTACGTGAAAACCCCTCCAGAACAAGAAATATGAGAATAAACCCCCTTTCCCTAAACATGAATATGAAAAGGAATCCCGCCAGAAAATGTAGTATAGGGGGGAAACCTGTGAAACAATAAATTAAAGGGAAAACCCGTCAGAACGATAAATTTTTGACAGGAAAACCCTAGAACAATGAAATTTTAGAGTAAAACCCTTTTCCAAAAACGATGAAATATGGCGGGAAAACCCCTCCAAACAAGAAATATTAGAGTGAAACCTGCCCCCAAAAGATGAAATAGGGGCGGGGAAAACCCGTCCAGAACAATGAAATATGAGAGGGAAACACGTCCGAACATGAAAAATGAGGGGGAAAAAATTCCTAACAAAAAAATAAAAGGGAAACCCGTCCAGAACATTGAAATATGCGGGGAAACCCTTTCCTGAACGATGAAAAATAAAGGGGAATCCGTCCAGAACAATGAAATATGACAGGGAAACCCGTGACAAAAAAAAAAATTTGACAGGAAAACTCGACCAAACGATAAAATTTTGACGGGAAAACCCGCCCAAAAAACAATGAAATTTGACAGAGAAACCCTTCCGAACGATGAAATATGTCGGGAAATCCTCTTAGCTATGAAATATAAAGGGGGAAAAACCTTTCAACGATGAAATTTGACGGGGAAAAACCCGCCAGAACATGAAAATGACAGGGAAACCCTTCCCTGAACGATGAAATATGACAGGGAATCCTATCTAGAGCAATGAAATACGGCAGGGAAACGCGTCGAGAACAATGAAATTTGACAGGGAAACCCGCCCAGAACGATGAAATATGACAGAGAAACCCGTCCAGAACAATGAAATATGAGAGTGAAAACCCGTCCAAAACGATGAAATACGACAGGGAAAAAACCCTTCCAGAACAATGAAATATGAGAGGGAAACCCGTCCAAACGATGAAATGTGACAGGGAAACCCTTCATGAACGAAGAAATATGAAAGGGAAACCCTTCCAGAACAATGAAATATGACAGGGAAACCCTTCCTGAACGATGAAATATGACTTGGAATCCCGTCCATAACAATGAAATATTACAAGGGAAACCCGTCCAGAACAACGAAATATTGACTGCGCCGCAAAACTCGTTTCGAACGATGAAATTCGACAGGAAAACACGTCCAGAACAATGAAATATGACATGAAAACCCGTCCAGAACAATGAAATATGAGAGGGAAACCCGTCAAGAACAATGAAATTTGACAGGGAAACACGTCCAGAAGGATGAAATTTGACTGGGAAACCCGTCCAGAACAATGAAATATGACAGGAAACCCCGTAAAGAACAAAGAAATATGAGAATGAAACCCGTCCAAAACAACGAAATATAAGAGGCAAACCCGTTCAGAACAATGAAATATGTAAGGGGAACCCGTCCAGAACGAAGAAATTTGACAGGGAAACCCTTCCTGAACGATGAAATATGACGGTGAATCCGGTCCAGAACAATGAAATATTACAGGGAAACCCGTCCAGAACAATGAAAATTGACAGGGAAACCCGTCCGAACGATGAAATACTACAATAAAACCCGTCCAAAACAATGAAATATGACAGGAAAACCCGTCCAGAACAATGAAATATGAGAGGGAAACCCGTCAAGAACAAAGAAATATGAGAGGGAAACCCGTCAAGAACAATGAAATATGAGAGGGAAACCCGTCAAGAACAATGAAATATGGCAGGGAAACCCGTTCAAAAGGATGAAATTTGACAGGGAAACCCTTCCTGAACGATGAAATATGACGGTGAATCCCGTCCAGAACAATGAAATATTACAGGGAAAACCGTCCAGAACAATGAAAATTGACAGGGAAACCCGTCCGAACGATGAAATACGACAGGAAAACCCGTCCAAAACAATGAAATATGACAGGAAAACACGTCCAGAACAAAGAAATATGAGAGGGAAACCCCTCAAGAACAATGAAATATGAGAGGGAAACCCGTTCAGAACAATGAAATATTACAGAGAAACCCGTCCAGAACAATGAAAACTGAAAGGCAAACCCGTCCGAACGATGAAATATGACAGGAAACCCAGTCCAGAACAATGAAATATGACAGGGAAACCCGTCCAGAACAACGAAATATGACAGGGAAACCCGTCCAGAACAACGAAATATGACAGGGAAACCCGTCCAGAACAATGAAATATGTCAGGAGAACCCGTCCAGAACGATGAAATTTGACAGGGAAACCCTTCCTGAACGATGAAATATGACAAGAAAACCCGTCCAGAACAATGAAATATTAAAGGGAACCCTTTCCTGAACGATGAGATATGACACGGAAACCCTTCTTGAACGATGAAATATGACAGGGAATCCTGTCCAGATCGATGAAAGATGACAGGGAAACCCGTCGAGAACAATGAAATACGACATGGAAACCCTTCATGAACAATGAAATATGAGAGGGAAACCCTTCCTGAACGATGAAATATGACAGGGAATCCTGTCCTGAACGATGAAATATGACAGGGAAACCCGTCGAAAAGAAAGAAATTTGACAGAGAAACCCTCCAGAACAATGAAATATGAGAGTGAAACCCGTCCAAACGATGAAATACGACAGTAAACCCCGTCCAGAACAATGAAATATGATAGGGAAACCCGTCCAGAACAATGAAATATGATAGAGAAACCCTTCCTGAACGATGAAATATGACAGAGAATTACGTCCAGAACAATGTAATATGACAGGGAAACCCTCCAGTACAATGAAATATGAGAGTGAAACCCGTCCAAACGATGAAATACGGCAGGAAAACCCGTCCAGAACAATGAAATATGAGAGGGAAACCCGTCCAGAACATTGAAATATGACTAAGAAACCAGTCGAGAACAATGAAATTTGACAGGAAAACTCGACCAAACGATGAAATACGACAGGAAAACCCTTCCAGAACAATGAAATATGAAAGGAAAACCCGTCCAGAACAATGATATATGAGAGGGAAACCTGTCCAGAACAATGAAATATGAATTAGAAACAAGTCCAGAACAATGAAATATGACAAGGAAACCCGTCACGAAGGACGAAATTTGACAGGGAAACCCTTCCTGAACGATGAAATATGACAGGAAAACCCGTCCAAAAGAATGAAATTTGACAGGGAAACCCTTCCTGAACGATGAAATATGTCAAGGGAAACCCTTCTTGAGCTATGAAATATGAAAGGGAAAACCTTTCTGAACGATGAAATATGACAGAGAAACCCGTCCAGAACAATGAAATATGGGAGGGAAACCCTTCCTGAACGATGAAATATGACAGGAAATCCTATCTAGAGCAATGAAATATGACAGGGAATCTCGTCCAGAACAATGAAATTTGTCAGGAAAACTCGACCAAACGATGAAATACGACAGGAAAACCCGTCCAGAACAATGAAATATGAAAGGAAAACCCGTCCAGATCAATGAAATTTGAGAGGGAAACCTGTCCAGGAGAAAGAAATATGACTTAGAAACCGGTCCAGAACAATGAAATATGACAGAGAAACCCGTCCCGAATAATGAAATTTGACAGGAAAACCCTTCCTGAAAGATGAAATATGACAGGAAAACCCGTCCAAAACAATGAAATTTGACAGGGAAACCCTTCTTGAGCTATGAAATATGAAAGGGAAAACCTTTCTGAACGATGAAATATGACAGGGAAACAAGTCCAGAACAATGAAATATGACAGGGAAACCCTTCCTGAACGATGAAATATGACAGGGAATCCTATCTAGAGCAATGAAATATGACAGGGAAACGCGTCGAGAACTATGAAATTTGACAGGGAAACCCTCCCAGAACGATGAAATATGACAGAGAAACCCGTCCAGAACAATGAAATATGAGAGTGAAACCCGTCAAAACGATGAAATACGACAGGAAAACCCGTCCAGAACAATGAAATATGAGAGGGAAACCCGTCCAGAACAAGGAAATATGACAGGGAAACCCTTCCTGAACGATGAAATATGACAGGGAAACCCTTCCAGAACAATGAAATATGACAAAGAAACCCTTCCTGAACGATGAAATATGACTTGGAATCCCGTCCAGAACAATGAAATATTACAGGGAAACCCGTCCAGAACAACGAAATTTGACAGGGAAACTCGTCCGAACGATG
Source organism: Cherax quadricarinatus (assembly GCF_026875155.1). NCBI lineage: Eukaryota > Metazoa > Arthropoda > Malacostraca > Decapoda > Parastacidae > Cherax > Cherax quadricarinatus. The sequence goes on from NC_069408.1 coordinate 73,173,648, forward strand.
AAATACGACAGGAAAACACGTCCGAAACAATGAAATATGACATGAAAACCCTCCAGAACAATGAAATATGAGAGGGAAACCCGACAAGAACAATGAAATATGACAGGGAAACCCGTTCAGAAGGATGAAATTTGACTGGGAAACCCTTCCTGAACGATGAAATATGACATGAAATCCCGTCCACAACAATGAAATATGACAGGAAACCCCGTAAAGAACAAAGAAATATTAGAGGGAAACCCGTCCAAAACAACGAAATATGTCAGGTAAACCCGTCCAGAACAATGAAACATGTCAGTGGAACCCGTCCAGAACGATGAAATTTGACAGGGAAACCCTTCCTGAACGATGAAGTATGACAGGGAATCCTGTCCAGAACGATGAAATTTGACAGGAAAACCCGTTCAGAATGACGAAATTTGACAGGGAAACCCTTCCTGAACGATGAAGTATGACAGGGAAACCCTTCCAGAACGATGAAAAATGACAAGGAATCCTATCCTGAACGATGAAAAATGACATGAAACGCGTCCATAACAATGAAATATGACAGGGAAAACCCGTCCCGAACAATGAAATAGAGAAGAAAAACCCGTCCAGAACATGGAAATATTACAGGGAAACCCTTCCTGAACGATGAAATATGACAGGGAATCCTGTCCAGAACGATGAAATATGACAGGGAAACCCGTCCAGAACAATAAAATGTGACAGGGAAACCCATCCAGAACAAAGAAATATGACAGGGAAACGCGTCCAGAACGATGAAATACGACAGGAAAACCTGTACAGATCGATGAAAGAAGACAGGGAAACCCGTCGAGTACGATGAAATTTGACATGGAAACCGTTCCTGAACGATGAAATATGGCAGGGAAACCCGTCGAGAACAATGAAATTTGACAGGGAAACCCGCTCAGAACGATGAAATATGACAGAGAAACTCTCCAGAACAATGAAATATGAGAGTGAAACCCGTCCAAACGATGAAATACGGCAGGAAAACCCGTCCAGAACAATGAAATATGATAGGGAAACCCGTCCAGAACAAGGAAAAATGACAGGGAAACCCGTCCAGAACAATCAAATATGACAGGGAGACCCTTCCTGAACGACGAAATATGACAGGGAAACCCCTGCAGAACAATGAAATATGACAGGGAAACCCCTCCAGAACGATGAAATATGACAGGGAATCCCGTCCAGACCAATGTAATATGACAGGGAAACCCGTCGAGAACAATGAAATTTGACAGGGAAATCCGCTCAGAACGATGAAATATTACAGGGAAACCCGTCCAGAACAACGAAATTTGACAGGGAAACTCGTCCGAACGATGAAATACGACAGGATAACACATCCAAAACAATGAAATATAACATGAAAACCCGTCCAGAACAATGAAATATGAGAGGGAAACCCAACAAGAACAATGAAATATGACAGGGAAACAGGTCAAGAAGGATGAAATTTGACTGGGAAACCCTTCCTGAACGGTGAAATATGACATGAAAACCCGTCCACAACAATGAAATATGACAGGAAACCCCGTAAAGAACAAAGAAATATAAGAGGGAAACCCGTCCAAAACAACGAAATATGACAGGTAAACCCGTCCAGAACAATGAAATATGTCAGTGGAACCCGTCCAGAACGATGAAATATGACAGGGAAACACTTCTTGAACAATGGAATATGACAGGGAATCCTGTCCAGAACGATGAAATATGACAGGGAAACCCGTTCAGAATGATGAAATTTGACAGGGAAACCCTTCCTGAACGATGAAATATGACAGGAAAACCCGTCCAAAACAATGAAATTTGACAGGGAAACCCGTCCTGAACGATGAATTATGACTAGGAATCCCATCCGGAACAATGAAATATTACAGAGAAACCCGTCCAGAACAATGAGAATTGACAGGGAAACTCGTCCGAACGATGAAATACGACAGGAAAACCCGTCCAAAACAATGAAACATGACAGGAAAACCCGTCCAGAACAATGAAATATGAGAGGGAAACCCGTCAAGAACAATGAAATATGACAGGGAAACCCGTCCAGAAGGATGAAATTTGACAGGGAAACCCTTCCTGAACGATGAAATATGACATGAAAACCAGTCCAGAACAATGAAATATGACAGGAAACCCCGTCCAGAACAATGAAATATGACAGGGAAACCCTTCAAGTACAACGAAATATGACAGGGAAACCCGTCCAGAACAAATTCAAATTCAAATTCAAAGTTTATTCTCTATATGGATTACAATGCTGAGTTTACAGAAATTTGGTTATTGTTTAGTTTACATGTAGTAAAATTGTGATTACAGAGTGTACCACTAGAACGCTTAGCATGGCTAGGCATTTCGGGCATACTTAGTTTTATTCTTAATTGTAAAATATTACAAATTATGAGGTAAGTTGGTATTATGGCTAAGTGACTAAATACTAGTTTGTGAGTTTAGCAGTGTGAATGCTTTTGTTTTGGCACAGTATATAGTTTCAGTATTGGAGTATCACAAGATTCATTATTTTAAGACTGAGATTAATATTTCTGTTTATGGTCAAATGAGTGGGCGAGTGTAAGTGTGAACCACCAGGTGGTATTCGTGTAGTTAGTTGACGGGGTGTATCAGGGAGATAAGATGTTTTCTAATGGTAGTTTTGAAGGTGATGAATGTGTCTGCAGTTCTAGATTTTCTCAGGTAGGGTATTCCAGATTTTAGGGCCTTTGACATACATTGAATTTTTGTAAAGGTTTAGTCGACACGGGAATGTCGTAGAGATGTTTGTTTCTGGTGTTATGCCTGTGGGTTCTGTCACAACTATCAAGAAAGCGTTTTAGGTCAAGGTTGATATTAGAGTTTAAGGCCCTGTAGATATAGATTGCCCCAGTAGTAAGTGTGGATGTATGAACTGGGAGTAAGTTTAGATCTTTGAAGAGTGGGGGCGTGTGCTGCCAGGGATGGGATTTAGTGATTATTCTTACTGCAGCTTTTTGTTGGGTTATTATTGGCTTTAGGTGTGTTGCTGCAGTTGATCCCCAAGCACAAATAGCATAGGTGAGGTATGGATAAATAAGTGAGTGGTATAGTGTGAGAAGGGCATTTTGCGGCACGTAGTATCGAATCTTGGAGAGGATCCCAACCGTTTTGGATACTTTTTTGGCTATATGCTGGATATGGGTGCTGAAATTCAGGTTGTTGTCAAGGAAATATGTCAGGAGAAGCCGTCCAGAACGATGAAATTTGACAGGGAAACCCTTCCTGAACGATGAAATATGACAAGAAAACCCGTCTAGAACAATGAAATATTAAAGGGAACCCCTTCCTGAACGATGAGATATGACACGGAAACCCTTCTTGAACGATGAAATATGACAGAGAATCGTGTCCAGATCGATGAAAGATGACAGGGAAACCTGTCGAGAACGATGAAATTTGACATGGAAACCGTTCCTGAACGATGAAATATGACAGGGAAACCCTTCCAAAACAATGAAATACGACATTGAAACCCTTCATGAATAATGAAATATGAAAGGGAAACCCTTCCTGAACGATGAAATATGAGAGAATCCTGTCCTGAACGATGAAATATGACAGGGAAACCCTTCCAGAACAATGAAATATGACAAAGAAACCCTTACTGAACGATGAAATATGACTTGGAATTCCGTCCAGAACAATGAAATATTACAGGGAAACCCGTCCAGAACAATGAAATTTGACAGGGAAACTCGTCCGAACGATGAAATACGACAGGAAAACACGTCCAAAACAATGAAATATGACATGAAAACCCTCCAGAACAATGAAATATGAGAATGAAACCCTTCCTGAACGATGAAATATGACAGGGAAACCTGTCGAGAACAATTAAATTTGACAGGGAAACCCTCCAGAACAATGAAATATGAGAGTAAAACCCGTCCAAACGAGGAAATACGGCAGGATAACCCGTCCAGAACAATGAAATATGATAGGGAAACCCGTCCAGAACAATGAAATATGACAGGGAAACCCTTCCTGAACGATGAAATATGACAGGGAAACCCGTCCAGAACAACGAAATATGACAGGGAAACCCTTCCTGAACGATGAAATATGACAGGGAATTACGTCCAGAACAATGTAAAATGACAGGGAAACCCGTCGAGAACAATGAAATTTGACAGGGAAACCCGCTAAGAACGATGAAATATGACAGAGAAACCTTCCCGAACAATGAAATATGAGAGTGAAACCCGTGCAAACGATGAAATACGGCAGGAAAATCCGTCAAGAACAATGAAATATGGGAGGGAAACCCATCCAGAACAATGAAACATGACAGGGAAACCCTTCCTGAACGAAGAAATATGAAAGGGTAACCCGTCCAGAACATTGAAATATGACAGGGAAACCCTTCCTGAACGATGAAATATGACAGGGAATCCCGTCCAGAAGAATGAAATATGAAAGGGAAACCTGTCGAGAACAATGAAATTTGACAGGAAAACTCGACCAAACGATGAAATACGACAGGAAAACCCGTCCAGAACAATGAAATATGAAAGGAAAACCCGTCCAGAACAATGAAATATGAAAGGGAAACCCGTCCAGAACACTGAAATATGACTTAGAAACCGGTCCAGAACAATGAAATATGAGAGGGAAACCCGTCCAAACGATGAAATGTGACAGGGAAACCCATCCTGAACGAAGAAATATGAAAGGGAAACCCGTCCAGAACAATGAAATTTGACAGGGAAACTCGTCCGAACGATGAAATACGACAGGAAAACACCTCCAAAACAATGAAATATGAGAATGAAACCCTTCCTGAACGATGAAATATGACAGGAAATCCAGTCCAGAACAATGAAATATGAGAGGGAAACCAGTCGAGAACAATGAAATTTGACAGGAAAACCCGTCCAAACGATGAAATACGACAGGAAAACCCGTCCAGAACAATGAAATATGACAGTAAAACCCGTCCAGAACAATGAAATATGAGAGGGAAACCCGTCCAGAACAATGAAATATGACTGAGAAACCGGTCCAGATGAATGAAATATGACAGGGAAACAAGTCCCGAAGGATGAAATTTGACAGGGAAACCCTTCCTGAACGATGAAAAATGACAGGAAAACCCGTCCAAAACAATGAAATTTGACAGGGAAACCCTTCCTGAACGATGAAATATGTCAGGGAAATCCTTCTTGAACTATGAAATATGAAAGGGAAACCCTTTCTGGACAATGAAATATGACAGGGAAACCCGTCCAGAACAATGAATTATGACAGGGAAACCCTCCCTGAAAGATGAAATATGACAGGGAATCCCATCCAGAGCAATGAAATATGACAGGGAAACCCGTCGCGAACAATGAAATTTGACAGGGAAACCCGCCCAGAACGATGAAATATGACAGAGAAACCCGTCCATAACAATGAAATATGAGAGTGACACCCGTCCAAACGATGAAATACGACAGGAAAACCCGTCTAGAACAATGAAATATGAGAGTGAAACCCGTCCAAACGATGAAATACGACAGGAAAACCCGTCCAGAACATGAAATATGAGAGTGAAACCCGTCCAAACGATGAAATACGACAGGAAAACCCGTCCAGAACAATGAAATATGACAGGAAAACTCTTCCTGAACGATGAAATATGACTTGGAATCCCGTCCAGAACAATGACATATTACAGGGAAACCCGTCCTGAACGATGAAATATGACAGGGAAACCCTTCCAAAACAATGAAATATGACAGGGAAACCCTTCCTGAACGATGAAATATGACAGGGAATCCCGTCCAGAACAATGAAATATTACAGGGAAACCCGTCCAGAACAAAGAAATTTGACAGGTAAACCCGTCGAGAACAATGAAATATGTCAGTGGAACCAGTCCAGAACGATGAAATTTGACAGGGAAACCCTTCCTGAACGATGAAATATGACAGGGAAACCCTTCCTGAACGATGAAGTATGACAGGGAAACCCTTCCAGAACGATGAAAAATGACAAGGAATCCTGTCCTGAACGATGAAATATGACATGAAACGCGTCCATAACAATGAAATATGACAGGGAAAACCCGTCCCGAACAATGAAATAGGGCAGGAAAACCCGTCCAGAACATGGAAATATTACAGGGAAACCCTTCCTGAACGATAAAATATGACGGGGAAACCCGTCCAGAACAATAAAATATGACAGGGAAACCCATCCAGAACAAAGAAATATGTCAGGGAAACGCGTCCAGAACGATGAAATACGACAGGAAAACCTGTACAGAACGATGAAATATGACAGAAAAACCCGTCCAGAACGATGAAATATGACAGGAAAACCAGTCCAAAGCAATGAAATATGAGAGGGAAACCCGTCAAGAACAATGAAATATGACAGGAAAACCCTTCCTGAACGATGAAATATGACATGGAAACCCGTCCAGAACAATGAAATATGACAGGGAAACCCTTCCTGAACGATGAAATATGACAGGGAAACCCGTTATGAAGGACGAAATTTGACAGGGAAACCCTTACTGAACGATGAAATATGACATGAAAACCCGTCCAGAACAATGAAATATTAAAGGGAACCCCTTCCTGAACGATGAGATATGACACGGAAACCCTTCTTGACGATGAAATATGACAGGGAATCCTGTCCAGATCGATGAAAGATGACAGGGAAACCCGTCGAGAACGATGAAATTTGATATGGAAACCGTTCCAGAACGATGAAATATGACAGGGAAACCCGTCCAAAACAATGAAATACGACATGGAAACCCTTCATGAACAATGAAATATGAAAGGGAAACCCTTCCTGAACGATGAAATATGACAGGGAATCCTGTCCTGAACGATGAAATATGACAGAGAAACCCGTCGAGAACAATGAAATTTGACAGGGAAACCCGCTCAGAACGATGAAATATGACAGAGAAACCCTCCAGAACAATGAAATATGAGAGTGAAACCCGTCTAAACGATGAAATACGGCAGGAAAACCCGACCAGAACAATGAAATATGATAGGGAAACCCGTCCAGAACAAGGAAAAATGACAGGGAAACCCGTCCAGAACAATGAAATATGACAGGGAAACCCTTCCTGAACGACGAAATATAACAGGGAAACCCGACAAGAACAATGAAATATGAGAGGGAAACCCTTCCTGAACGATGAAATATGACAGGGAATGCCGTCCAGAACAATGTAATATGACAGGGCAACCCGTCGAGAACAATGAAATTTGACAGGGAAATCCGCTCAGAACGAAGAAATATGACAGAGAAACCCTCCAGAACAATGAAATATGAGAGTGAAACCCGTCCAAACGATGAAATTCGGCAGGAAAACCCGTCCAGAACAATGAAATATGAGAGGGAAACCCGTCCAGAACAATGAAATACGACAGGGAAACCCTTCCTGAACGAAGAAATATGAAAGGGAAACACGTCCAGAACAATGAAATATGACAGGGAAACCTTTCCTGAACGAAGAAATATGAAAGGGAAAACCGTCCAGAACAATGAAATATGACAGGGAAACCCTTCCTGAACGATGAAACATGACAGGGATACCCTTGCAGAACAATGAAATATGACAGGGAAACCCTTCCTGAACGATGAAATATGACTTGGAATCCCCTCCAGAACAATGAAATATTACAGGGAAACCCGTCCAGAACAACGAAATTTGACAGGGAAACTCGTCCGAACGATGAAATTCGACAGGAAAACACGTCCAAAACAATGAAATATGACATGAAAACCCGTCCAAAACAATGAAATTTGAGAGGGAAACCCGTCCAGAACAATGAAATTTGACAGGGAAACTCGTCCAGAACAATGGAATATGACAGGAAACCCCGTAAAGAACAAAGAAATATGAGAGGGAAACCTGTCCAAAACAACGAAATATAAGAGGCAAACCCATTCAGAACAATGAAATATGTCAGGGGAACCCGTCCAGAACGATGAAATTTGACAGGGAAACCCTTCCTGAAAGACGAAATATGACAGGGAAACCCGTTCAGAATGATGAAATTTGGCAGGGAAACCCTTCCTGAACGATGAAATATGACAGGGAAACCCGTCCAGAACAATGAAATATGAGAGGTGAATCCCGTCCAGAACAAAGAAATATGACATGGAAACGCGTCAAGAACGATGAAATACGACAGGAAAATCTGTCCAGAACGATGAAATATGACAGAAAAACCCGTCCAGAACGATGAAATATCACAGGGAAACCCGTCCAGAGTAATGAAACGTGAGAGTGAAACCCGTCCAAATGATGAAATACGACAGGAAAACCCGTCCAGAGCAATGAAATATGAGAGGGACACCAGTCCAGAACAATGAAATATGAGAGGGAAACCCGTACAGAACAATGAAATATGACAGGAAAACCCTTCCTGAACGATGAAATACGACAGGGAAACCCTTCCTTAACAAATGACATAGAGGGGAAAATCCCGTCCAGAACAATGAATTTTAACAGGGAAACCCGTCCAGAACCATGAAAATTGACAGGGAAACCCGTCCTAACGATGAAATAGACAAAAACCCGTCCCACAAACGATGAAATACGACAGGAAAACCCGTCCAGAACAATGAAATATGAGAGGGAAACCCGTCCAGAACAGTGAAATATGAGAGGGAAACTCGTCCAAACGATGAAATATGACAGGGAAACCCTTCCTGAACGAAGAAATACGAAAGGGAAACCAGTCCAGAACAATGAAATATGACAGGGAAGTCCTTCCTGAACAATGAAATATGACAGGGAAACCCTTCCTGAACGATGAGATATGACTTGGAATCCCGTCCAGAACAATGAAATATTACAGGGAAACCCGCCCAGAACAACGAAATTTGACAGGGAAACTCGTCCGAACGATGAAATACGACAATAAAACACGTCCGAAACAATGAAATATGACATGAAAACCCTCCAGAACAATGAAATATGAGAGGGAAACCCGACAAGAACAATGAAATATGACAGGGAAACCCGTTCAGAAGGATGAAATTTGACTGGGAAACCCTTCCTGAACGATGAAATATGACATGAAATCCCGTCCACAACAATGAAATATGACAGGAAACCCCGTAAAGAATAAAGAAATATAAGAGGGAAACCCGTCCAAAACAACGAAATATGACAGGTAAACCCGTCCAGAACAATGAAATATGTCAGTGGAACCCGTCCAGAACGATGAAATTTGACAGGGAAACCCTTCCTGAACGACGAAATATGACAGGGAAACATTTCTTGAACGATGAAATATGACAGGGAATCCTGTCCAGAACGATGAAATATGACAGGGAAACCCGTTCAGAATGACGAAATTTGACAGGGAAACCCTTCCTGAACGATGAAGTATTACAGGGAAACCCTTCCAGAACGATGAAAAATGACAAGGAATCCTGTCCTGAACGATGAAATATGACATGAAACGCGTCCATAACAATGAAATATGACAGGGAAAACCCGTCCCGAACAATGAAATAGGGCAGGAAAACCCGTCCAGAACATGGAAATATTACAGGGAAACCCTTCCTAAACGATGAAATATGACAGGGAAACCCGTCCAGAACAATAAAATATGACAGGGAAACCCATCCAGAACAAAGAAATATGACAGGGAAACGCGTCCAGAACGATGAAATACGACAGGAAAACCTGTACAGATCGATGAAAGATGACAGGGAAACCCGTCGAGTACGATGAAATTTGACATGGAAACCGTTCCTGAACGATGAAATATGGCAGGGAAACCCGTCGAGAACAATGAAATTTGAGAGGGAAACCCGTCCAAACGATGAAATACGGCAGGAAAATCCGTCCAGAACAATGAAATATGATAGGGAAACCCGTCCAGAACAAGGAAAAATGACAGGGAAACCCGTCCAGAACAATGAAATATGACAGGGAAACCCTTCCTGAACGATGAAATATGACAGGAAATCCCGTCCAGAACAATGTAATATGACAGGGAAACCCGTCGAGAACAATGAAATTTGACGGGGAAATCCGCTCAGAACGATGAAATATGACAGAGAAACCCTCCAGAACAATGAAATATGAGAGTAAAACCCGTCCGAACGATGAAATACGGCAGGAAATCCCGTCCAGAACAATGAAATTTGAGAGGGAAACCCGTCCAGAACAATGAAATATGACAGGGAAACCCTTCCTGAACGAAGAAATATGAAAGGGAAACACGTCCAGAACAATGAAATATGACAGAGAAACCCTTCCTGAACGATGAAATATGACAGGGAAACCCGTCCAGAACAACGAAATTTGACAGGGAAACTCGTCCGAACGATGAAATACGACAGGAAAACACGTCCAAAACAATGAAATATGACATGAAAACCCGTCCAGAACAATGAAATATGACAGGAAACCCCGTAAAGAACAAAGAAATATGAGAGGGAAACCCGTCCAAAACAACGAAATATGTTAGGGGAACCCGTCCAGAACGATGAAATTTGACAGGGAAACCCTTCCTGAACGATGAAATATGACAGGGAAACCCTTCTTGAACGATGAAATATGACAGGGAAACCCGTCCAGAACAAAGAAATATGACAGGGAAACCTGTCCAGAACGATGAAATATGACAGAAAAACCCGTCCAGAACGATGAAATATGACAGGGAAACCCGTCCAGAGCAATGAAATGTGAGAGTGAAACCCGTCCAAATGATGAAATACGACAGGAAAACCCGTCCATAGCAATGAAATATGAGAGGGAAACCCGTCCAGAACAATGAAATATGAGAGGGAAACCCGTCAAGAACAATGAAATATGAGAGGGAAACCCGTCAAGAACAATGAAATATGAGAGGGAAACCCGTCCAGAACAATGAAATATGAGAAAGAAACCCGTCAAGAACAATGAAATATGACAGGAAACCCCGTCCAGAACAATGAAATATGACAGGGAAACCCGTCCAGAACAACGAAATATGACAGGGAAACCCTTCCTGAACGATGAAATGTGACACGGAAACCCGTCCAGAACAATGAAATATGACAGGGAATCCTGTCCAGATAGATGAAAGATGACAGGGAAACCCGTCCAAAACAATGAAATACGATATGGAAACCCGTCCAGAACAATGAAATATGACATGGAAACCCGTCCAAACGAAGAAGTATGGCAGGAAAACCCGTCCATAACAATGAAATATGACAAGGAAACCCGTCCAGAACAATGAAATTTGACAGGGAAACTCGTCCGAAGGATGAAATACGACAGGAAAACCCGTCCAAAACAATGAAATATGACAGGGAAACCCGTCCAGAACAATGAAACTTGACAGGGAAACCCTTCATGAACGATGAAATATGACAAGGAAACCCGTCCAGAGTCCTACTGGGTCCTTTCTCTCCCTGCTCCATGAGCTTTATCAAACCTCGTCTTAAAACTATATATGGTTTCCGTCTCTACTACATCACTTTCTAGGCTATTCCACTGCCTGACAACTCTATGATAGAAGAAATACTTCCTAACATCCCTTTGGCTCATCTGAGTCTTCAACTTCCAATTGTGACCCCTTGATTCTGTGTTTAATCTCTGGAACATCCTGTCTTTGTCCACCTTGTCTATGCCGCGCAGTATTTTACATGTCGTTATCATGTCTCCCCGGACCCTCCTGTCGTCCAGTGTCATCAGGCCTTAACCTTTCATCGTAGGACTGTCCCCTTAGCTCTGGGACTAGTCTTGTTGCAAACATTTGCACTTTCTCTAATTTCTTGATGTGCTTGACCATGTGTGGATTCCAAATTGGTGCTGCATACTCCAGTATGGGCCTGACGTAAATGGTGTGCACACTCCTCCACAGCCACTAACGCCATAGTACCTAGTACAGATGTAGTAGAGGAGCCCTCCTATGGGGTAGACTCTTCTGCAACCATCACAGTCATAGCCTCTAGTACAGATGTAGTTGGGGAGTCCCCTTCCAGGAAAAATGTTGGTGCCATGACAAAAGATAGTGCTGTCTCTGGTTTGGCTATGGAGAACTGTAGTGCAGCTCTAGGGCCGGCACTGATTAGAAATACATCCAGCACGAATTGGACCCAGTCAAAAACAAAATTGTGCAAATTCGATGTTTGGGGCATCTGTAAACACGGAATATCAGGGAAAACGAATGGGGCATGCAACTTTGAGCATCCCAAAAAAATCCCGTGACCTCCTGTCTAGAGGAATGTGTTGCTCTACCTCTTGCAAATACTTCCACCCTGAGATGTGTCAGTCTTAAGTCCTTGAAAAACAATGTTACAATACCAATTGCACTGCATACCATCTAAAAGGGACCAGGAGGCACACACCCCGTACAACACATCATAGTAGTTATGGTAGCTATGACAACACCCCAAGTGATTTTTTAGTGGTAGGAAACGAAGAAAGAAATTTGAAAGAGATAACCAAAATAGTCCACCACCCCCTTGGAGCCTTGTTAAAACGGAAGGCAAAACCCCAGTGGCCCCCCCGGGGGCACAAATTTCGGGACGCCAACAAACAAAATCCCCCCAACAAACATGCAACAAAACCCTAAAATTATATTTGCTAATATACGGGGCCCTTAAGCCACCCACAAACAACAAAATACATTTCATTATGGCTTCGGGGGGATTTAAAATTGCACTGTTTGCCCCTTTCACAGGGCCCCACGAAAACTTTTCTCTGCATTAAAATTTATGGATACCTGGATACAACCTTTTCAGATGCGACGGGAAAGAACGGGCAAAAAGGGGGGGGGGTTGGGGGGGGTATGTCAAAGAGTCGTTCATTTGCACAGACATACGGAAACCAAAAAAGATGTAGTTGAATTTTCTGCAAAAAAAATCGAGAACCAAAAAAATAGTCATTGTATTGTTTAAAAGCCCCCGGATAACTTCCCAAAGTTCAAAAAAACAACTTCAAAAAAATTTAATGTGTCGTAAAACTTTCCCGCCCCATCCCCCCAAAATCTTGCTGCTTGGTGAAATTCGTCTAAGGGGAAATCAAAATGGAGAATATAGCCCAAATAAAGTTTTAGGGAAATAATCCCTGGAGGGGTTGCACAGATAAAAATCACACCACAGGGGTTGCTTTAAATTTTAGCAAACCCCAAAAAACCCCTAATTTAGTAGATAGTGGAGCCAACAAGACTGGAGAACACACTGGATCTATTTTTCACAAATAATGAGGACCTGGTAAGGAATATAACAATATTAAAAACAACAAATTCTGATCACAATCTAATCAAAGTCCAGACTTGCATGCATAGGAGTCCTGATCGGCTAGATGCATATAGTTATGACGGTACCTTTACCAAATTCAACTTCAACAACAAGGACATCATCTGGGATCCAGTATGGGCCAATACAATAACACAGAAGACCAGTACAGTAACACAGAAGACCAGTGCAATAACATAGAAGACCAGTAAGGTAACACAGAAGACCAGTACAGTAACACAGAAGACCAGTACAGGAACACAGAAGACCAGTAAAATAACACACACAGAAGACCAGTACAGTAACACAGAAGACCAGTACAGGAACACAGAAGACCAGTAAAATAACACAGAAGACCAGCACAATAACACAGAAGACCAGTACAGTAACACAGAACAACAGTAAAGTAACACAGAAGACCAGTACAGTAACACAGAAGACCAGTACAATAACACAGATTTCCAGTACAGTAACACAGAAGACCAGTACAATAACACAGAAGACCAGTACAGTAACACAGAACAACAGTAAAGTAACACAGAAAACCAGTACAATAACACAGAAGACCTGAATAGTAACACAGAAGACCAGTAAAATAACACAGTAGACCAGTACAGTAACACAGAAGACCAGTACAGTAATACAGAAGACAAGTACAGTAACACAGAAGACCAGTACAGTAACACAGAAGACCAGTACAGTAACACAGAGACCCGTACAGTAACACAGAAGACCAGTACAGTAAAACAGAAGAACCAGTACAGTAACACAAAAAGACCAGTACAGTAATACAGAAGACAAGTTTCAGTAACACAGAAGACCAGTACAGTAACACAGAAGACCAGTACAGTAACACAGAAGACCAGTACAGTAAACAGAAGACCAGTACAGTAACACAGAAGACCAGTACAGTAACACAGAAGACCAGTACAGTAACACAGAAGACCAGTACAGTAACACAGAAGACCAGTACAGTAACACAGAAGACCAGTACAGTAGCACAGAAGACCAGTACAGTAATACAGAAGCCAGTACAGTAACACGAAGACCAGTACAAAAACACAGAGCCCGTACAGAAAAAACAGAAGGCCAGTCAGTAAAACAGAAGACCAGTACAATAAACAAATAGCCATAAAAACAGAAAAACCAACGTAAAAAGAAAACCCGTACAGTAACAGAAAACCAGTACAGTAACAAGAAAAAACCAGTAAGTAACAAAAAGACCATCAGTAACACAGAAGACCATAAGTAAACAGGCCCGTACGTAACACAGAAGACCATACAGTAACGAGAAAACCATAAGTAACAGGAAGTCCAGTACATAACAGAAGACCCGTACGTAAAACAGAAGACCAGTACAGTAACACAGAAGCCTACATAAAACAGAAGACCAGACAGTAACACGAAAAACCGTACAGTAACACAGAAGACCCCTACAGTAACAAGAAGACCGTACAGTCACAGAAGACCGACAGTAACAGAGAAACCAGTACAGTAACACAGAAGTCCAGTTACGAACACAGAAGACCCCTACAGAACACAAAAACATACAGTAACACGAAGCCAGTACAGTAAACAGAAGACCCGTCCGTAACACGAAACCAAGTACAGTAAAGAGAAGACCAGCACAGAACAGAGAACCAGTACAAGATCACAGAAGACCCGTTTTTAATAACACAGAAAATTTTCCAACAGGAAACGAAGACCCGTACAGCAAAAAACAGAAGAACAGTACAGTAACACAGAAGAACTACAGTAAACAAACAGTACAGTAACCCAAAGAACATGAAAAGAAAACAGTACAGTAACACAGAAAAAACCCCTTTCAGTAACACAAATCGCGATTTCCTTGCATATATATATATATAATATATATATATATATATATTTATATTATATGTTATATTATATCATATATATATATATATATATATATATATATATATATGCATTGCTATGTATATTCTTCTGTAACTCTGTGTAAACAGTGTGTTTGTGTGTAATTAGTTCCATGTTACTGTGTATAGTTGTTATGAGTTGTTTTTATTGGTGTTACACAACATTTAACTATACTAGTAACCACTGTCACCCTCTACACACTGTCATATGCGTTTATTTTTTTTTAAATCTATAAAACACAAGTGACTGAGACTTTTCTTGATACAAGTTTTACTAACTACTCCTGCTGGAAGGACGAAACTACATTAGGACATTTTCGTTGTTTTGTATCTTTATCATGCAGGAGATAATTGTTCATTACAGGAAGAGAGTTATGTACACTTCTCTCTCCAGTGATTTAGATTAATTGTGAATAATTATTCAGGTCACGTTTATTGCGACTTTTGTTGACCCACTTTGTTATAATGTTAAATACTGTATCCATTTGTTACTCTCCCTTTCCAATTCCATTTTTTCCTTGTTAATGTACTTTGGGCATTAAGAAATATAAATGCTTTTACCACACAAGGACATTGAAGGAGGGAAGGAAACTTTTATATACACAATCTCTCACTTGGAGACAAAGCCGTAAGTGAGGCAGGTGACCTGATACATGTGAATAACGTAAGGGTTAACTTTCCGGGTTTGCCAAACGTAGGGTTAAAGTCGAGGGAAAAAGTTTTCAGTTGTTTCTGGGCCTCCTTCCTTTGCATTGCTTTGATAAAATTACATAACCTCCAAGAGGCAAACAAACAATCCATGTTTTAGGCTAACTTCTACACATCACAGTACATCACAACTAACATTCATGTTATAATATTGCTAAACTTCTACACATATCGGTACATCATCAACACATCATTCATGTTATAATATATTGCTAACTTCTACACATCGGTACAATCACAACAAACATTCATGTTATATATATGCTAACTTCTACACATCACGGTACATCCACACCACAACTCATGTTATAATATATGCTAACTTTACACATCACGGTACATCATAACACAAACATTCATGTTATAATATAGCTAACTTCTACACCATTCACAGTTACATCACACACAAACATTTCATGTTATAATAAATGCTAACTTCTACACATCCACAGTAATCACAACACACATTCATGTTATAATATATAGCTAACTTCTACACATCACAGTACATCACAACTCAACATTCATTTATAATATAATGCTAATTTCATACACATACGGGTACTTCAACAACACAACATTCTGTTATAATATATGCTAAACTTTTTACACATCATCGGTACATCACAAAACAACAACATTCATGTTATAATATATGCTAACTTCTACACATCACGGTACATCACAACACAACATTCATGTTATAATATATGCTAACTTCTACACATCACGGTACATCACAACACAACATTCATGTTATAATATATGCTAACTTCTACACATCACAGTACATCACAACACAACATTCATGTTATAATATATGCTAACTTCTACACATCACAGTACATCACAACACAACATTCATGTTATAATATATGCTAACTTCTACACATCACAGTACATCACAACTCAACTTATGTTATAAAATATGCTAACATCTTACCACACACATTACATCTCAAACTCTACATTCATGTGTAATATAATATATGCTAACTTCTACACATCACAGTACATCACCAACTCTACATTTCATGTTATATATATGCTTATTCTACACATCACAGTACATCACTACACAAACATTAATGTTATAATATATGCTACTTCTACCACATCACAGTTACATCACAAACACAACATTCATGTTATAATATATGCTAAACTTTCTACACATCACAGACATCACAACTCTACATTCAATGTTATTAATATATGCTAACTTTAAATCACAGTACATCACAAACACAACATCCATGTTATAATATATGCTAAATTCTACACATTCACAGTACATCACAACACAACTTCATGTTATAATTTATGCTAAACTTCTACACATCACAGTACAAATCAAAAACACAACATTCATGTTATAATATATGCTAACTTCTACACATCACGGTACATCACAACACAACATTCCATGTTATAATATATGCTAACTTCTACCACACACAGGTACATCCAACTCAACATTTCATGTTATAATATATGCATAACTTCTACACATCACAGTAACATCACAACTCAACATTCATGTTATAATATATGTAACTTCTACACATCACCGGTACATCACAAGGAGATATTGTTTTGTGTCTGTTGACTGTGTTTTTTTATTGCTGACTCTTAATTACTCTAATATTACCTACGTTACTTCTGTTACTCTAACCACCATTACTGCACTATCATTCCTGCTAACGAACTATTATTATTATTATTATTATTATTATTATTATTATTATTATTATTGTTACTATTATATCTTATTATATATTTACTGCTACTACACTTCTGCTGCCGCAATTCTTTTGTCACCGTCGTTGTGACTTGACAGTTAACCAGGACACACTGAAGCTTGACAGTTAACCAGGACACACTGAAGCTTGACAGTTAACCAGGACACACTGAAGCTTGACAGTTAACCAGGACACACTGAAGCGGCTTCATAAGTTTCTTCACCTAGATGTGACTTTTTTTTTTGTACTCGTAGCTCAGTGGTTCGGCTCCGGACTTTCTGGCTGTGAAACCACGGTTCAGTTCCCGGTCCATTTTCCTATTTATTTTTTTTAGAGTCAAGTGGGTAACACACTGGCCTGCAAGTTTTAGGATTATGACTGTCATGGGTTGTTCGAGTCCCACCGTTCTGTGATTGTTACAATCGTGTTATACGAATTGTAAAGTGGTTAATATCCATGGCCTTCAAGGACGGTGAAGGAACTTACAGGACGAGATATGACAGAGAGATGTTTCGCCCACGGTATTGTGATGTTTTGTTATTATTCCCATAATTATGTTTGCTCATGATATCGAGTTAGTTTTTGAGTTCCTTTCTTTAAGTCTGCTGTTTAGAATGCTTATAGAATTCGTTTTTAATTCTACTTCTAAAAGTTCTATGTGTTTACATAAATGCATTTGTTATGCGAGTGACTGGAATACGGATAAAAATCGTTGGAATTGATATTATGAGGCAGAGAGTTTTGTGTTTGCTCTCAGCTGCGGCTGCGAGGTTGTCTAGAATAGTTTGAAAGGTCTTTAGGTTAGTGTTGGTTAAAGATGCAAATGTCAATTCTTTAGTGAACAACATCGCTTCAAACCATTGTGAAGAGATGTGTTTATAAGTAGGTGTATCCCCCAGTAAACTTGAAGTAGAGCAAAAGCTCCACTTGAGTTGTGCTAGTTCAAAAGAATGATTATTGATACTACTAGATACCGTCATTTATTTTTGAAGCCGTTTTATTCTCGGGTATTTTTGCGTCCAGAGCATTGATTTTTCATTTAACATCAAGAGACCATTCGTTCCATGTTTAAATTCTCTATTAGGTTGAATAGAAGGCGCTATGGAGCTCAGTCAATGCAGCCATTGTGTCAAAACTTTGTACTCACATTTTGTGTTTTTCTTGGACAGGAGCCCATCCAGAACGAGTTAGAGTTGAGTCCATTACTGATAAATGAACCAAGTTTGCAATAATTTCCTAGGACTTTCCACATAAAGAAACATTCAAAGTGTCTAAATTTATGAGAACAAAGTTTGGGGATTGAGAAGGGTGTTGTTCTTTTTACCACGTCCGAAATGGCCTGTGGAGGGTTACTATAAAGTACAGCCTGTATAAAAATTTCTACCATCCCTCAGATACGTCCCAAACAAAATTTGGCTAGCACCTTAGTCCCCTTTTTCAAGACTAGGTGCATAAGGAGCAAGTGGATCCCAAAATTCTTCGACTTGCGGAGGATTGATCTCGATCGTTACACTCATCTGAGTTCTTTGACTTTGTTGACAGGGGAAAGAGCAAGTTTCGTCATTTATAGTTGTGACGAATGGTTTGAAAAACCGACAAGTTGAAGATTGAGCACTAATGCAGCTTTTATGGGAATTTTATTCAGGAAACGTTTCGCCACACGTGGCTTCATCAGTCCAATACAAAGAAGGAAGGCGTAAGGAGTGGAGGAGAATGATTGATGGACTGAACACATACGACTCCAGGTTGAGGGACTGATTACACATACTCTTCCTCTCCTTACGCCTTCCTCTTTGTATTGGACTGATGAAGCACTGTGTGGCGAAACGTTCTGAATAAAAAGAGTCCATCCCATGCTGCAATTAGTGACTCAATCTTCGTCATTATAGTGTTGAAGGCAAGATAGCTGCAAAGGAGTAAACACGCTCGAAGTTTGTGGCAATATTTTATTCAGATTGGCAATAACAGGCTTACAATTCAAAAGTGCCCGGGTTGAGGGCCTGGCGAGCGAGACCTCCGGAGCATGTAAAACAGAAGGGTGTTGTTATTAACAGCAAAACACAAACAACGATTAAACAGCTTGTTAATCGGTTGTTCTAGGTTGCATTCTTGAAAGAACCAAACAATCAGGATGAAAAATCATCCACAACTACCTGACTTTCTTGGAATTTTCTCGGGTTATTTACCTTCATAGCTCTATCTGGGCACAGTCTGATATTTACTTTATCATTCCTGGAGGGACGTAAATATACATGAGAATATCTACATGTTGTGGCAAGCAGAATTTCATTTTCTTTTCTAGAAAAGAACACGTTAGCTCATAAAAATTGTCAGAAATGCACTTGCGTTATATCAACAGTAACACAGAGACCATACAGTAACACAGTAGACCAGTACAGTAACACGAAGACCAGTACAGTAACACCAGATGACCAGTACATAACCACAGAAGAACAGTACAGTAAACAGAACAGTAAGTTACAACTCATAAGACAGTACAATAACACAGAAGAACAGTACGCAACAAAGAACAGTTTACAGCAACCAGAACAGTACAGCAACACAGAAACAGTACAATATACACAGAAGATCAGTCAGCAAACACAGAACAGTACAGCAACTCAGACAGTACAGCAACACAGAACAGTACAGCAACACAGAACAGTACAATAACACACAAGATCAGTACAGCAACACAGAACAGTACAGCAAACAGAACCAGTACAGTAACACAATTGCCAGTAAAGTAAACAGAATAATCTCTCGCTCGAAGAACAGTAATGTAGTTGGCAATTTCTGGAATAGCGCACCGGACTGAAATGTTTTAATTGTTTCAATGTACACTCTGAGTGGAATATTAACAATTTGAACAGTACTACTCTTTGTATTTTTATTTATGTTAATTCCGGAGATGAACACAAATAAGACCACTACTGTGAATACTGATAGGCTGGCGTGTGAATATCACCACCGTGAGTACTGTCAGGGTGGCGTGGAGTTGGGGAATAACACCACCGTGAGTACTGTCAGGGAGGCTGGGAGGGGGGTGGGAATAACACCACCGTGGTACTGTCTGGGAGGCTGGAGTGGGGAATAACACCACCCTCAGTGGCTCTGTCAGGCGAGGTGGAGTGGGATTAACACCACCGTGAGTACTGTTCAGGGAGCTGGCCCCAAGTGGGAATAACACCACCGTGAGTACTGTCAGGGAGGCTGAGAGTGGGAATAACACCCACCGTGGCTACTGTCAGGTAGGGCTGAGTGGGAATAACACCACCGTGGGCATACTGTCAGGGAGGCTGGAGTGGAATAACACCACCGTGAGTACTGTCAGGGAGGTGAGTGGGAATAAACACCACCGTGTGTCTGTCAGGGAGGCTGGAGTGGGAATAACAACCACCGTGGTATGTCAGGGGGCTGGAGTGGGAATAACACCACCGTGAGTACTGTCAGGGAGGCTGGAGTGGGAATAACACCACCGTGGTACTGTCAGGGAGGGGGCTTGGATGGAGTGGGAATAACACCACCGTGGCTACTGTCAGGGAGGCTGGATAGTGGAGGAATAACACCACCCTGGGTACTGTCAGGGAGGTGGAGTGGTGGATAAACACCACCGTGAGTACTGTCAGGGAGGTGGAGTGGGAAATATACACCACCGAGAGTACTGTCAGGGAGGCTGGAGTGGGAATAACACCACCGTGAAGTACTTGTCAGGGTGGCTGGAGTGGGAATTAACACCACCGTGAGTACTGTCAGGGAGCTGGAGTGAGGAATAACACCATCGAAACTACTGCTCAGGGAGGATGGAGTGGGAATAAACCATCGTATCTACTTCAGGGAGGCTGGAGTGGGAATAACACCCACGTGAGTACTGTCAGGGAGGCTGGAGTGGGAATAACACCACCGTGGGTACTGTCAGGGAGCGCTGGAGTGGGAATAACACCACCGTGCTACTGTCAGGGAGGCTGGAGTGGGAATAACACCACCGTGACTACTGTCAGGGAGGCTGGAGTGGGAATAACACCACCGTGACTACTGTCAGGAGGCGGAGTGGGAATAACACCAAGTGGCTACTGTCTGGGAGGCTGGAGTGGGAATAAACACCACCCTGAGTTACTGTCAGGGAGGCTGGGAGTGGGAATAACACCCACCCTGTGTGTACTGTCAGGGGGGCTGGAGTGGGAGTAACACCACCCTGAGTTCTGTCAGGAGGTGGGAGTGGGAATAACACCACCGTGGAGTACTGTCAGGAGGCTGGAGTGGGAGAATAACACACCGTGGCTACTGTTAGGGAGGCTGGAGTGGGGAATAACCCACTGATTACTGTCAAGGAAGGCTGGAGTGGAGTAACCCACCGTGAGTACTGTCGGGAGGCTGGAGTGGGAAATAACACCAGTAATACTGTCAGGGAGGCTGGAGGGGAATAACACCGCCGTGAGTACTGTCAGGGAGGCTGGAGTGGGAATAACCCCACCGTGGCTAATGTCAGGTGGCTGGAGTGGGAATAACACCACCCTGAGTACTGTCAGGAGGCTGGAGTGGAATAACACCATCGTAACTTCTGTCAGGGAGGCTGGAGTGGGTAATAACACCACCGTGAGTATGTCAGGGAGGCTGGAGTGGGAATAACACTACCGTGGACTACTGTTCAGGGGATGGCTGAGTGGGAATAAATAACACCACCGTGACTACTCTTCAGGGAGGCTGGAGTGGGAATTACACCACCGTGAACTACTGTCAGGGAGGCTGGGGGAAATAACACCACCGTGGCTACTGTCAGGGAGGCTGAGTGGGAAATAACACACCACCTGAGTACTGTCAGGGAGGCTGGAGTGGTATAACACCTCCGTGAGTACTGTCAGGGAGGCTGAAGTGGAGAATAACACCACCGTGAGATACTGTCAGGGAGGTGGAGTGGGAATAACACCATCGATGAGTACTGTCAGGGAGGCTGGAGTGGGGGAATAACACCACCGTGACTACTTTCCAGGGAGGCTTGAGTGGGAATAACACCATCGTAACTACTGTCAGGGAGGCTGGGAGTGGGAATAAACCCACCACCGTGACTACTGTCAGGGGGCTGGAGTGGGGAATAACACCACCGTGGCTACTGTCAGGGAGGCTGGAGTGGGAATAACACACACCGTGGTACTTGTCAGGGAGGCGGAGTGGGAATAACACCACCGTTGCGTACTGTCAGGGATTCGGAGTGGGAATAACACCACCGTGGTTACGGTCAGGGATGCTGAGTGGGAATAAAACACACGTGGAGTACTGTCAGGGAGGGCTGGAGCGGTTGGGGATGGATAGGGGAATAACACCACCGTGCGTACTGTCAGGGAGGATGGAATTGGGAAATAACACCACCGTGACTTTACAGTCAGGGAGACTGGAGTGGGAATAACACCACCGTGGATACTGTCAGGGGAGGCTAGGCGGTGGGAATTACACCACCGTGACGACTGTCAGGGAGCAAGATCGAGTGGGAATAACACCACCCGTGAGTACTGTCAGGGAGGCTGGAGTGGATTAAACACACCGTGAGTACTGTCCGGGGAAGGATGGAGTGGGAATAACACCACCGTGGTACTGTCAAGGGAGGCTGGAGTGGGAATAACACCACCGTGGACTACTGTCAGGGAGGCTGGGTGGGAATAACACCACCGTGAGTCTGTCAGGGGAGGCTGGAGTGGGAAATAACACCAACCGTGACAGTACTGTCAGGGTAGGCTGGAGTGGGAATAACACCACCGTGGCTACTGTCACGGGAGGGCTGGAGTGGGAATAACACACCGTGAGTACTGTCAGGGAGGCTGGGAGTGGGAATAACACCACCGTGAGTACTGTCAGGGAGCTGAGTGGGAATAACACCACCGTGGCTACTTCAGGAGGGTGGCAAGTGGGGAGAATAAACACCACCCTGAGTACTGTCAGGAGGCTGGAGTGGGGAATAACACACCGTGAAGTACTGTAGGGAGGCTGGAGTGCTGGAAAATAAACCACCACCGAGCAGTACTGTCAGGGAGGTGGAGTGGGAATAACACCACCGTGAGTACTGTCAGGGAGGCTGAGTGGGAATAACACCACCGTGAGTACTGTCAGGGAGGGGATTGGGAATAACACCATCGTAACTACTGTACAGGGAGGGGGCTGGAGTGGAAAATAACACCATCGTAACTACTGTCAGGGGAGGGCTGGAGTGGGAATAACACCACCGTGAGTACTGTTCAAGGATGCTGTGGAGTGGGAGAATAACACCACCGTGGCTATTCAGGTGAGGCTGGGTGGGATATAACACCACCGTGACTACTGCAGGGGAGGCTGGAGTGGGAATACCACACCGTGGACTACTGTCAGGGAGGCTGGAGTGGGAATAAACACCACGTGGACTACTGTCAGGGAGGCTGGTAGTGGGAGAATAACACCAACGTGGCTACTGTCAGGGAGGCTGGAGGTGGGAATAACACCCACCCTGAGTACTGTCAGGAGGCTGGAGAGGGTATAACACCACCTGATTACTGTCAGGGGGGCTGGAGTGGGAGAGTAAGTAACACCACCTCTGGTACTGTCAGGAAGGATGGAGTGGGAATAACACACCGTGATACTGTCAGGGAGGCTGGAGTGGGAATAAAACACCACCGTGGCTACTGTTATGGGAGGCTGGAGTGGGGAATATAACACCACCCTGAGTACTGTCAGGAGGCTGGAGAGGGAGAAGTAGTTAACACCACCGTGAGTTGTCAGGGAGGCTGGAGTGGGAATAACACCATCGTAATACTGTCAGGGAGGCTGGAGTGGGATAAATACACCACCGTGAGTCTGTCAGGGAGGCTGGAGTGGGAATAACACCACCGTGGCTACTCGTCAGGGAGGCTGGAGTGGGAATAACACCACTGAGTACTGTCAGGGAGGCTGGAGTGGGGAATAACACCATCGTAACTACTGTCAGGGGGCTGGATTGGGAATAACACCACCGTTGAGTACTGTCAGGGAGGCTGGAGTGGAGGAAATAACACCTCCGTGGCTACTGTCAGGGAGGCTGGGAGTGGAATAACAACACCGTGACTACTTCAGGGAGGCTGGGTGGGAATAACACCACCGTGACTACTGTCAGGGAGGCTGGAGTGGGAATAACACCACCGTGGCTACTGTAGGGAGGCTGGAGAGTGGGCAATAACACCACCCTAGAGTACTGTCAGGGAGGCTGGAGTGGGAATCAACACCACCGTGAGTACTGTCAGGGAGGCTGAAGTGTGGAAAACACCACCGTTGGAGTACTGTCAGGGAGGTGGAGTGGGAATAACACCATCGTGAAGTACTGTCGGGTGGCTGGAGAGGGAATAATAAACCCACGTGACTACTTTCAGGGAGGCTGGAGTGGGAAATGAATAACACCTCGTAACTACTGTCAGGGAGGCTGGAGTGGGAATAACACCACCGTGACTACTGTCAGGGAGGCTGGAGTGGGAATAACACCACCGTGGCTACTGTCAGGGAGGCTGGAGTGGGAATAACACCACCGTGAGTACTGTCAGGGAGGCTGGAGTGGGAATAACACCACCGTGAGTACTGTCAGGATTCTGGAGTGGAATAACCACCACCGGTGGCTACATGTCAGGAGCTGGAGTGGGAAATAACACCACCGTGAGTACTGTCAGGGAGGCTGGAGTGGGAATAACACCACCGTGAGTACTGTCAGGGAGGCTGGAGTGGGAATTAAACACCCGTGACACTGTCAGGGAGGCTGGAGTGGGAATAACACCACCGTGGCTACTGTCAGGGAGGCTAGAGTGGGAATAACACCACCGTGAATACTGTCAGGGAGGCTAGAGTGGGAATAACACCACCGTGGCTACTGTCAGGGAGGCTGGAGTGGGAATAACACACGTGAGATACTGTCAGGGAAGCTGGAGTGGGGAATAACACCACGTGACTACTGTCAGGGAGACTGTGTGAGTGGGAATAACACCACTGGCTATGTCATGGAGACTGGAGTGGGAATAACACCACCGTGACTACTGTCAGGGAGACTGGAGTGGGAATAACACCACCGTGACTACTGTCAGGGAGGCTGGAGTGGGAATAACACCACCGTGGCTACTGTAAGGGAGGCTGGAGTGGAAAATTAACACCATCGTAACTACTGTCAGGAGGAGGACTGGCAGTGGGAAATAACACCACCGTTGCTACTGTTAGGGAGGCTGGAGTGGGAATAACACCACTATTTGAATCCAAATCATGAATTATTAGTAACAGTTAATAATAAAACTATTTTAATTATTATTTGCGACCACTGTCAGCTCAGAGTTATCTCTGAGTTTACCAGACCTTGCAGTGGGAGGCAGTGGTTCGTCTTTAAGGTCCCCCCCCCTGCCTTGCCCAGGTTTCATGTGTCGAGGAATCCATCGTGGGCCCCGGATGTCTCCCTTCCTCACTCCCTAATGTTCAGCCTCGCCCTCTCTTCTCTCTCTCTGCCTTCAGCCTCAGCCTTCCCCAGCGTTCATGTATCAGGAATTTCATCGTCCGCTCCGGATGTATCCTTCCTCACTTTCCAAAGGTCAGCCTCACAAACCTGTATTCTTGCTGTCATAAGGATTATGTATCCAGGAATCCAATCCGTTCGCTCCCGGGATGTGCCCCTTCACTATTACCCAAGGTCAGGCCTCAACAGCAACCTTTCCCCAAGTTCATTGTATCCAGGAATCCCATCCGTTCGCTCCCGGATGTCTTCCTCCCATTACCCAAGGTCAGGCAGAGTTTGGTCAGTGCCTTCCAGGTTCAGAGTCTCCAGGAGTCCATTCGTGTCACCTCAGGTGAACTCCCTTCCCACTTCCCCAAAGTCTGCGGTATTCATGCCTTCCCCAGGTTATCGTTATCCAGGAATCCCTCTGAGCGTTCGCTCCGGATGTCTCCCCTTTCACACTTACCTAAGGTCAGCAAGTTGCCTTCCCGGATCAGTGTCTCCTGAAGTCCACTTGTAGTGACCTCAGGTGGACTACCTTCCCATTCTCAGAGTCAGCGGTGCCTTCCGGATCGTGTCTCCAGGAGTCCACTTGTGTCACCTCAGGTGGGGGACTCCCTTCCCACTTCCCCAAGAGCGTCAGCCGGTGCCCACCCCCAGTGCCTCGCTGATGGACACTTGGTCTTGTCTAGTGGTCTACGGTAGAGAGAGGACTGTCCAGGTGGGATGGAATTACTGGAGGGAACACACAGAAACTGGTCTAGTAATTACACTCACCAAGACAGCCTGCGACCGTACACAGCTAGGAGCCACCAAGCTGCCACACGTCCGGACCACCAAGGACTGGCTAATTTTTTTAAATTTGGAATTCCTTTTATGTTACACTATGAAGTTTATTATGAGTACAAGATTTTTTTTTAATAATGTACCAGTTTAAAGTTATTTGTAGCCGCCCCCCCCCCCCCCCCCCCCCCCCCCCCCCCCCCCCGGGTGTTTTATTTTATATAGATGATTGCCCAAGTGTTGAGAATTTGTCTCTACTTTCATGAAACTGTATTAAATATTTCACTGTCTTCATTTTTATTTATTAATTCATATGTCGCATTGACACTGGAAAGTAATAAGCGCACAATCCATACACATATATAAAAGTATCTTCTTATAAACGAACCAGCCATACACTCACGTGAGGAGAGGACATACATCGACAGACAGAGTCAGAGAGAGAAGACAGACAGACAGAGACAGAGAGAGACAGACGATGACAGAGACAAGACAGAGACAGGACGACGGAGACGAGAGAGGGAGTGTGTGTTTGTGTCCGAGTGTATGTGGTGTGTGTGTGTGAGTTACAGATTTTTAACATGCGTATGCTAATAACACTGTGTTCAGTGACATCTGGTCTACATGATGGTTTGCTTTATACATATTTTGTCTTTTGACCAAGTAAAGATGACATTCACACGTCTTTAAGACACAGGTGACATCACACACATTTATCTAGGACCCAGTTTCTTGTGTAAAATATTTACCCGTCTTTGTTGTTATTATAACTTAATTCAAGCCACTATAGCTATCAAAACATGTTCTCTTCTAACATCTCTCATATATATTTTGCAAACCTTATAAAATGCACCTAGTGTTGCTTTCCTTTAATATGAGTGTTGTATCAGTGTTTACACATGATCCCACATATTTCCTTCCATTTCCACTCTTTTTGTTACGCATATTATATCTTTCCATTAACAGTATTATTCCATTATAATTATACATATTTAAAACAATTCATTATTCTTCTTTTATAAACATTATTAACAAAAAAAAATCATGATTATACCAGAAACTTTATTCCAACTGGTCACACACTTCACAACCTTAATTTTTAAAAAAAAAAAAAAAAAAAAATAAAAAAAAAAAAAAAAAAAAAAAAAAAAAAAAAAAAAAAAAAAAAAACAAAAAAAAAAAAAAAAAAAAAAAATAAAAAAATAAAAAAAAAAACAAAAAAAATTTTTTATTAAAAAAAAAAAAAAAAAAAAAAAAAAAAAAAAAAAAAAAAAAAAAAAAAAAAAAAAAAAAAAAAAAGAAAAAAAAAAAAAAAAAAAAAAAAAAAACAAAAAAAAAAAACAAAAAAAAAAGTCATTCTAAATTTCCCATTTTTAACCTTATTGCCTATTTCTTTCATATGACTGGTGACTCTGCTGTCTGCAGTCAGCCATGCTGACAGCTGTACCACGAACTGTGTTTGTATCTACTGTGAATTATTTATGTAGGATCAACAAACTTTCTTCTGATGTTTACTTTTCACTTTGGTCTACACATACACATCACTACACACACCATGCATATACATGTGTACACATTCTCATAAGCATAACTGCACTCTCCCACACGATGTTTAAATTATATAATACTGTTAAATAGTGTAAAGAAATAGGAAAATTCTTCAATATATCATTTCAATTTTCTTGGAAAAAAAAAAAGAATGAAGGTTCCAATATTCTGAGGAAATAATTTGGAAAAAGACGTAAATACATGTATGTGAAAAAAATAACAAACTTGAGAGACTTATGATTAAGACAAAGATATTCTTATAAATCATTTCAATAAGCACTTTGTTTAAAGTAGAATTAAATATTAACTAAGTTATCAGTTTTTTATATACACTTCTTTCCCTTCTTCCATTATTGACGTGAAAAACATTCACTACCACAGATGCAAAACAAAAACTTTCGGTGATGAAAATAAAGACTTGCATGATTCGATCTTTGAAAATAAGAATTTTGGTGGTGGCTGCCCAGTACGACTGTGTGTTAATGTTTCCATACTGTTGTTTATAATTTACTGTGTTTATGGATGTTAACATATATTACGACCTGGTCGTAATGGGAATTGGAGCAAACAAACTCAGAAATAGACTATAATGTATATTTGCCTTCACACACTATATACAGGTATGTACAATATATAATTGAGGGGTGGATAGTGAGAGGGTTATAATATTGAGACAAGGGGAAATGAGGGTGGATAGTGAAAATTGTGACTTGTTGTTGTGACCTGTTGGGGGTTATACAACGTGGTGCAATAGTGTATTGCGGGTGGATAGTGAAAATTGTGACATGAGAAGTGATGTTGGTGTTTTGTGTTGTTGGAGATTATGAGTGGAAAATGGAAGTTATAGAATATTGTGCGTTATGAGTGACAAATGCGAGTGGATATTCGAGTTGGTAATGTAGGTTGAATAATTGTGTTGTTATCTGTTGTGCGCTGTATTACTGAGACAGTGAAAATTGAGGGTGGATAAGTGAGAGTGTTATAATATTAAGCCAAGTGAAAATGCAGGTGGATAGTGAAAAAATTGTGACTTGTGAAGTGCTGGAGCTTGATGAGGGGTTTCTTGTTAAGTGTTATGAGTTGCGGGTATATGCTCCAACCAATGATTATAATAATAATAATAATAATAATAATAATATAATAATAATATAATAAATAAATGGATATGTGTAAATTTTAATTAAATGAAGGACGAGCGTGAAAATATTTTAAGAAAAATATAGAGGTTGGTAGTGATAGGGTTGAAGATTTGAATAGAGGTGATGGACTGACTAGTGATGTTGGTGGGATCGATATGGGTCATACATGTTCCTAAGACGCTTCCTTGGATGACCTGATATCTTATTGAGGTCAGGGAATGTACCTCACAATCACAGGCCATCCTCACCAGGCAAATAAAGGTTAATGAACTCGTTTTGAGCAGTCTAGATTTTAGTGATGAGGGAGGTTGATGTTAGGACATTGCTGGTAAATGTGTGTATAATCCAGTAGAATTAATTATATCTGAGGGAGTATTGAATTCCCCATTGTTTTGTGACTTGTTTGTGACCTGTTGAGGGGTTGCTTTACAACGTGGTGCAATAGTGTATGTGTGTTGTGAAGTGGATAGTGGTGTGATGGTTGAGTGTGTGTGTGTGTGTGTGTGTGTGTGAGGTTAGGTTAGGTTAGGTCACAGGCAACCTTCACAAAACCAGTGTATGTAAATTGTCACCACTTTGCCTTGACAAGAAAGTGCGAATTGGAGGAAAGACTTTGGCATGTTCGATTCTCAGGTGTTCTTGCCGGCGCCAGTAAGGAGCGTTAGAGAGATTAATCGAAAATTACCATTGTGTTGTGACTGTTGGATGGTTGTATAAACGTGGTGCAATAGTGGGGGGTATAGGGCATGCAGGAAGGACGATATAAAACTCTAGAAGCAGCTAAGAGTGTGAGGCAGAGTTGTGGGAGCTCTGGCAGCTGTGTGTGTGGGGGACTCAGTTGGGTGTTGATCACACTACTTGTTGCAGTAGGGTTATTACTAGTTGTATATACTTTGACCATGCAATTACCATTGAGAGAAAATGACACATAGGTGGTTTACCAAACTGTGTTTTTAAACATTTGAGAACATATAAGTGTTTACCACATAGAGAAAAATTTATGGGTAACTCTCGAATTTGTGACTCAGAACTGGGTCTCCAATACATGGAACAACTTGACCCTGGGATAGTTGGAGCTCGGATCTTAGGTTAAATTACCTTCCCCCATGCGAAAAAAAAAAATGAAACCCCCCAAAATTCGAAAATCGAGTGTAAAAGTGATCCAGGGAGATTTGGAGCAGGGATGGAAGTGAGGGGAAAACTTGTTCTATTCGATGATAATACTTGATCCGAGGAATTGGGACTCAAAAAAGTGAAAAAACATTTGCAAAATTCTCTATAAAAAATGAAAAAAGATGGGCAACACCCGGAAAAAAATTTGGAAAAAGTTTGGCAAACACTGAGAAACAAATTAAATTTTTCAATAGTGTCGAGAAAAATTAAAATGATTTGCAACACTTCTGGAAAAATAAATGGGAAGAAAAAGATGTCAACACTCCCGGGCTCAGCGGGGGTGCGCTCGGGGGGCGGCCGCGGGGGGCGCCGCGGGGCGCCGGCGGATGCCCGCGGGGGGGAGCGACACCAAAAAAAGGAAAAAAAAAGGGTTGGGGGAAGAGGGGGTGACCGCCGGCGGGGGGGGGGGGGTACGCCGTATTGTAATAGCACTTGCGTACCTTGTCCATGCTTCGTAGGTGCGAGTCTCTCTTCAGCCTGAGGATCAGTGTTTGTGTATATTTCGCAGCTCTCGCGAATTCCTGCAATGTTCCAATCTCTAGGTAAGGCTGATGCATGCAGGGGATGAGATGAAAAAGCTGTAGGCCTTCTCCCCTGAAAAGTTGGCTGCCTTGGATTCAAACGTGTAGCGAAGCTACACGCCAAGGTATTGTCATGTGGGTAGATTGTGGTAAGCCACTGCGTACCTTGTTCCTAAGGTTCGTAGGTTCGTTTCTCCTTCAGCCAGGAGATCCGTGTTTGTGACATTCGCCTGCTTCTCGCGATTTCCTTGCATATATATATATATAATATATATATATATATATATTTATATTATATGTTATATTATATCATATATATATATATATATATATATATATATATATATGCATTGCTATGTATATTCTTCTGTAACTCTGTGTAAACAGTGTGTTTGTGTGTAATTAGTTCCATGTTACTGTGTATAGTTGTTATGAGTTGTTTTTATTGGTGTTACACAACATTTAACTATACTAGTAACCACTGTCACCCTCTACACACTGTCATATGCGTTTATTTTTTTTTAAATCTATAAAACACAAGTGACTGAGACTTTTCTTGATACAAGTTTTACTAACTACTCCTGCTGGAAGGACGAAACTACATTAGGACATTTTCGTTGTTTTGTATCTTTATCATGCAGGAGATAATTGTTCATTACAGGAAGAGAGTTATGTACACTTCTCTCTCCAGTGATTTAGATTAATTGTGAATAATTATTCAGGTCACGTTTATTGCGACTTTTGTTGACCCACTTTGTTATAATGTTAAATACTGTATCCATTTGTTACTCTCCCTTTCCAATTCCATTTTTTCCTTGTTAATGTACTTTGGGCATTAAGAAATATAAATGCTTTTACCACACAAGGACATTGAAGGAGGGAAGGAAACTTTTATATACACAATCTCTCACTTGGAGACAAAGCCGTAAGTGAGGCAGGTGACCTGATACATGTGAATAACGTAAGGGTTAACTTTCCGGGTTTGCCAAACGTAGGGTTAAAGTCGAGGGAAAAAGTTTTCAGTTGTTTCTGGGCCTCCTTCCTTTGCATTGCTTTGATAAAATTACATAACCTCCAAGAGGCAAACAAACAATCCATGTTTTAGGCTAACTTCTACACATCACAGTACATCACAACTAACATTCATGTTATAATATTGCTAAACTTCTACACATATCGGTACATCATCAACACATCATTCATGTTATAATATATTGCTAACTTCTACACATCGGTACAATCACAACAAACATTCATGTTATATATATGCTAACTTCTACACATCACGGTACATCCACACCACAACTCATGTTATAATATATGCTAACTTTACACATCACGGTACATCATAACACAAACATTCATGTTATAATATAGCTAACTTCTACACCATTCACAGTTACATCACACACAAACATTTCATGTTATAATAAATGCTAACTTCTACACATCCACAGTAATCACAACACACATTCATGTTATAATATATAGCTAACTTCTACACATCACAGTACATCACAACTCAACATTCATTTATAATATAATGCTAATTTCATACACATACGGGTACTTCAACAACACAACATTCTGTTATAATATATGCTAAACTTTTTACACATCATCGGTACATCACAACACAACATTCATGTTATAATATATGCTAACTTCTACACATCACGGTACATCACAACACAACATTCATGTTATAATATATGCTAACTTCTACACATCACGGTACATCACAACACAACATTCATGTAATAATATATGCTAACTTCTACACATCACAGTACATCACAACACAACATTCATGTTATAATATATGCTAACTTCTACACATCACAGTACATCACAACACAACATTCATGTTATAATATATGCTAACTTCTACACATCACAGTACATCACAACTCAACATATGTTATAAAATATGCTAACATCTTACCACACACATTACATCTCAAACTCTACATTCATGTGTAATATAATATATGCTAACTTCTACACATCACAGTACATCACCAACTCTACATTTCATGTTATATATATGCTTATTCTACACATCACAGTACATCACTACACAAACATTAATGTTATAATATATGCTACTTCTACCACATCACAGTTACATCACAAACACAACATTCATGTTATAATATATGCTAAACTTTCTACACATCACAGACATCACAACTCTACATTCAATGTTATTAATATATGCTAACTTTAAATCACAGTACATCACAAACACAACATCCATGTTATAATATATGCTAAATTCTACACATTCACAGTACATCACAACACAACTTCATGTTATAATTTATGCTAAACTTCTACACATCACAGTACAAATCAAAAACACAACATTCATGTTATAATATATGCTAACTTCTACACATCACGGTACATCACAACACAACATTCCATGTTATAATATATGCTAACTTCTACCACACACAGGTACATCCAACTCAACATTTCATGTTATAATATATGCATAACTTCTACACATCACAGTAACATCACAACTCAACATTCATGTTATAATATATGTAACTTCTACACATCACCGGTACATCACAAGGAGATATTGTTTTGTGTCTGTTGACTGTGTTTTTTTATTGCTGACTCTTAATTACTCTAATATTACCTACGTTACTTCTGTTACTCTAACCACCATTACTGCACTATCATTCCTGCTAACGTAACTATTATTATTATTATTATTATTATTATTATTATTATTATTATTATTGTTACTATTATATCTTATTATATATTTACTGCTACTACACTTCTGCTGCCGCAATTCTTTTGTCACCGTCGTTGTGACTTGACAGTTAACCAGGACACACTGAAGCTTGACAGTTAACCAGGACACACTGAAGCTTGACAGTTAACCAGGACACACTGAAGCTTGACAGTTAACCAGGACACACTGAAGCGGCTTCATAAGTTTCTTCACCTAGATGTGACTTTTTTTTTTGTACTCGTAGCTCAGTGGTTCGGCTCCGGACTTTCTGGCTGTGAAACCACGGTTCAGTTCCCGGTCCATTTTCCTATTTATTTTTTTTAGAGTCAAGTGGGTAACACACTGGCCTGCAAATTTTAGGATTATGACTGTCATGGGTTGTTCGAGTCCCACCGTTCTGTGATTGTTACAATCGTGTTATACGAATTGTAAAGTGGTTAATATCCATGGCCTTCAAGGACGGTGAAGGAACTTACAGGACGAGATATGACAGAGAGATGTTTCGCCCACGGTATTGTGATGTTTTGTTATTATTCCCATAATTATGTTTGCTCATGATATCGAGTTAGTTTTTGAGTTCCTTTCTTTAAGTCTGCTGTTTAGAATGCTTATAGAATTCGTTTTTAATTCTACTTCTAAAAGTTCTATGTGTTTACATAAATGCATTTGTTATGCGAGTGACTGGAATACGGATAAAAATCGTTGGAATTGATATTATGAGGCAGAGAGTTTTGTGTTTGCTCTCAGCTGCGGCTGCGAGGTTGTCTAGAATAGTTTGAAAGGTCTTTAGGTTAGTGTTGGTTAAAGATGCAAATGTCAATTCTTTAGTGAACAACATCGCTTCAAACCATTGTGAAGAGATGTGTTTATAAGTAGGTGTATCCCCCAGTAAACTTGAAGTAGAGCAAAAGCTCCACTTGAGTTGTGCTAGTTCAAAAGAATGATTATTGATACTACTAGATACCGTCATTTATTTTTGAAGCCGTTTTATTCTCGGGTATTTTTGCGTCCAGAGCATTGATTTTTCATTTAACATCAAGAGACCATTCGTTCCATGTTTAAATTCTCTATTAGGTTGAATAGAAGGCGCTATGGAGCTCAGTCAATGCAGCCATTGTGTCAAAACTTTGTACTCACATTTTGTGTTTTTCTTGGACAGGAGCCCATCCAGAACGAGTTAGAGTTGAGTCCATTACTGATAAATGAACCAAGTTTGCAATAATTTCCTAGGACTTTCCACATAAAGAAACATTCAAAGTGTCTAAATTTATGAGAACAAAGTTTGGGGATTGAGAAGGGTGTTGTTCTTTTTACCACGTCCGAAATGGCCTGTGGAGGGTTACTATAAAGTACAGCCTGTATAAAAATTTCTACCATCCCTCAGATACGTCCCAAACAAAATTTGGCTAGCACCTTAGTCCCCTTTTTCAAGACTAGGTGCATAAGGAGCAAGTGGATCCCAAAATTCTTCGACTTGCGGAGGATTGATCTCGATCGTTACACTCATCTGAGTTCTTTGACTTTGTTGACAGGGGAAAGAGCAAGTTTCGTCATTTATAGTTGTGACGAATGGTTTGAAAAACCGACAAGTTGAAGATTGAGCACTAATGCAGCTTTTATGGGAATTTTATTCAGGAAACGTTTCGCCACACGTGGCTTCATCAGTCCAATACAAAGAAGGAAGGCGTAAGGAGTGGAGGAGAATGATTGATGGACTGAACACATACGACTCCAGGTTGAGGGACTGATTACACATACTCTTCCTCTCCTTACGCCTTCCTCTTTGTATTGGACTGATGAAGCACTGTGTGGCGAAACGTTCTGAATAAAAAGAGTCCATCCCATGCTGCAATTAGTGACTCAATCTTCGTCATTATAGTGTTGAAGGCAAGATAGCTGCAAAGGAGTAAACACGCTCGAAGTTTGTGGCAATATTTTATTCAGATTGGCAATAACAGGCTTACAATTCAAAAGTGCCCGGGTTGAGGGCCTGGCGAGCGAGACCTCCGGAGCATGTAAAACAGAAGGGTGTTGTTATTAACAGCAAAACACAAACAACGATTAAACAGCTTGTTAATCGGTTGTTCTAGGTTGCATTCTTGAAAGAACCAAACAATAGGATAAAAAATCATCCAATCCCGATTTTTTGGGAATTTTCTCGGTTATTTACCTTCAGGGCTTATCGGGGCACAGTCTATATTTACTTTATCATTCCTGGAGACGAAAATTTTACATGGAATATCTCTGTGTGGCAAGCAGATTTCATTTTCTTTTTAGAAAGAACAGTTAGCTATAAAAATGTCAGAAATGCACTTGCTTTATATCATTTTGGGGTTTTGTCAGTGTTAACACACACATAAAACAAAGTACCCAGAAAGGAAAATGGATAATCTCGGAGTAATATTTGGGCTTAGTCTTTAAAACATACAATTGGGTATCGGCCCCTTGAGCTTCTACGGGCCCGTAAATATTTTGTTATTTTATATTTTAAACCCCCATGACTTTCGGCGTTAAAACCTGTGGTCACAACTGAGGAACTTGAGTTCGACTCTGAGGCGGTTTACAAAGTTGGTTTTGGGCCCGTAGCCTATTTAACCTTGTTCTCTAGCATAAGTACTGTTGTGATTAAAACTGGAAAAAAAAAAACCCAAAAAAAGCTCCAAGGAAATAATTAAAACAATAATTTGGGTTGTGTTACCCGGTTATCGAACTGTATTATTTTTAATGCTACAAAAATGTTTTAAAACCTTAAAAAAAAAAGATTAAAATAAACTCCAGTAAGTTACAAAAAAATTAAAGCATCCCCTCTCTATGAATTTTCTTTGTTAAAATGCATGGAATTAAATTTATAATTTTTGGAATAGGTTTTTTTGTTATACGGCCCTTTTTCCTGAATTTTAAAATTTTTTTTAAAAAACGGGGGGCCGTTCCCGAGAAGTAAGGGAAAGTAAAAAAGAAAATGAATCATTCAATCTTTTCCCCTCCAAAAACATATAACATTACCTTAGGTTGCCCCCAAACCCTCAGACATCCTCCCCCTTCTTTAGAATGGAGTCCTGTACTTTTCACTTCGGATTTTAAAGTTAGCTAAGGGTTTCCCGAACCTCTCATAAAGTTAGTTGCTCACACCCAACTGCACATAAAGTTTAAAAAACAAATAAATTGCATCCTGACCCCGATTTACGTGCTCACACTGCTGATGAATGGTCAAGCACTAAAATCAAACTTTTTTCCCCATTCCCCCTATCATTCAAGGATAACCGTACCTCCCTCCCTTTAAAAGTAGATGTTAACCCCCCTAGTTATTTACGCCGTCCTCTCTGAATCCCAAACCTTTCAATATCTTTAAAGTAAAAAGGGGGAAATTTTAGAGGGGACTTAATTTTAAATGAGTTTTGTAATCCCCCAATTTTACCAATGGGTACACACACACACACAAAACACCACACCACACACAACACAAAACAAAAAAAAAAAAAAAGAGATTCAAAGAGTGTTACGAGGAGCAGGGGGGGCCCCAAAAAAGACAGGAGGTGGGGACACCACCAAGTAGGGAAACACATAAAAAAGAGGAAGAAGTGAAGAGGCTTTGAGTGAGCTAGATCCCAAAAAGGCAATGGGGGCGGATAACATCTCCCAGGGGTCCTGAAGAGGGACAAGGCGCATTGCCCCCCTAAAAAACAATATTCAAACATCTTCAAAAACAGGGAGATTCCAAAGACAGGGAAGCAGCAAATGTATTTCCCAATTTTAAAAAAGGAGACAGGACATAAGAACATAAGAAATAAAATATAGGACCCTGCAAAAGGGCCCTATGGCCCGCGAGGCAGGTCCTTATCAAACCACCTCTACCCAAAAAACCCAAAGAAAAACCCCCGTCCCCAATGACACCATTAAACCCCACCCCCTCCCACTATATTTTTGCCAGTCTCTTTTAAAGCTACCCAAGGTCCTAGCCTCTATCCCCCCACTGGGGAAAAGACTGTTCCACGCATCTAAATTGTTTTGAAAACCAGTACTTACTATTCCTTTTAAAATTTAAAATTTTTCCAATTAAATCCTTATTTCTGGGTTTTTACCTGGTTCGAAAACCCCCAGTACTTTTTAATTCTCCCTTGTTTATGCCGTCATCCATTATAACTTTAATGAATCTCCCTCATTTACGCCTTCCAGAGAGTTGGGGATTTAAGGCTTTAAGTCTGTCTTCATCGGGGGTTCCTTCAGAGAAACATTTTAGTATTTTTCTGTATGTTTCTAATGGTCTATATCCATCCTGTATAAAGGGGGCCAAAACTAGCAGCATAATCTAAATGAGGCCTCACTAGTGATGTATAGAGCTGCAAATAACTTTTGGACTTCTGTTACTATACTTCTTGAGATAAATCCCGTAATCGTTGGCCTTGTTGCGCCCCTAAGGCACTGCTGTCTTGGGTTTGATTTTGTACCTGACTCCCAAGTATTTTCACTTCTGTATGATCCTCCCCACTTCACCTAGATTATAGCTTCGAGGGGTTTTTTTCGTTACAAGGGCTAGTACCCTTTCACTTAGACATTGAACTTCATCTGCCTTTTTCGACCAGGACTTTTTTTTGTCCAAATCCCCCTGGAGTTCATTGTATCCTCCTCAGAGTGAATTATACGGCCCCCTTTGTTCATCAGCAAAAATTATCATGTCACTCGCAATCCTTCATCAAAGGGCATTAATGTAAATTTTGAACAAGAGAGGGCCCAAAATGTCCTTGTGGAAGCCCAGTGATAATCCCCATTCAGATTTACCCATGAAGCACTAAATACGCCCGTGTCATGACATGTTAGTATTCGGTCATGGAGAAGATTTCAGGAGAAGAGTGGTGGAAAACTAGAAAGGGGATTCTAACAGCAGCCAACATGGTTTTGGGGAGAAAACCTGTGTACAAAACTACTGGAGTTCTATGACATGGTGCAGCAGTAAGACAGGAGAAAGGGGGGGGGGTGGTTGCATTTTTTTTGGACTGCAAGAAAGTTTTTACACAGTTCCCACAAGAGTTATTGCAAAACTGGGGACCCAAAAGGGGGGAAAAAGGGGAAAAACTGAGTGGATCAGGGAATATTGTCAGGAAGACAGCAGCGGTCATGGTACGGGCGAGGTTCAGAGTGGGCACCCGTGGCCCCCGGGGGGCCCCAGGGGTCATCCCAGGGGCTAGTACGTTTTTGTATTGTGAACGACATGGCAGAAGGAATAGCTCCCAAGGTCCCTGTTTGCAGATGACATGAAATCGAGGAGAATAATTCATTTGCGAAGACCGGGCAGAATACAAAGTGATCGGACAGGCTGCGACCCGGTCAGCAAAAGGCTACTGGAATTCAACCCCCCCAAGGCAAAGAGAAGATTGGGGAAGGGCAAGAAGACCCAGAGGAGTACAGTTAGGGGCCAGAGACTACAAACCCCACAAGGAAAAGATCTTGGGGGGGAGTATAACCCAGGCAATCTCCTGAAAGGCACAAAACCCAAAAAACTGTGCAGATTGGGCCCTAGCAAACTCGAACAGCATTCCCACATCTTAATAAGGGAAACGTTAGGGCCCCGTACACCCTGTACTTTTAAACCCATATTGGAGTTGCGGCGCCAGTTTGGAACCCACACCTAGCCAAGCAAGTAAAGGAAATAGATAAATGCAAAAGGTTTTCACAAGATTAGTCCAGAGCTAAAAGGGGTTTTCTACGCGAGAGGTTTTAAGGGAAAACAACTGATGACATGGAGAACAGGAGAGATAGGGGGCAGATAACGACTACAAAAAACTGAGAGGAATTGACAAGGTGACAAAGAAGGAGTTAGAGATGGGACTCAGCAACAAGGGGGCACAGTTGGAAAATTTAAGACCAGATAAAAACCAGGGATGTTAGGAAAATATTTTTTGCACAGGGGGTAGTCAGGAAGTGGATAGTTTGGGAGCGAGTAGTGGAGGAAGGATCCCTACTAGCTTTTAAAAAGAGGTTGATAAAAACCATGGAGCAGGAAGAGTGACCCAGTAGCAGCCGTGAAGAGACAGGGGCCCCGGAGTGTGAATCGACCCCGCAACCACAACTAGGTGAGTACACCACACTAATACAACACACACACACAACAAAAAAAAAAAAAAAAAAATTATATAAATATATATATATATTATATATATATTTTTATTAAAATTATTATACATATATAAAATCAGATTGGGGATTGGGGCCCTCTCCAGGCAGTGAGCGACCTCACTCCGGGGGGCTTCCCCCCAAACATTCCCTATGGCAATGGGAACGCGGGGCTCGCCCTAAGACCCTCCGTATTGCAGTGGCTCTGCGTCTTGCTGCCCCAATTCACACAGAATATATGTGTATTTGCGGCGAAGCGCAAGCAGACCAATACGGTCTACATGGTTTTAACTGTTCGAAAACCATGGGCTGGCATGCAAGACACAATGAGATCAACGACACCCATTAAGGGAAGAACCCTTGCTACAGCTGGTGCCCAGACGAGAGGAAGTCCCGATCACTAGCAGCCAACAATACCCACAACTCAGCAAACCGCCCCGACGGGATCACCATCTATCCTTGGAAGAATGACAAGCTCTTAGCATGGGACTTTTAACCTTGTGTCCACACTGGCTGACACCTATATCCATCACAGTGTGGGGGCGACAGGGAGGAGCTGCTGACCAGAGGGAGGAGTACAAGATCAGCAAGTACAGGGACATAAGCCAACAGTGTCAATTTGTTTCAGTGGGATCAGAAGACCTTGGGATCATAGAGGAAAAAATGCCAAAACGTTTCCTTAAAGAAATTGGGTTCCAGACTCATCGACACCACCAGGGACCCAAGGGCAGCCACTTTCATGTTCCAGTGCCTCAGCGTAACCATCCAGAGGGGAAATGCTTGCTGCATCCAGCCTCGGAGGAGCTGGAGGAAATTCATGACCTTTGATACAGTGTGCCATTGTATTCATGTTTGTTTTTTTCTGTAAATGTATTCTGTTTATTAATAAATGTTCACATAGAATATAAAATATATGGGGGGTGGTAGGAGAAAAAATATTCAAACAGCTCCGGGGAAAACCTTGATTTCCTCTGAGGTACGTTTATTGTCTTCTCTGGGGAAATGAGGGTCCCCATTCCAGCTAAGAGGTGGTACTTCCCTATATATATATATATATATATATATATATATATATTTTATATATATTTTATATATAATATATAATATATATATATATATAATATTTTATTCTTCTTTCAACACACCGGCCGTACCCCAAACCGAGGGGGGGTGGCCCAAAAGGAAAAACGAAAGTTTCTCCTTTTACATTTAGTAATATATACAGGAGAAGAGTTACTAGCCCCTTGCCCCCGGGCATTTTATTTTGCCTCTTACAACACGCATGGCTTACGGAGAAGAATTCTGTTCCACTTCCCCATGGAGATAAGAGGAAATAAACAAGAATAAGACTAGAAAGAAAATAGAAGAAAACCCAGAGGGGTTGTATATATGTGCTTGTACATGATGTGTAGTGTGACCTAAGTGTAAGTAGAAGTAGCAAGACTACCTGAAATCTTGCATGTTCATGGGACAGAAAAAAGGACACCACAATCCTACCATCATGAAAACAATTACAGGCTTTCGTTTTACACTCACTTGGCAGGACGTAGTACCTCCCGGGGCGGTTGCTGTCTACCAACCTACTACCTATAGTATATATATATATATATAAAATATATATTAAAATATATATATATATATATATATATATATATATATATATATATATATATATATATATATATATATATATGCAAAACAACCACTCTGAGAGAATAGAGAAATTCCAACGCTTTCGTGACTACTCACATTACAAGGAACTATGAAAGTGAAGCTTCCAAGGAAGCTATATAAGGGGTCCGGCCAGCACCTCACTATCAGATCCCACAAGGGTTAAACACGTGACGCGCGGCGAGCCAACTTGGATAGGTCCTTTGCACAACCTCACCCCCAAGCTAATTCTACCCAAGAAAATTTAAAAATTATTATTTGTCCAGTGTATTATTAAATTCTTTCCCAAAATTTTAAATTTAAATTTTAAATGGATCTAATTTATATAAACCAAAGGAAATATTCATATTATTGTCAAAACTGCTTTTTATGAAACAAGATTCAATTATATTCCTGTCGACCATGGACTTGCTTGATACTACTTTCTCAACTTTTTGAAAATCAATTGGATGGTTAAAATCTCTTACATGAATAAATAGAGCATTGGAATCTTGTCCAGTTCCAATGCTATATTTTTGTTTTTAATCTTAGTTCGAGATTTTTACCAGTTTGACCGTAATAAAAATTTATCGCAAATTTTACAAAGGAATCTTATAGACACATCCATCAGCATTTTAGGGGAATTCTTTATCAAAAGTTTTTTTTACTGTATCAAGATTTTTGAATACAACTTTAATATTAAAAGTCTTAAGAAGAGAAGGCATATCAACCAAGTTTTTCATGGTAAGGAGAACCAACATATTTTAGTTGAATAAGGCTGGTTGCCCCTTTTTGGATTATAAAAAGTGTTTCTAGCAACTTTAAAAGATTTATCAATTACATTTCTTGGGTATTTTAAATCATTACCTATTTCATAAATTTTGGATATTTCCTCATCTATGAACTCAGGACTACAAATTCGTAAAGCTCTCAAAAACATTGATGAGAAAACAGACAGTTTGACTCTATCTTGATGCGAGGAATAATAGTGGACATAGGAACAGTTATTTGTAGGTTTTCTGTAAATTTTAAATTTGAATTCATTATTACCCTTAATAATTAAAACATCTAGAAAAGGCAATGAGTGGTTAGTGCTTTTATTTAATAAATATTTGGAAGAGAGTAAGGTACCTAGGGATTGGCAGAGAACATGCATAGTTCCTTTGTATAAAGGCAAAGGGGACAAAAGAGAGTGTAAAAATTATAGGGGAATAAGTCTGTTGAGAATACCTGGTAAAGTGTATGGTAGAGGTATTATTGATAGAATTATGAGCAAGACAGCAGATGAACAAGGCGATTCAGGAAAGGTAGGGGGTGTATAGACTAAGTGTTTGCAGTGAAACACATAGGTGAACAGTATTTAGATAAGGGTAAAGAGGTTTTTGTGGCATTTAAAGATTTGGAAAAAAGCATATGATAGGGTGGATAGGGGGGCAACGTGGCAGATGCTGCGATGTAAGGAATAGGTGGTAGGGTTTCCGAAAGCGGTTGAAAGTTTTTACGAGGATAGTGGGGGCTCAGTTAGAGTATGTAGGGGAGAGGGGATTATTTCCCCGTAAAAGTAGTCCTTAGACAGTGTTGTGTGATGACAACCATGGTTGTCAACATTTTTATAGATGGAGTAGTAAGAGAAGTGAGGAAACGTTTCCTCAATAAAGATACCCAAGAGTTGCACATGTGTCTAATTTATCAACGTGTCGGTTCTCTGAACCATTCATCTACAATCCTGTCAGACACTGCAACTTCTTGGATCTTAATACTTGGATTCTTCGCTTGCCTAACCCTTGGGCACGACCTACTTCCATATTGGAAAAATGTAAAAACAACCTACGACTGCTGCACCTCTTCTGCCCACGGTTTATAAGCTCCTTCTCCGCACAATGCCGTATTTTATTCAACATTGATGGACTGAAACCCATCGACTCAAAGGCTGAGGGACTGATTACCTCATTTTCCTCCTGTTCTTCAAGTTTCTCCTTTGTATGGAATGATGAAGCCACTGTGTGGCGAAACGTTTCCTCAATAAAGATACCCAAGAGTTGCATATGTGTCTAATTTATCAACGTGTCGGTTCTTGAACTATTCATCTACAATTATATTCCTGTGGACCATGGACTTGCCTGATACAAATTTCTCAACTTTTTGAAAATCAATT
Source organism: Cherax quadricarinatus (assembly GCF_026875155.1). Lineage (NCBI taxonomy): Eukaryota > Metazoa > Arthropoda > Malacostraca > Decapoda > Parastacidae > Cherax > Cherax quadricarinatus. The sequence continues at coordinate 73,217,546 of NC_069408.1, forward strand.
GGATGGTTAAAATCTCTCAAAATGAATAGATAGAGCATTGGAGTCTTGTCCAATTCCAATGCTATATTTACGTTGTTTTAATCTTAGTTCGAGACTTTTACCAGTTTGACCATAATAAACTTTATCGCAAATTTTACAAGGAATCTTATAGACACATCCGTCAGTATTTTGGGGGGAATTCCTTATCAAAAGCTTTTTTACTGTATCAAGATTTTTAAACACAACTTTGATATTAAAAGTCTTAAGAAGAGAAGGCATATCAACCAAATTTTCATGGTAAGGTTGGTTGTCGCTTTTTGGATTGTAAAAAGTACTTCTAGTAATTTTAAAAGATTTATCAATTACGTTTCTTGGGTATTTCAGATCATTAGCTGTTTCATAAATTTTGGATATTTCTTCATCTATGAACTTTGGACTGCAAATACACAAAGCTCTAAAAAACATTGATGAGAAAACAGACAGTTTAACTGTATCTTGATGCGAGGAATAATAGTGGACATAGGAACACTTATTTGTAGGTTTTCTATAAATTTTCAATTTGAATTCATTATTACCCTTAATAATTAAAACATCGAGAAAAGGCGATGAGTTATTTTCCTCAAATTCCACAGTAAAGTTTATAGAATGGGCTAAGCTATTTAATTTCACAAGAAAATGGTTTTTATCTACATTCTTAGGTATAAGACACAAAATATCATCAACATGTAGGTTGGTAGACAGCAACCACCCAGGGAAGTACTACCGTCCTGCCAGATGACTGTGAAACAGAAACCTGTAACTGTTTTACATGATGGTAGGATTGCTGGTTTTCTTTTTCTGTCTCATAAACACGCTAAGATAACAGGGATATCTTGCTACTCCTACTTACACTTTGGTCACACTTCACAGACACGCACATGCATATATATATATATACATACATCTAGGTTTTTCTCCCTTTTTCTAATAGCTCTTGTTCTTTTTTATTTCTTCTATTGTCCATGGGGAAGTGGAAAAGAATCTTTCCTCCGTAAGCCATGCGTGTCGTATGAGGCGACTAAAATGCCGGGAGCAATGGGCTAGTAACCCCTTCTCCTGTATACATTTACTAAAAAAGAGAAGAAGAAAAACTTTATAAAAACTGGGTTGCCTAAATGTGCGTGGATGTAGTGCGGATGACAAGAAACAGATGATTGCTGATGTTATGAATGAAAAGAAGTTGGTTTGTCCTGGCCTAAGCGAAACAAAGCTGAAGGGGGTAGGAGAGTTTCAGTGGGGGGAAATAAATGGGATTAAATCTGGAGTATCTGAGAGAGTTAGAGCAAAGGAAGGGGTAGCAGTAATGTTAAATGATCAGTTAGGGAAGGAAAAAGAGAATATGAATGTGTAAATTCAAGAATTATGTGGATTAAAGTAAAGGTTGGATGCGAGAGTGGGTCATAATAAGCGTGTATGCACCTGGAGAAGAGAGGAATGCAGAGGAGGAGAGAGATTTTGGGGGATGTTAAGTGAATGTATAGGAGCCTTTGAACCAAATGAGAGAGTAATTGTGGTAGGGGACCTGAATGCTAAAGTAGGAGAAACCTTTAGAGAGGGTGTGGTAGGTAAGTTTGGGGTGCCAGGTGTAAATGATAATGGGAGCCCTTTGATTGAACTTTGTATAGAAAGGGGTTTAGTTATAGGTAATACATATTTTAAGAAAAAGAGGATAAATAAGTATACACGATATGATGTAGGGCGAAATGACAGTAGTTTGTTGATTATGTATTGTAGATAAAAGACTGTTGAGTAGACTTCAGGATGTACATGTTTATAGAGGGGCCACAGATATATCAGATCACTTTCTAGTTGTAGCTACACTGAGAGTAAAAGGTAGATGGGATACAAGGAGAATAGAAGCATCAGGAAGAGAGAGGTGAAGGTTTATAAACTAAAAGAGGAGGCAGTTAGGGTAAGATATAAACAGCTATTGGAGGATAGATGGGCTAATGAGAGATAGCAATGGGTCGAAGAGTATGGGCTTAGGTTTAAAAAAATGTAGTGTTAGAGTGTTCAGCAGAAGTTTGTGGTTACAGGAAAGTGGGTGCAGGAGGGAAAGAGCGATTGGTGAATGATGATGTTAAAGATAGTAAGGAGAAAAAGTTAGCATATGAGAAGTTTTTACAAGTAAAGTGATCAAGGAGTAAAGAGTATATGGAGAAAAAAGAAAGTTAAAGAGAGTGGTGAATCAATGTAAAAAGAGAGCAAATGAGAAAGTGTGTGAGATGTTATCAAAATTTTGTTGAAAATAAGAAAAAGTTTGGAGTGAGATTAACAAGTTTATGAAGCTAGGAGAACAAATGGATTTTTAGTTAAAAATAGGAGCGAGAGTTATAAATGGAGAGTTAAGGTATTGGGAAGATGGAGGAATATTTTGAGGAATTGTTAAATGTTATAAATATAGAAGCTTGGTATTTCTAGTATAGAGCAAGGAGGAATAAATCTGTAGAAGTGAGAAACCAGTTGTGAGTGTGGGAAGTTCGTGAGGCAGTAGGAAAATGAAAGGGTAAGGCAGCGGGATTGATGGGATAAGATAAAATGTTAAAATGCAGGTGGGGATATAGTTTTGAGTGGTGGTAGTGCTTTATTTAATAAATATATGGAAGAGGTAAGGTACCTAGGGATTGGCAGAGAGCATGCATAGTTCCTTTGTATAAAGGCAAAGGGGACAAAAGAGAGTGTAAAAATTATAGGGGAATAAGTCTGTTGAGTACCTGGTAAGTGTATGGTAGAGTTATAATTGATAGAATTAGGTAGCAATAGGATAGCAGATGAACAAGGCGATTAGGAAAGGTAGGGGGTGTTTAGACCAGTGTTTGCAGTGAAACAATAAGTGAACAGTATTTAGATAAGGGTAAAGAGGTCTTTGTGGCATTTATGATTTGGAAAAAGGCATATGACTAGGGTGGATAGGGGGGCAATGTGGCAGATGCTGCAGATGTAAGGAGTAGGATGGTAGGTTACGAAAGCAGTGAAAAGTTTTTACGAGGATAGTGAGGCTCAGGTTAGAGTATGTAGGGAGAGGGGATTTTTTCCCAGTAAAGTAGCCTTAGACAGAGTTGTGTGATGTACACCATGGTTGTTTAAATATTTATAGATGGAGTTGTAAGAGAAGTAGAAAACGTTCTATAGAGCAAGAGTTGCATGGTTAAAATTATAACAGATACGACACAAATGAATTGCACTACATCTGTCTGAATGCAACTTCTGTGATCTTAATACTTGGGAATTCGAAGTTGCTTGTGACTTGGCACGACTAGTGTCCAATATGGAAAAAATGTAAAAACTACAGACTGCTCACGGTTTGAGGTAACAAAAGATTAAGTCCTTCGTCGACATATCGTTTAGTGCAATATGAGGGATGACCACATTTGATATTTGGTGAGTGAATTCAGCTGGTTATTCCTGTTAGTGAACATTTATTGTGAGGAAATGATGTGCACTAGTGTGGGAGAAAAGATTTCCTATGACATGGAGCAAAGAGGGAATTTCAATGTGTAATTTATCCAACGTCGTTCTGTGAACGTTGATCGTAAATTTATTCCTGTGGACAGGCTTGCTGATACAAATTTCAATTCTTGAAAATCAATTGGATGGTTGAAATCTCATCAGAAATGTAAAGTAGCATTGGAGTTTTGCAGATTGCAGGCTATATTCAAATTTTCTGAAGTGAGGAAGGTTCAGGATTTAGGTTTCGACCATTAGAACTTATCGCAAAAATTTCAAGGAATCTTATGTACATCGTCAGTATTTGGGGGGGGATTCCTTCAGAAGGCTTTTAGGTATCAGGTTTAAAGAGATTTATTGGTCTAGAGGGAGGACTTCACAGCAATTCTGGAAGTGTTTGATGGTGAATTTGGACAAATGGTTTTAAAAGTACTTCTGTAATTTGAAGAGTTTACAATATTTATGAAGGGATTCAGGGAAACCGGCAGGCCGGACTTGAGTCCTGGAGATGGAAGTACAGTGCCTGCACTCTGAGGAGGGGTGTTAATGTTGCAGTTTAAAAACTGTATGTGTAAAGCACCCTTCTGGCAAGACAGTGATGGAGTGAATGATGGTGAAAGTTTTTCTTTTTCGGGCCACCCTGCCTTGGTGGGAATCGGCCAGTGTGATAATAAAAAAAAAAAAAAAAAAAAAAAAATAATAATCTGAACCATTTAGCTCTATGAGGGAGGAGTCTTGCAGTCTTGTTTCAAAAAAATCCATGTATAGGTTACTAAGAACAGGTGAAAGAGGATTTTCCATTGCCATAGGTTCAGTTTCATATAAATTATCTAAATGGCTTGTCGACAATTTGAGCCCAATTATTGGAAAAATTTCTAACTTTAATGTTAAAAACAACATAGATTTATAATGGTATAAAATACCGACAGGTTGTTAGGTAAGTCACATATGCAACAGTTAGGTATCTTTATTTTGAAACGTTTCGCCTACACAGTAGGCTTCATCAGTCGAGTACAGAAAGTTGTTAGAAGCAGAAAAGACGTGAATATGATGTAATCAGTCCATCACTCTTGAAGTTTTGAGGTGGTCAGTCCCTCAGCCTGGAGAAGAATATTGTTCCATAGTCTGAAACAGACTTTGGTTTATATAAATTAGATTTCATTTAAAATTAATAAAATTTTGGAAGAATTTAATACATTGGATAAATAATAAAAGCTTAATTCATGGGTAGAGTACTTGGGTTGAACAAATATTTTGTTAGTTGGGTGTCGTAAAGGATCTGTCTAGTTGGGCAAGTGGGCCTGCTGCAGTGTTCCTCCTTGCTTATGTCGTCACATCCCACAACAAAGCTACACCTGACCTGTGTGGGATGTGTTGGTGAGGTGTGGTCTCAATCCTTCATATGCCTTCCTTTCATGCATTATCTTCATAGATCCTTGATGATGTGAGAAATCACGAAAGCGCTTAAAATTTCACCATTCTGGTTGGTAAGTAGGAAAAGAGGGAGGTAGGGGGATAGGGAGGAGGATGTCGACAATAATGGAGAGTCCCAGTAAGTTATATCAGTCAAGTTTGTAACTCCCTATCTTCCTACCAACCCTTTTAATTACTGTACGTAGGAAGGTTGGGAGGAGGATAGGAGCATCGTTGTTATTCTTGAAAAATTGATAACTCCTGCCTCATTTTGTTGCTTATTCTAGTGCCTCCCATTAACTTTCAAGCAGTTATTTATGTCGACTATCTGCTAATCCAATTTGCATGCGCTACTGCTGCCTCTCTTACATGTATAAAGTACTACACATATTTCTTTAAGCAACCTATCTAAAAGTACATCTGAATGATATCTTGCTTCTTACACAATACAGAAATATTATTGTATTAGAAACAAAGTGGGAAAACATATCTAAAAAAGTGTTTTCTTTTTTCCCCGTAACTAGCATAATTTGTACCTATTTATTGTTGATAGTTGATTCAAATTAAAATAGGCCTACCTATAGTTAGATTTTATGCAAATAAACGCAGTTACAATGAATTACAATGTGTGTGTGTGTGTGGTGATGTGTGGTGTGTGTGTGTGTGTGTGTGTGTGTGTGTGTGTGTGTGTGTGTGTGTGTACTCACCTAATTTTAGTTGGAGGGGTCCAGACTCAGCTCCTGGCCCCGCCTCTTTACTGAACGCTACTAGGTCCTCTCTCTCCCTGCTCCATGAGGATGTGTGCTTTAAATAATTTAAGTCAGAGCCTCAACTTGATATACATTATAGAGTTTTTAATTATAAAAAGCGTCACAAAAAGTCGTTTTATAAAGATCAGTTTAAACTGGACAGAAAAGAAAGTTTCACATGTAAATAAGTTGATTTTTGAGGCTGATACATATTTCTTGGTATCAAGAGTTTTTTATCAGCAACAAGACAACTGCCAAGAATGCAGCCAGGAATAATGCCTAAACTATAATTATCTTGTTAAAACGAAGAAATAAGAAGAAAAAAGTAGGCCTACTGATGGAAACATACAGGTCTTCGACACAATGATTCATTTACAGACATACGTATACATATTATACTTCTTATCATTGTTGCTAACAGTTATTGATATGTTATGAGAGTTTGCATATAGTTAGTTAACAATAATTTTTTTTTTTATATATCACACTGGCCGATTCCCACCAAGGCAGGGTGGCCCGAAAAAGAAAAACTTTCACCATCATTCACTCCATCACTGTCTTGCCAGAAGGGTGCTTTACACTACAGTTTTTAAACTGCAACATTAACACCCCTCCTTCAGAGTGCAGGCACTGTACTTCCCATCTCCAGGACTCAAGTCCGGCCTGCCGGTTTCCCTGAACCCCTTCATAAATGTTACTTTGCTCACACTCCAACAGCACGTCAAGTATTAAAAAACATTTGTCTCCATTCACTCCTATCAAACACGCTCACGCATGCCTGCTGGAAGTCCAAGCCCCTCGCACACAAAACCTCCTTTACCCCCTCCCTCCAACCTTTCCTAGGCCGACCCCTACCCCGCTTTCCTTCCACTACAGACTGATACACTCTTGAAGTCATTCTGCTTCGCTCCATTCTCTCTACATGTCCGAACCACCTCAACAACCCTTCCTCAGCCCTCTGGACAACAGTTTTGGTAATCCCGCACCTCCTCCTAACTTCCAAACTACGAATTCTCTGCATTATATTCACACCACACATTGCTCTCAGACATGACATCTCCACTGCCTCCAGCCTTCTCCTCGCTGCAACATTCATCACCCATGCTTCACACCCATATAAGAGCATTGGTAAAACTATACTCTTATACATTCCCTTCTTTGCCTCCAAGGTCAAAGTTCTTTGTCTCCACAGACTCCTAAGTGCACCGCTCACCCTTTTCCCCTCATAAATTCTATGATTCACTTCATCTTTCATAGACCCATCCGCTGACACGTCCACTCCCAAATATCTGAATACATTCACCTCCTCCATACTCTCTCCCTCCAATCTGATATCGAATCTTTCATCACCTAACCTTTTTATCCTCATAACCTTACTCTTTCCTGTATTCACTTTTAATTTTCTTCTTTTACATACCCTACCAAATTCATCCACCAACCTCTGCAACTTCTATTCAGAATCTCCCAAGAGCACAGTGTCATCAGCAAAGAGCAACTGTGACAACTCCCACTTTATGTGTGATTCTTTATCTTTTAACTCCACGCCTCTTGCCAAGACCCTCGCATTTACTTCTCTTACAACCCCATCTATAAATATATTAAACAACCACGGTGACATCACACATCCTTGTCTAAGGCCTACTTTTACTGGGAAATAATCTCCCTCTTTCCTACATACTCTAACTTGAGCCTCACTGTCCTCGTAAAAACTCTTCACTGCTTTCAGTAACCTACCTCCTACACATACACCTGCAACATCTGCCACATTGCCCCCCTATCCACCTTGTCATACGCCTTTTCCAAATCCGTAAATGCCACAAAAACCTCTTTAGCCTTATCTAAATACTGTTCACTTATATGTTTCACTGTAAGTTAATAATAAAATAATAATAATAATAATAATAATAATAATAATAATAATAATAATAATAATAATAATAATAATAATAATAATAATGATAATAGTAATAATAATAATATCTTTATTTCTACAAGTAAATGTACACGGTATACAGGCCTAACTGACCCCAACGACATACGACTACATAGAAAGTCGCTTGTTATTCAGAGCATTTCGGGCAAATTATGTCAGTTTTGTTACAGGATGCCACCCACACCAGTCCACTAACACCAAGGTACCCTTTTTACTGATGGGGAACAGACAACCGGTATAAAGACCCTCGCCGTGTGAAGCGAAAGCTTTAGCCACCAGGCCTCGTGGTACGGGTAGGAAAGAGGGAAAGTTTATAATTGTTGTAAGGTAGGCCTACTGATCTATGTTGAGAGTTCCTCCCAACAATGATTCACTCTTAGATATATATATACCATTTTTCAGTCATATGCAATTCTATATAGCAACTACATTTCTGTTATGAATGAAGTTAACAGTTTTTTTCATATTTTGAGAGTTTAGCTGATTAGTAGATAGATAGATAGGACTGTAGGTAGCTAGTTGGGAAGTTTGGTAGGGAGTTGGGTACGTAAGTAGATAGGTAGATAGGTAGCTACGTGCGTAAGTACATACGTAGATTGGCAGGAAGGTAGATAGGTACGTTGGAAGGTTGGGAGGTGGGGGAATAGGAAGGTAGGTGACTAGTTAGGTAGGTAGGTAGATAAGTAGGTAGGTAGGTAAGATGCAGGTAGGTAAGAGGCAGGTAGGTAGATAAGTAGGTAGGTATGTATGAAAGTAGGTAGGTATGAAAGTAGGTATGTAGATATGCAGGAAGGAAAGGATGTAGGAGGGTAGGGAGGAGGATATACCTAATTATGCTGAGTCACAGCTAGTTAAATCAGTCAGATTTCTAACTCCTCACTACCTTCCTATCTACCCTTGTAATTCCAGTAGGTATGGAGGTAGGAAGGAGGATGGGAGAATCCTTGTAATTCTTGCAAGTCTTGTATGTCATCCACCTGTCTCCCGGTATACTATCTCTTCTCTAGGTTATTTTGACTGACTACTTGTAGTTATTTCAATCAAATTTATATTATAACTCCTGCTCCTTGTTGTTACTTATTTTAATGCCTCCTTCAAACTTTCTAACAATTAATTATGTCTACTGTCTGATATTCCATCTCGCATCTTCTGCTGCTGCTGCTGCTGTCTCTGTCATATTCTTAAATTACTACAAATCATTTAGCTTTTAAAGTACATCTGAATGATGACCTGCTTCTTCCTACACAATACAGAAATATTACTGTATTAGAAACAAAACTAAAGCTAAAAAATCAGCCTAATAGCATAAACTAGCCAACATATAATCAAAAGAACAAGGAGAATAACAACCACAGAAGAATATATTTAAAAATGGCGCCGGGCGCGGCCTCAAGGAAGGGTATGGGGTCCCCCAACTGTCTTCCAGCACGGTCACGGGCTACCTGTTCTATCTCACCTGTTTCATTAATAACTTCCATGTTCTTGTTTACCGTAACTGAGACATGGCAAAGGGAGGATGAGAGAGATAAGGGAGATGTGAAGGGCACTAAGGTAGGTAGGAAATAACATGGGATGGCAAGAGGCAGGGAGGAAGGAAGAGAAGCTATATATAAAGATACATAATATAACAACAAAGATACACAAATCATACTGTTATACACAATAGCAACAGAAATACACAAATTATACTGTTATACACAATAGCAACAGAAATACACAAATCATACTGTTATACACAATAGCAACAGAAATACACAAATCACACTGTTATACACAATAGCAACAGAAATACACAAATCACACTGTTATACACAATAGCAACAGAAATACACAAATCACACTGTTATACACAATAGCAACAGAAATACACAAATCAACTGTTATACACAATAGCAACAGAAATACACAAATCACACTGTTATACACAATACAACAGAAATACACAAATCAACTGTTATACACAATAGCAACAGAAATACACAAATCACACTGTTATACACAATAGCAACAGAAATACACAAATCACACTGTTATACACAATAGCAACAGAAATACACAAATCATACTGTTATACACAATAGCAACAGAAATACACAAATTATACTGTTATACACAATACCAACAGAAATACACAAATTATACTGTTATACACAATAGCAACAGAAATACACAAATCACACTGTTATACACAATAGCAACAGAAATACACAAATCATACTGTTATACACAATAGCAACAGAAATACACAAATCACACTGTGTCTGATAATCACTCTGTCAGACACTGCAACACAATGGCATCTTGGTACAGAAGAGAAAACACCTTAGTCAACTTTTTCAAGTGAGAATTGTTTGATCTGAGAGGGACACGACCTCCCATTGGCTACATTCTCACTACTACTACTCTGCACCTCTCCTTCCCACAGTATTTAAGTCTCAACACTGTCGCTTGATCCCAGTTATTTCCCCCAATTTTGGAACAGAATTTCCCCCCAGGCTGGGGGACTGACAACCTCAAACTACATTTTCAAGGGTGGGGGACTGTTTTACATCGCCCTTCACCCCTCTACTGTTTCCTGCCTATTTTCCCCTGTACTCGACTGAAGAAGCCTACTCTGTGGGCGAAACGTTTCGGAGTAAATTTTGCCTAAATTTTGCCTTTTGTTTTAAATTTCCCAAACCATAAAAATTTTTTAAAATCGGGGCCCAACACCCTAAAAATCTTTACTGAAGAAATTTAAAATAAGTTAGTTAGACAAGCCCGGCCTCTCGTGAATCCCATGTTTGAGTATCTTTTTAAAAAAGCTAGGTTTATCGGATGGCTTTTTTAAAATCTCAGCAAATAATTGACTCTAGTAATTTGCCTAAAATTTGGGAGGTCAGGCTTAGGGGCGGAAAATTTGACTTTAACGACTTGCCCCCTTTCCCTTTAAAAATGGGAAATTACTTTAGCCTCTTCCACAAACCCGCACTACCCTTTTTGAAGAAAAAAATTAAAAATATTATTTTAATTTTTTTTCACAGATTTCCCCCTTTTGCATTATTTAAAGAACCCTTGAAAAAAGCTCATAAAGGGGCCCCCTTTTTTGACTTTATTTTCCTTTAAAGTCTTTTTCAAAATTTTCTTTTCACAAAAATTTTTAACTAAAGTGGGAAACCTTTGTTGGGAAGGGGGGTTACCCATAATTTATTTCTTTTTTTTTTTTTTTTTTTTTTTTTTTTTTTTTTTTCCCCTTTTCCCCAAGGACCTTAAAACCCCCCAATTAAAATTACTGAAAATAGAAAGTGTTTTCCCTGTGAAAAAACCCGAGAGAAAAAAATTTTTTTAAAATCGAAAACATTTTTTTTCTTTTTCCCCTAACTTTTTTTCTATAAACCGGGAAAAAAATTTTTTGGGTTAAACTTTTCAATCCCTAAAAACTTTAATTTCATAGTCCCTTTTAGCTTTTGGGTTTTTTTTTTTTTTTGCAGGTCTGACAGATGGGGAAGAAGGGTTTTGGGAAAACCGAAAATTTTTGAAGAATTGAAACACTTATGCAACCTTTGGGAATCTTTATTGAAGAAACGTTTCCCCACACAGTGGCTTCATAATTCCAATACAGAGTAAAAGGAAAAGGAAAGGAGAAGTTTGGGGTAATCACCCCCTCAACCTGGAATCGATTTTTTCATCCATCACTCTTGTGGGAAATTTTTGCAGCATAGGGGGGAAAAGGTGGCTTATATACTGCAGTCCTTGTTTCGAAGCAGGAGGGGGCCCGGGATCACAGTGGGAATTTTTGGGAAACAAAGACTTAAAAACGCTTCCCCAACCTTTGGGGGTTCAGTAGGGCAAATTTCCGCGGCCCTCACCAAAAAATCGAAAAAAAAAGGGAAAAATTAAATTTATATATACTGAAAAATAGCTCAACTCTTGGCAACACAATGGTACAGAATGAAGGGTTCAAACGACGTTTCTACAAAAAAATTATAGTCTTTTTATATCAGGTATGGTGACGGCGATTTTGGCCCCCGACCCTGCTCACCCTATATTTTTTTTTTTGGAGTTTTTTTCTTTTTTTTTATCCCCTTTTTTCCTTGCTTTATTTTTTCTAATAAATAACTGCTATTTGGCATCATAAAACAGTAGGGGGGAACTATCCGTAGACTGAGCGACAGCTTTAACCAAAAGGGAACGCTCGGGAGTGTTCCCGCGCCTGAGGGGCCAGCCAGGAAACGCCCTTTTTTTTCGCTTTTAAAACAGCTTATATAAACCCCAAACCCAAAGGCTTATTTTTCTATCAGAAATTTATCTAATATGATAAAAAACACTCTAAAAACATAAAACATGTTTTAAAAACTCCCAGACTGAATTAAAAAAAGGCCCCTAAAAATGGCCCAAAAAGATTATCGGGGAAATTTTCGAATAAAAGTGTAACAAAGGGCACCCTTCGTCCCCCCGAGTAAAAAGAAAACGGTGTTTTTTTAAAAGGGAACTCACTAGAACCCTCAAATTTTTTCTAAAAATACACCCCCAAACCAAAAAGCGAAATTTTTTTCGAATTTTTTTTTTTTTTTTTTTTAGACGGGGGGGCCCCCGGCGCCCCGGGCCCATATCCCCGGAAGGGAACTTATTCACCTAAAGTCGAAACTTTTCGCTTTATTTCGAATTTTAAAAGGGAAAATAATACTCACAAAAGTTGTAAAAATAAATTTTTTCTCCGTTTTTTCGCTGACCAAATTTTGGAAAATTTCCCCCAAAAACTTTGGGGGTTATGTGGGAGTAAAAAGGGGAGGTTTTTTTTGGGAATATTCCAGGAACTAACAACTTTTTTTTTTTTGTGAAATAAAGATAAGTTTAATTTTGAAAAAAAGGGCTCCAAAAAAAATTAGTATAAGCATTTTTTCTCTCGCACCAAGTTCCCCAAAAATCCCTTTCGTAGTCCCAATAAGAGAAAGTTTTGGCCCCAAGGGATTTTTTAGTAAATCATTTATTTTTCAGTTGTTTTTTTAGGTATATTTTTGATAAATATTTTCAAGAAAGGGGTGAAACGACTTTGTCCCAGTGTACCAAAACTGGAGAAAATCGGAAAAGTAAAAACAGAGTTACAGATTTTGGGGCCCCCCTTCCCCCCTTTAGGGGACGACCTACTTACACTAGTGGCAGGTTCCCCCCGTGGGTCCCCCTCCTCCGCTTCAAAATCAAAAGACTGCATAATAAAAACCCCCTCTCTGGCCCTATTTCGCACTTCCAAAAAGATGATGGGTGAACACATCATTCCAGGGTTTTTTGGGGTGATTTTCCTCAAAAATTTTCCTCTCCTTACCCCTTTCCCCTTTGTATTGGGCGATAAGCCAAATGTGTGGCGAAACGTTTCTTCAAAAAAAGATTCCCCTGTGTTGCATAAGTGTCCTCAATTCTTCAGCCTTTTTTTTTTCCCCAAGTTTTTTATTTTAAACTTTCTGAAAAACATTTTTCTAAGTTAAAAAAAAAGCAGATTTTTTTAGATTTTGCGAGCAGCAACAATCACTTTCCCCCCTTTAAGCTCCCAAATTTCCCGCCCCTCATTTTTTTATTTAAGATCCCTGCCCTCCGTGTTCGAAATCCCCTTTAATCTTTGGGGGGAAAGCGCCCCCTCTTCTCCTCGAAATATGCCCCCCCTATTCCCTTTTAAAAAAATTAAACAAGACGGCATCCCAAGGGTATGGACCTTTACCAAGGTCTCCAACAAGTTCCACATAATTTTTCAGCCTTGTTGTTTTCTCAAAAGCCCGTGCAAAAGCAGGAAATCAAAACACAGGGTTTCCTTTTTCCCTTTTCTGTGAGCTCTTTTGGGAAAATTTTGAGCACTCCCCCTGATTTTTCCCAAAATTTTTGGTCCAGGAAAATGCCATCTTTACCTTTTGCCTCTATAGTTTGGGAAAGAAAATCTTGAAGATTTCTTGAAAGATTTCAGACCTTTGTGCCCCAAAAGCTGTAACAAAACTGTTTTTCATTAAGCTTGTTGAATTTTACCTGGTAAAATGTATGGGAAGTTATTTTGGGAAGAATTAAGACTAAGACGGAGAGCAGAATCGGGAGATGAACATGGGGGGCTTTTAACTTTTTCTGTTTAACACTTGCGTAGACAGTGTGTACAGTAAAACATATAGGTGAATAGTATTTAGATACGGTAAATAGGTTTTCGTTGCATTTATGGATTTTTAATAGGCATATGATAGGCCGGATAGGAAAGAAATGTGTCAGAAGTTGCAAATATATGGAATAGGTGGTAGGTTACTGAAAGCAGTTAAGAGTTTTTACGAGTATAGTGAGGCTCAGGTCAGAGTATGTAGGAGAGAGGGAGATTATTTCCCATCAAAAGTAGACCTTAGACAAAGATGAGTTATGTCACCATTGTTCATTATATTTATAGACGGGGTTGTGAGGAAGGTGAATGCTCAGGTGTCGGCAAGAGGTGTGGGATTAAGAGAGAATCTAACACAAAGTGAGAGTTGTCACAGTTGCTTTTCGCTGAGGGCACTGTGCTCTTGGGAGAGTCTGAAGAGAAGTTTCAGAGGTTGGTGAACGACTTTGGAAAGTTATGTAAGAGAAGGAATTAGTATGTGACCATAAGAAAGAGTAAGGTAATGAGGATAACAAAAAAAATTATGTAATGAAAAGCTGGATATCAGATTGGAGGGTTGGAGTATGGAAGAAGTGAATGTAATCAAATATATGGAAATGAACTTGTCAGCAGATCGGGGCATGAAAAACGAGGTGAATCGTAGAATTGATAAAGGGAAAGTGAGGAATTTGTTGAGACAAAGAACATTATCCATAGAAGAAAAGGGAGAATTGTATGAGAGTGTAGTGGTACAGACGCTCCTGTATGAGTATGAAGCATCGGCAGTGAATTTTACAACAAGGAGAAGGCTGGAGGCAGTGGAGATGTAGCTTCTGAGAGAACGAGCGGTAAGAATGTAATGCAAAGAATTCGTAGTTTCAAGATTAGAAGAAGGTGTAGGGTTTCTAAAAGTATTATCCAGATGGCAGAGGAGGGGTTGTTGAAGTGGTTTGGAACTTTAGAGAGGAAGGAACAAAATAGAATGACTTGGAGAGCATATAAATCTGTAGTGGAAGGAAGGCGCGGTAGGGGTCGTCCTACGAAAGTTTTGAGGGAGGCGTAGAAGAGGTTTTGTGTGCGAGGGGCTTGGACCTCCAGCAAATGTGCGTGAGCGTGTTAGATAGGAGCGAATGGAGACAAATTATTTTTATGACTTGACGTGCTGTTGGAGTGTGAGCAAAGTAACATTTATGAAGGGATACAGGGAAGCCGGCACTCCGGACTTGAGTCCTGGAGGTGGAAAGTACTGAGTCTTCGCTCTGAAGGATTGGTGTTGATATGTTGCCTTTTTTTAACTGTAGTGTAAGTACACCTCTGGCAAGACAGTGATGGAACGAATGATGATGAAAGTCCTTCTTTCTCAGGTCACCTCGCCTCGGTGGGAAATGACGATGTGTAATTAAAAAATATATGTATATTTTCTGACTAACTTAAATTGAGAATATTGGTTTTATACAATTTTGAGGATAACCATTGTGAAAGATGTGAATATGTGAAGAAGTGACAAGTTTGATTCTCTTGTAGATAAGACAAAGGAAACACTCATATAAATGGTCTTATGCAAGATAAAATATAACGAGAAATAATTATTAAACAATTAAATACTGTCTCTTTCAATTTACACATCAATACTTTTCTCTCCTCATCAATATTGAAAGCAAAACAAAAATATTCACAATCAATAACACAAAACAAAAATCTCTCGGGGATAAAAAAAATAAAAGTCTCCAAAGTCGGGAGACTATTTCTTAATGAAAATAATTCTGGAGGTCGCTGCTGCAGCCTGGCCAGTGGTCGCTGCTGCAGCCTGGCCAGTGGTCGCTGCTGCAGCCTGGCCAGTGGTCGCTGCTGCAGCCTGGCCAGTGGTCGCTGCTGCAGCCTGGCCAGTGGTCGCTGCTGCAGCCTGGCCAGTGGTCGCTGCTGCAGCCTGGCCAGTGGTCGCTGCTGCAGCCTGGCCAGTGGTCGCTGCTGCAGCTGGCCAGTGGTCGCTGCTGCAGCCTGGCCAGTGGTCGCTGCTGCAGCCTGGCCAGTGGTCGCTGCTGCAGCTGGCCAGTGGTCGCTGCTGCAGCCTGGCCAGTGGTCGCTGCTGCAGCCTGGCCAGTGGTCGCTGCTGCAGCCTGGCCAGTGGTCGCTGCTGCAGCTGGCCAGTGGTCGCTGCTGCAGCCTGGCCAGTGGTCGCTGCTGCAGCCTGGCCAGTGGTCGCTGCTGCAGCCTGGCCAGTGGTCGCTGCTGCAGCTGGCCAGTGGTCGCTGCTGCAGCCTGGCCAGTGGTCGCTGCTGCAGCTGGCCAGTGGTCGCTGCTGCAGCCTGGCCAGTGGTCGCTGCTGCAGCCTGTGCCAGTGTGTCGCTGCTGCAGCCTGGCCAGTGGTCGCTGCTGCAGCTGGCCAGTGGTCGCTGCTGCAGTCCTGGCCAGTGGTCGCTGCTGCAGCCTGGCCAGTGGTCGCTGCTGCAGCCTGGCCAGTGGTCGCTGCTGCAGCCTGGCCAGTGGTCGCTGCTGCAGCTGGCCAGTGGTCCTGCTGCAGCCTGGCCAGTGGTCGCTGCATGCAGCCTGTGCCAGATGGTCGCGTGCTGCAGCCTGGCCAGTGGTCGCTGCTGCAGCCTGGCCAGTGGTCGCTGCTGCAGCCTGGCCAGTGGTCGCTGCTGCACCTGGCCATGGTCTGCCACTGGCATGGTCACTGCTGCAGCATGGCCAGATGGTACAGCTGCTGCAGCCTGGCCAGTGGTCGCCTGCTGCAGCCTGGAACCAGTGTCGCTGCTGCAACTGGCCAGTGGTACGCCTTGCAGTCCTGCTGCCATACAGTGTGCTATGCACCGAGCATTAGTCTCGTGGACCACTTCACATCTGAGCTGGCAATGGTCACTGCAAACCTGTAGAGAAACTCTGATACCTAGGGCCATATAGTAGATGCAGACTGAGTTGGAACCCAATCTGGCAGCCTGACTGCAGCAAGTGCATGGGTTTGAACGAGGAATGTGCTGCTCAGCCTGGAGTGATCGAATGTTGGAATGTAAACATACAAAATACTGCGTAGAATAGATAAGATGGACAGAGACAGGCTGTTACAGCGAGGGGACACATAAATAAGGGGTCTCAATTGGAAGTTGAAGACTCGGATGAATCAAAGGGATGTTAGGAAGTATTCTTCAGTCATAGAGTTGTCACGAAGTGGATTAGTGAGAGTGAGCAGGAACCATACATAGCTTTAAGACGAGGTATGATAAAGCTCATGGAGCATGAAGAAAGAGGACCTAGTAGCGATCAGTGAAGAGGCGGGGCCAGGAGCTGAGTTTCGACCCCTGCAACCACAATTAGGTGAGTACACACACAAACACCGCACACCCAGCCAACTACCCCGCCACTTACCCACCTGGGAAAGTGAGGGAGTTCGTCTGAGGGGACACAGATGGACTTCTGGACACACGGAACTTGGGAAAGCACCAAAACAACCGGGAGTGGGAAGTGTGGAAGTGTTGACATCCGGGGGCCCACGGATGGAGACCTGGAAACATGAACCACATCTATGACCACATCTGACTATGACCTCACCTAAACTATGACCTCAATGTGACTATGACCAAACCTCACTATACTTAGGTTTTTCTCAAGTTTGTTGACAATGTAAAAATAAAATCAAGAGGCCTAGCACGATAGTTTATAATTCACTCAAAAAAATTAACATTATCTGTAAACAAAAAGAAAATAAACATAAAAAACTAATATCATAAATAACACATATAAACAGAACGAAAACTGATAATAATTACTGCAATAATTTAACAGTTTATTGACAATGTTGAAAAGTCTTAAGATAAATCAATGTATAATGTCATATGAACAAATATAATTTTATTTTTGAAGAAAATTTGGATAATTAAATTTAATTTTCCAATGTGGAACCTGTGGTTGTTGTTTGGTACATAAATACTTAATTCTGGGTCCAACTTTAGATAAACACACACCGATAAACACACATAGATAAACACACACCGATAAACACACACGGATAAACACACACGGATAAACACACACGGATTTAATCAACTGAAAGGAGACGATTTCTCTCTTTGTTCTTGATATTTGTTAAATAAGAAAAAGTTTGCTGACACATGTAAGAGGTTGAAAACTGCACCAATATATTTATTACTTTCCTATGAAAGGCTTAAAGTTTCAATATCTTAAAAGTTTTCATAAGATCTCTCAGTCTCCATTTGTTTAAAAGAATAAAAGGCTGAGTGCTTTGATTTTTTTTTTAATTTTTGCTTCTGAGTGATGGCAGGAGTTTGGTAGGTTTTCTCTGTACCGTCTCCAGTATACCTTTCTCTTGTACGTAATTTGGAGACCAAAACTGGATGTCATATTCAAGATGAGGACTCACATGTGCATTATGGAGAGACAATATTGTTGAAGAATTGAGACACTTATGCAACACATGGGAATCTTTATTGAAGAAACGTTTCGCCACACAGTGGCTTCATCAGTCCAATACAAAGTAGAAATTGGTAAGTAGAGTAGAAGTTCGAGGTAATCAGTCCCTCAACCTGGAAACGATGTGTTCAGTCCATCACTCTTGTAGGAAGTGCATCCTAAGTGCATCCCAAAGTTCTGACAGCTGAACAAGGTACAAAGGTAATGAATTCACAAGTTACAAAAGTAATGAATCATGTAAGTAAGTAAATTTACTTACTTATGTTTATACGTGGTTACAGTCATGAACAAATTATAAAGTAATGAACAATTCACAGATCCACACCCGGTCACATCTGTATTGAGTTATCAGTGCAAATATTAATTATTGGGTCCCCACAACACACACCAAAACACAAACCACCCCACACCACACAAAATATGTGAGTCCACACACACACACACGAGCGTACATACACACTAGAGCACACGCACTCACGCATGTATGAGTACAAAAATAAGCAAAAAAAACCCCCAAACAAACCACAAAAAAAACCCCAAAAAAAATCACACCCACCCCCCCCCCCCCCCCCCCCCCCCCCCCTCTCACACAACACACCCCCCCAAAAAACACAAAAAAACCCCAAAAAAACACAAAAACCACACAACCACACCACCAAACACACACACAAAACCCCACCCAAACACACCACACACCCCCCGTGGTAATGCTTTATTTACAGGAGTGCAAAAGTCAGGGTTTTTTTTTCCGAAGGGGTTTTTGTGGATAAAATATTTTCTATTTAACTTTCTGAGGAGTTTTCTAAATTTCATTATTCATCACACTCCAAAATAATGACGCAAGGGGAAAATTTTGTTTTGTTACTTTGGAGGTTTTTAAACCTGTCCAATACTTAAAAACCCACCCGAGCCGGGCAGTAGTGCATCCAATTTTTCCCTTATTTTTTTGGATGTCCAAAAGAAAATGGGGCTCCTCCTGCTGATGGTGATGATGATGGAGACTTGTGTCAATCTCCCCGAGCTTAAGTCAATAAAATTCAGTTGAAGTTCTTTTGTTTATTGTTCTCAAACTGCTAAATGACAAGCCAAGATTGTAATCTACCCACTTTTTGAAAGCATAAGCTACCCAAATTATCAGTTCATCATACATCTGAAGCCCAAATGTAGATGGAATCTACGCATTGCACCTGACTCCATTTTCCACAATTTACCATACCTGTATCTAGCTTCTGACACAAGCATCCCAAAATTTTATAAATGATTTTGAGAGATTTTTAGATGACAGGAATCAGTTAAAATTTAAAAGTTCAACCTTAGATAAATGGAGCTTTTGGGTGAAAAGGAGAGGCAAACAGTTCGTTTGAAGGATAGAGGCTCGTTATGGGTGCGTGCTCCAATTTTTTTTATGAGAGCCCTCACTGGTGACAACAGAGCACTACCAGCTGCACCCGGGTGGTTTAACGAAACCCAACGAATAAATTTGTGTAAGAGTGTGCTGTTGAAAGTTATCAATGCCCCCTAAAAGGCATCATGTTTGGCTTTAAGGGAACTTTGGTTTTTGATTTAAGAAGTATTTTTGGGGGGAAATGGAGGAATGGTAGGTTGGAATGGGGTAATATCCCATGGAGCGGAGAGGTGCTGTTGCTGCCTTATTTAACATAGATCATGTATCTGGTTCATGCGGAAGTCGGTTCCCATTTGTTCGATCCATCTGGGGGATGTTCACCACTGCTGAGGAAAACTTGGAGGGCTTTTCTGTCCAGGGGTTTGAATGGGCTTGCCTGAACATATTAGCGCCAATTAGGATATTTCTTTCAGTAACATGATCTCTGATGCTTGCAATATCAAGTTCTTTCCGCATATTTAAAATTTTGGAAGTACGAGAGCGTCTTAGAATGATCGTCATTGCTTCGTTCAGCAGTTTTTCCAGCCCTCCATCAAGCTTCCAGTCAGACACCAGAGCAAGTAGTGGCGCAGCTTAATCAACCAATGATCAGCAGGATAAGCTATTTTCGTCACTTGTCCAGTCTTTTTAATTTTTCCTCCTTTCTGTCAACCTGTCTTCTGATTTTCTTCCTATTCTCGTGGCATGATAACGGCTCAGTAATTAATGAAATTTCATCAGAGGTTCCCCCTCAAGTTAAATACAAATATGAACTGAGTGTCACACTAAAGAGCTCACATAGGTTTAGCGCTTCACGTGCAAAATTATATTAAATCTGATGTGTTGACTACTTACGTGAATTAAGTTGTCAGTTTATTTGTCCAGAACAACTGTATCTTTTATGTATGTTAATTAATTGCAAAGTAATATATAACTTGGTGTAATAAGATATGTAATGTAGTTTAAATGTAGCGAAGGAGAGTTTCATGGTATATATTAAGTTAGCTACATAACTCAATTAACTGACAATATTTTAGTCGTGACTGTAAAATTTTGTAGAGGCTAATTCTTGATTTTATTTATTTTTTGCTAAAGTTGTTTTCTAAAAACATTAACATTCGTCTTGGGTATGATGACACAACATTCAGAACAAGTGTTTAGTGGCGCTACGTTTTGTTAAGGAATAAAATTCATTAGACTCAATAATAGACTGGTGAGTAAATTATCTGTGAACAGTCTTACTTGCTGCTATGACCACTCTACATGTAATATTCATCTCTTTTTATTATGAAGTGATTTCACGAATTTTAAGAACTTCAACAAAAATGGACCAATCTATCAAGTAGCTTTAACATATTGTTTGACAAATATTTGAGAGAGAATGTTGGGAAACACCTTATGAGCATAGAAGGAAAACATTGCTGAAATGCTATATAATTTGCATGGTCTTATTCACTGTGTGCTGATGTTGTGGACGATCTAGCGCGCTTATGACAAAGATTGGAAGTGAATTATTACAAGTCTTCAACAACCCTTGATAACTAGAGATAAATCTAAAAAATACAACAAAGTCATTTTCACAGGGGAAACATTGTTCTTGTAAATTATGAAAATCATTTTTTCAGCCACTTGATTACAGGTAGCGTTTGGAAATATAATAAAAAGAAAAGGTAAGCGTATTTGTACTTCCAGTTATGGTAGCCTAAAACAACAGTAAGATCGTTATTCCAGTTTGTGAAACATATACACACGTATATACATAGATATGAAATAACACACACACACTTAAATATTTTTTTTTTCAACATGTCGGTCGTCTCCCACCTAGGCAGGGTGACCAAAAAAGAAAGAATATCCCCATAAAGAAAATACTTTCATCATCATTCAACACTTTTACCTCAGTCATACATAATAACTGTGTTTGCAGAGGTGCTCAAATGCGACAGTTTAGATGTCCCTTCAACCTGCCAATATCCCAAGCCCCTCGTTTAAAGTGCAGGCATTGTACTTCCCATTTCCAGGACTCAAGTCCGGCTATATAAAAATAACCGGTTTCCCTGAATCCCTTCACAAAATATCACCCTGCTCACACTCCAACAGCTCGTCAGGTCCCCTAAACCATTCGTCTCCATTCACTCCTATCTAACACGCTCACACATAGTTACTGGAAGTGCAAGCCCCTCGCCAACAAAACCTCCTTTACCCCTTCCCGCCAACCTCTTCGAGGACGACCCCTACCCCGCCTTCCTTACCCTACTGATTTATACGCTCTCCAAGTTATTCTACTTTGATCCATTGTCTCTAAATGACCAAACCACCTCAACAACCCCTCTTCATCCCTCTGAGTAATACTTTTAGTAACTCCACACCTAATTTCCACACTCCGAATTCTCTGCATAATATTTACACTAAACATTGCCCTTAGGCAAGACATCTCCACTGTCTCCAGACGCCTCTTCGCTGCAGCATTTGCAACCCAAGCTTCATATCCATATAAGAGAGTTGGTACCACTATTCTATCGTACATTCCCTTCTTTGCCTCCATGGATAACGTTTTTTTTTTGTCTCCACAGATACCTCAAAGATCACTCACCTTTTTTCCTTCATCAATTCCATGGATAACGTCATCCTTCATAAACCATCCGCTGACAAGTCAACTCACAAATATCTGAAAACATTTACTTCTTCAAATACTCCCTCTCTCCAATGTGATATCCAATTTTTATTTATTTAAATAGTTTGATACCCTCATCACCTTACTCTTATCTATGTTCACTTTCAACTTTCTACCTTTGCATACCCTCCACTAACCTTTGCAACTTTTCCTTAGAATCTCCCATAAGCACAGTATCATCAGCTAAAAGTAACTGTGTCAACTCCCATTTTGTATTTGATTCCCCATAATTTAATCCCACCCCTCTCTCCAACACCCTACCTTTTACTTCTTTTACAACTCCATCTATAAATATATTAAACAACCATGGTGACATTGCACATCCCTGTCTAGATCTACTTTTACCGGGAAGTAATCTCCCTCTCATCTACACACCCTAATCTGAGTCTCACTCTCCTCATTAAAACTCTTTTAAGTATTTAGTAACTACTACCTATTTCATACATATGCAACATCTGCCACATCGCTCCCCTATCTATTGTATCACATGCTTTCTCTAAATCCATAAATGCAATGAAAACTTCCCTACTTTTATCTAAATACTGTTCACATATATGCTTCTATGTAAACACTTGATCTACACATCCCCTACCCACTCTAAAACCTCATTGCTAATCTGCAATCCTACTGTCTGTATTACCTAACATTCTTTCAGTTTTTAACCCTACCGTACACTTTACCTGGTGTACTCAATAAACTTTTTCCCTTATAATTTTTACAATCTCTTTTGCCCTTTATGTAAAGGAACTATACACGCTCTTTGCTAATCCCTAGGTTCCTTCCCCTCTTTCATACATTTATTATACAAAAATACCAACCACTCCAACACTGCTTTAACATTTCTATCATGAACCCGTCAGTTCCAGCGGCTTTACACCCTTTCATTCTACGTAATGCCTCAGGCACCTCCCCCACACTCACATCATGCTCTTCTTCACTCCTAAAAGATGGTATACCTCCCTGGCCAGAGCATGAAATTACCACCTCCCTTTCTTCATCGACATTTAAAAGTTTCTCAAAATATTCCCGCCATTGGTCACAGACCGGGCCGCGGGGGCGTTGACCCCCGAAACTCTCTCCAGGTAAACTCTCCAGGTAATCTACCCAATACCTCCAGTTACCCATCTACTAACTCTCCTACTCTGTTATTAACTGACAAATCCAGTCGTTTCCTAGACTTTCTTAACTTGTTTATCTCACTCCAAGATTTTTTCTTATTTACTGCAAAATTTCTTGACAGTGCTTCACCCACTCTATAATCTGCTCTCCTTTTGCACTCTCTCACCACTCTCTTCACCTTTCCTTTACCCTCCATATACTCTGCTCTTCTCATGACACTTCTGCTTTGTATAAATCTCACATAAGCTACCTTTTTCTCTTTTATCACACCCTTTACTTCATCATTCCACCAATCACTCCTCTTTACTAGTGCACCCACCCTCCTTTAGCCACAAACTTCCGCCCCACATTCTAACACTGGATTTTTAAAACTATCCCAACCCTCTTCAACCCCCCCACTACTCATACCTGCACCAGCCCACCTTTCTGCCAATAGTTGCTTATATCTCACCCGAACTTCCTCACTTTATATACTTTCACCTCTCTCTTACTTGCTGTTGCAGTTTTCCTTTTGTCCCATCTGCCTCTTACTCTAACTGTAGTTATAACTAAATAATGATGCGATATATCAGTTGCCCATCTATAAACATGTACATCCTGAAGCCTACCCATCAACCTTTTATCCACCAACACATAATCTAACAAAGTACTTTCATTACGTGCTATATCATACCTTGTATATTTATTTATCCTCTTTTTCATAAAATATGTATTACTTATTACCAAACCTCTTTCTACACATAGCTCAATTAAAGGCTCCCCATTTTCATTTACCCTTTGCACTCCAAATTTACCTATTACTCCCTCTACAATATTTTTACCCATTTTAGTGTTGAGATCACCAACCAAAAACACTCTTGCACTTCGTTCGAAACTCCCCACGCACTCATTCAACATTTCCCAAAATCTCTCTCTCTCTTCTACGCTTCTCTCTTCTCTAGGTGTATAAACACTTACTATAACCCTTATTTTACACCACATAATCCTTGAATTTATACATTTATATTCCCTCTTTTCCTGCTATAACTTATCCTTCAACATTATTGCTAATCCTTCTTTAGCTCTAACTCTGTTTGAAACCCCTGACCTAATCCCATTTATTTCTCCCCACTGAATCTTTCCCAACCCCTTCAGCTCTGTTTCACTAAAAACCAGAACGTCCAGCTTCTCATTCATAACATCCATAATCATCTCTTATCATTTGCACAACTTCCAAGCACATTCAAACATCCCAATTTAACGGTTTTCTTCTCTTTATTTTTAGTAACCTTTACGGGAAAAGGGGTTACTAGCCCATTGTTCCCGTCATTTTAGTTGACTTTTACAACACTCATGGCTTACGGAGGAAAGATTCTTGTTCACTTCCCCATGGATATAAGAGGAAAAGCAATAACAACAAGAACTATTAATATAAAATCAAAGAAAACTCAGATGAGTGTGTATACATAAAAGTGTACATGTATGTGTAGTGTGACACTTAAATATATTATATTAATATATTAATGAGGGTGAAAGTGTTGAATGATGATGAAAGTTTCTCTTGTTTTTTGTTTATATAATATAATTATAATATATATATATATATATATTTATATATATATATATATATATATATATATATATATATTATATATATATATATATATATATATATATATATATATTATATATAATGTCGTGCGAATAGGCAGAACTTGCGATCTTGGCTTATATAGCAACGCTCATCTTGCCATAAAGGGCAAGCGAAAATTTGTGTATGCAATAATTTCGCCAAAATCATTCTGAACCTAACGAAAAAAATGTATTTCACTGTGTTTGTTTAGTACTAAATTATTGTAAACAAATCTAAAACATATTTAGTTGGGTTAGGCTAAAATAAATTGTTCTAGTTATAATAACGTTAGGTAAGTTTTCTAAGATTCTTTTGGAGCAAAATTAAAAAAAATTACATTAAAATTAATGAAAAAAATATATCTTTAAACGTATAAGAGAAAATTTTAGAAAGGACTTATTTTTAAATAAGTTCTTGCTAATTGACCAGTTTTTCATATTCGGCACGACATATATATATATATGTCGTGCCGAATATGTAAAACTGGTCAATTAGCAAGAACTCATTTAAAATTAAGTCCTTTCTAAAAAAAATTCTTATACGTTTAAATATATATTTCTTTCAATAATGTTAATGCAAAATTTTTGAATTTTGCACCAAAAGAATCTTAGAAAACTTACCTAACCTTATTATAACAAGAGCAATTTATTTTAGCCTAAACCAACTAAATATATTTTAAATAAGTTTACAATAATTTAGTACTAAACAAACACAATCAAATATATTTTTATCGTTAGGTTCAGAATGATTTTGGCGAAATTATTGCATACACAAATTTTCGCTTGTCCTATATGGCAAGATGAACGTTGCTATTTAAGCCAAGATCGCAAGTTCTGCCTATTCGGCACGACATATATATATATATATATATATATATATATATATTATATATATATATATATATATATATATATATATATTTATATATAATATTATCATTTTCACAGGGCTCAGCAGGAGGCTTCACCGGCCATAAAACTTAAAACAAATGCTCAGTCCAACGCCTGGTGATGTTCCAGAGAGGTTTCTCTCTGAACTCACTAAATTTTCCAACCTGTGCCTGGCTGGCAGTGTCCCAGAGGCTATGAGACACCTTTTCTTTGGTGCCTCATTGTGTGCCCTCCGGAAAAAGGATGGAGGAATCAGGCCCATTGCAGTGAGCAACACCCTTCGGCGTCTAGCCGCTAAGGCTGCAGTAAGAAACCAACTCAGCTCGGTTTTGGTGTTAAACAAGGCTGTGCAGCAGCTGCCCACGCAGCACGAGTATTTATCAACAACATGGACGATAAAAGAGCCTTGATAAAATTGGACTTTGCTAGTGCGTTCGTCTTAGAAGGGATGCTGCTCTCCTGTTAATAACTGTTAACTCCACACTTATGTGAAGGTACAAGCTGGCTCCAGGGTGGTTTATATTTGGAGTAATTTTACTGCCTTTAGACTAGACAGGTTGTTTACTCTTACGAGCCAAGACTTTTATTTATGTTACGCAGTCAAAAGCGTAACATGGTGGACTATATCCTGGAAAATTATCAAATTTAGAAAGATAATTCACATTTGAAACTTGGAGAGTCAATATTTAAAGGAAGAATTTATTATAAAATATTATTAGAAAAACTTTTTTTTAGGTGTAATTAATAAAATTATTTTTCTGCCTGAATTTTTTGTGTGCACATTTAATGATTTAGTGAGTTATTTAAGAGTAATAATACTATTTTTCTGTGAATGTAACAATAATTTAGTTTACCTATGTGCTTTGCTGTGTGATTTATTATTTATTGAAGCAATTTCTGCTGTAATAAGCCAGTGTTTTGTGCTATTAATTTCCAAGATATGTCTGAGGAGTAGAGATTCTAGTGGTGACGGAGGTCTGGCAGGAGATCCTGGATCACCAGTCTGAAGTAAACAACATTATGAATGGTGAAGTACAAGTCTTTGAAAAGTGTACTTTTAATATTAGTTTAATAGGCTTGGTGTGTTGGCTCAGCTACCATGGAACTTTGCAAATTACTTTTCTAATGTTAGAAAAGGCGGCATGAATCTCCATGAGGTAAATGTAGCTGAGCAAATTCAGCAGATTTTGAGTAGAATAAACTGAATCGAGATGTGGTGTATGGTGGAAGATGTGAAGTTTTTTTTTATATTTTCACTGTATTCAGCGAGTCAGTGGACATAGCCATTCAAGCGTCTCACACATGATAACACTTTCTACATGTTCACTGACTACCGCAAAGTATATTTGATAATTAAGGCTGAAGGGTTTCCTCTTATGAATAATTTCATTGATGTAGAAGATTCAAAAGTTGTGAGTATGTGGCAGGGTTATTTGATTTCCATGACTCGGTGTTTGAAATTGTACTCGACAGGTACTTTAAATTTTTGTATAACTTTAAATGTAATGTAAATTTGGTTTACACAGCCTGGGTTTTTGAAAGTGATAATAGTGTTAGTGCTGAGTTGTTGAAGAAACAGCAGGACAATTACTGTCAGTAAACTTAAAAGTCACCAGACAATTTATGCCACAAGAGAAAACGAGGCTCTTTCTTAGTGTTGAGTGTGCAGATTTTTATCAGTACATTGATCATAGTTCTACATTTCTACATTTTCCTTCACTATGTGAAAGGGATAGAGGATGTAGCTGCTCATGTATTTATCTGCTCTTGTTTTGCAGTGGTTGCAGTAGGTGAGTAGATGGCCTTTCTGGCCACCTAGTGGACTGAAGCTCGGTGAGCTGGTGGAGGAGGGTATCAGATTTCCCAAGAGTGTGTGTGTGTGTTTGGTGGTAGTCACGTCAGTACCTGCCTAGGTAACGTATGTCAACATAAGGTGGTGAGGCCTCACCTGTGTGATGTTGATGTATAGACTGTTGGACGAAAGGTAGGTTAAGTAGGCGTCAGGAAAGGAAGAGGATGTTATAGATCCTCCCTGTTTATATGTTTTGTTTTAAGAAAAATGTGCTAGAGCTTTTAAGTAGGTTCAAGAGTCTATGTCAAGCAATTTTCATAGAGAGTGTGGGAGGCTTCCAGGACATTCTGAGATCCAACCAAAGAACGATATATTTGACTCACGAAATGTTAATGACACGATTGCTAACAAACAAGGTACGGGCGGGGATTGAACTTGCTGCTAGTGAGTCGTAAAGCTCCAAACCGACACGTTAGCTGTAACCTGTTCAGGGGTAAGGGAGCCTTTCAGGTACAGAAGGGTATGAGGGATGATAGGAAGCACTTTGCAAGTTATCTGGTGCTTTTTGGCAGCAGAAAATTTATATCCATGAGCGGTGGCCCAGTTGGAAGCCAGATCAATAACAAACCGGAGACATGCAGCTACAAGGTGACAGCCAGAAAGTGCACTAGCTATAGTAAAATCGATAGAAACCTCCAAACAGTGGAAAGGAGAACAGAGAACCAGGGCCCTGACAAACCTGTTTCTGAAACTTTTTGTTGAGTCTGTCTCCATCTCTTCATTAGGTCTTGCCACGCCTTGACTACCTAAATTAATACAGAATAAAATTTTCTTCCAATTTCCGTGTATCATCTGAGTCCAAGTATCTCTTTTATAATCCTCTTTTGGAAAATCTCTCTCCATCCTCTCATATCTTGTGTACGTCGTGTTCATGTCTCTACTTCACCTTCAACCTTCCTTCTATTGTAGTCATGTTCAGTATATTCTTTCCTTGTATCTTTTCATAATTTGTCTGTCGACTATCTACTTCAACCTTTTTTAATTATTTGCAATGTTCTATTTACTCTGTTTTTCCTAATAAGTGAAGTAAAATCTTTTACCTCTGCTTTGTTTTTGCAATCTATACATTGATTACTCTCGCTGACTACCTTATGTGTTTACTATTTTCACAAGTCAATACGTCGTAATTAATTTGGTGCTGCTTACTTTATTGTGCTCTGTTTTATTTTATTTTATTTTTCTTTATTTGCATATGTGATTTTTTTTCTTTAATCTTTCATAAGTGATTCTTGTAGAACTTCTACCATAACCTTTACCTGGGATACACAAGGAACTAATTCCCTTATAATAATAACATAACATCTTTATTTCTACGAGTACATGTACAAGGTATAAAGGTCTGACATCAATGACATAATACTGTATAGAAGCCGCTTGTTATGCAGGGTATTTCGGGCAAATTAAATATATTTTGCCCCAGGATGCAACCCACACTAGTCGACTAACACCCAGGTACCCATTTTACTGATGGGGAACATAGACAACCGATGTAAGGAAACACGCCTAATGTTTCCACCTCTTTCCTGGGAATCGAACCCAGACACTCACCGTGTGAAGCGAGAGCACCAGACCACGGCACCTGGTGGCAAAAGACCCATTTTTCAAAATACAAAGCAACTATGAACACTGTCTTCCAATCCCTAGGAACCTTCCCTCTTTCATGCATATACTGAACAAATGCACCAAGTATCTTAAAATTATACCCCCACCTGCTTTTATCATTTCTGTGTTTATGCCATCTATGCCCCCTTTTATTCTACCCACTGCTTGACACACCTCCTCTCACTAACATCTGACTATCAATCACTTCTAAGATATGGAATATATGTCTCCTTAATACAGGAAATCTATACCTCCCTTTCTTCATCAACATTTAACAACTCAAAATAATCACTCCCTCTTCCCAATAACTGCACCTGCCTATCTAATGACTTCCAAATTGAACTTTATCTGTTAAATCCATTGCTTTCCCAGCCTTTCTCAACTTGTTGATTTTCACACCTAAATTTCATCTTTTCCTTAGCAAAATTGTTTACATTAAATTTCAGCCACTCTCTTATTAGCTCTCCTTCACCACTCAACTTCTCTTACTCTCCATATACTCCACGAATCCGTTCATCACTTTTGTGTTACACAACCCTCTCGCATGCCAACGTTTTCTCCCTTACAACCTACATAACCTCTTCATTCCACCAGTTGCTCTCCTTTCCTCCTGATCCTCCCTCCTATACACACAAACTTCTGCTGCACACTAATCACCCCCCTCCCCCCAAATTATCTATACTCTAGCTCATCGTTTCCCAATACCTGTTTATATCTACACCTAACTACGTCTTCTATCCTATCTACCCTCTTACTTACATTGAAGCACAACTAAATAATGATCTATATATGTCTCTCCCTTTAAAAAACATTCATAACCCATCAACTTTTTATCTAGCTAATACACAGTCCAACAAACTGCTGTCAATACGTCCAATAACATGCTTAATTATTCCTTTTTTCTAAATATCGTTTTTACCTATCCATCTAATCCTCTTATGCATATCTCGAGATATTTCTGAGGATCATTTAACTCATTTTATGCATTTTAAATGGGTACAAATTTGGGTCCACTCATATTGTACTATAGGTGGACACCACGTAACATACCCTTTCAAATGATATAAATATATATAATATATATATATATAAATATATATATATAAATATAGATATATATATAATATAAATATATATAGATATATATAATATATATATAATATATATATATATTGATATTATATATGCAAAACAACCACTCTGAAGAATACGAGAAACATTCCAAGCGCTTTCGTGACTACTCACATTATCAAGAACTATGAAGTAGAAGCATCCAAGGAAGCTAAATAATGGGTCAGGCCAGCACCTCACTATAAGATCCCACAACAGTTAACATCTGACGCGCGCCGACCCAGGCTTGGAGGTCCTTTGCACAACTCACCCACAAATATTCTACCCAAGAAAATTAAAAAATTTTATGTTGTCCAGTATATTATTAAATGCATTCCCAAATTCTATTAATTATAAATGGAGATCTAGAATTTGGGAAGAATTTAATAATACACTGGACAAATAATAATTTTAATTTTTTCTTGGTTAGAATAGTTTGTGGGTGAGTTTGTGCCAAGGACCTATCCAAGTTGGGTCAGCGCGCGTCAGGTGTTTAAAAAAACCGTGTGGGATCTGATAGTGAGGTTCGGGCCAACCCCTTATATAGCTTTTCCTTGGATGCTTTTACTCATCTCTTCATAGTTCCTTGATAATGTGAGTAGTCACGAAAGCGGCTTGGAATTTCTCTATTCCTTTCAGAAGTGGTTTTGTTTTGCATTCAGAAATCACCAGTTTACTGTGATCTTATTGGCATATATATATTATCATATATATATAGTATATATATATTATAATATAATATATATATATATATATATAATAATATATATATTATGATATATAATATATTATATATATACATAAACACTGATTCTCTGGTGAAGGAGACTACTCGAACCTACGAACCTTGGGAACAAGGTACTATGGGAAAAGGATAACAAGCACTGCCTAAGTACCTTGTCCAAGGGTTTTGAAGGTTCGAGTCATTTCGGCCAGAGATCAGTGTTTTGTGTAATTTTCCGCCCTGTCTTGCGAATTCCTAGCAATGTAAAAATCTCTAGTTGGTCGATGCATGACATGTGATAAGATAAAAGCTTAAGCCATTTCCCCCTAAAGCTGGGCTGCCTTTGGAGTCAACGTCTAGGCGGAGGCTAGGGCGCGAAGGTATTGTCCATTGTGGTGAGAATGGTAATGCAGTACGTACCTGTTTCCAAGGATCGTAGTTCGACGTCTCCTTTGGCCAGAGATCAGTGTTTTATATAATATAGTATATTATATAATATATATATATATATATATATATATAATATATATATATATATATATATATTATTATTATTATTATTTTCACACGGCCGATTCCCCCCAAGTCAGGTGGCCCGAAAAAGAAAAACTTTCAACCATCATCACATCCATCACTGCTGCCAGAAGGGTGCTTTTAACACTACAGTTTTTAAACTGCAACATTAACACCCCTCCTCAGAGTGCAGGCACTGTACTTCCCATCTCCAGGACCTCAAGTCCGGCCTGCCGGTTTCCATGAACCCCTTCCAATAAATGTTCTTTGCTCACACTCCCAACCAGCATGCGTCAATTATTAAAAACCATTGTCTCCATTCACTCCTATCAAACAAACGCACACGCATGCCTGCTGGAATCCAAGCCCCTCGCACACAAAACCTCCTTACCCCCTCCCTCCAACCTTTCCTAGGCCGACCCCTACCGCCGCCTTCGCTTCCACTACAGACTGATACAACTGTTTCGGCTCCATTCTCTCCACATGTCCGAACCACCTCAACAACCCTTCCTCAGCCCTCTGGATAACAGTTTTGGTAATCCCGCACCTCCTCCTAACTTCCAAACTACGAATTCTCTGCATTATATTCACACCACACATTGCTCTCAGACATGACATCTCCACTGCCTCCAGCCTTCTCCTCGCTGCAACATTCATCACCCATGCTTCACACCCATATAAGAGCGTTGGTAAAACTATACTCTCATACATTCCCCTCTTTGCCTCCAAGGACAAAGTTCTTTGTCTCCACAGACTCCTAAGTGCACCACTCACCCTTTTCCCCTCATCAATTCTATGATTCACCTCATCTTTCATAGACCCATCCGCTGACACATCCACTCCCAAATATCTGAATACATTCACCTCCTCCATACTCTCTCCCTCCAATCTGATATCCAATTTTTCATCACCTAATCTTTTTGTTATCCTCATAACCTTACTCTTTCCTGTATTCACTTTCAATTTTCTTCTTTTGCACACCCTACCAAATTCATCCACCAATCTCTGCAACTTCTCTTCAGAATCTCCCAAGAGCACAGTGTCATCAGCAAAGAGCAACTGTGACAACTCCCACTTTATGTGTGATTCTTTATCCTTTAACTCCACGCCTCTTGCCAAGACCCTCGCATTTACTTCATTTACAACCCCATCTATAAATATATTAAACAACCACGGTGACATCACACATCCTTGTCTAAGACGGCCTACTTTTACTGGGAAATAATTTCCCTCTTTCCTACATACTCTAACTTGAGCCTCACTGTCCTCGTAAAAACTCTTCACTGCTTTCAGTAACCTACCTCCTACACCATACACCTGCAACATCTGCCAGATTGCCAACCTATCCACCCTGTCAAACGCCTTTTCCAAATCCATAAATGCCACAAAGACCTCTTTAGCCTTATCTAAATACTGTTCACTTATATGTTTCACTGTAAACACCTGGTCCACACACCCCCTACCTTTCCTGAAGCCTCCTTGTTCATCTGCTATTCTATTCTCCGTCTTACTCTTAATTCTTTCAATAATAACTCTACCATACACTTTGCCAGGTATACTCAACAGACTTATCCCCCTATAATTTTTGCACTCTCTTTTATCCCCTTTGCCTTTATACAAAGGAACTATGCATGCTCTCTGCCAATCCCTAGGTACCTTACCCTCTTCCATATATTTATTAAATAATTGCACCAACCACTCCAAAATTATATACTCACCTGCTTTTAACATTTCTATCTTTATCCCATCAATCCCGGCTGCCTTACCCCCTTTCATTTTACCTACTGCCTCACGAACTTCCCCCACACTCACAACTGGCTCTTCCTCACTCCTACAAGATGTTATTCCTCCTTGCCCTATACACGAAATCACAGCTTCCCTATCTTCATCAACATTTAACAATTCCTCAAAATATTCCCTCCATCTTCCCCAAAACCTCTAACTCTCCTCTCATATTATTTATAATAATATTTTTATTATATAATTATATATATATTAAATATTATATTATTTAAAAAATTTTTATAATATATATATCATTTATTTATTATATGCAAAACAACCACTCTGAAAATGAAATTCCAAGCCTTTCGTTGACTACCTCAACTCACATTATCAAGGAACTATGAAAATAAATCAACTGTTTACTGTGATCTGTTGCTATTATATATACATATATATACAATTATTTATCATATACATTTATATATATAAATTTTATATATATAATATATATTATATATAAATACCCATATTTCGGCACGCATATATCATATTATAATTACATTATATATCATATATATATATGTCGTTGCCGAATGTAAACTGGTCAATTGCAGAACTCATTTAAAATTAAGTCCTTTCTAAAATTTTCTCTTATACTTTTAAGATATATTTTTTTCATTAATGTTAATGTAAAAATTTATAATTTTGCACCAAAAGAAACTTAGAAAACTTACCTAACCTTATTAACAAGAACAATTTTTATTACCTAACACAACTAAATATATTTTAGATTTGTTTACAATAATTTATACTAAACAAACACATCAATTATTTTTTTCGTTAGATTCTCAATGATTTTGGCGAAATTATTGCATACACAAATTTTCACTTGTCCATATGGCAAATGAGCGTTGCCTATTTAAGCCAAGTCGCAAGTTCGCCTATTCGGCACGACATATATATATAATATATATTATATATATAATATATATGTCGTGCCGAATTATAAAACTGGTCAATTAGCAAGAACTCATTTAAAATTAAGCCCTTTCTAAATTTCTCTTATACTTTAAAGAATATTATTTTTTTCATTAATGTTAACGTAAAAAAATTTAATTTTGCACCAAAAGAATTCTTAGAAAACTTACCTAACCTTATTTATAACAAGAACAATTTATTTTAGCCTAACTCAACTATATATATTTTAGATTTGTTTACAATAATTTAATACTAAACAAACACAACGAAATGTATGTTTCTCGTTAGGTTTAGAATGATTTTGGAGAAATTATTGCATACACAAATTTTCGCTTGTCCTATATGGCAAGATGAGCGTTGCTATTTAAGCCAAGATCGCAAGTTATATATATATATATATATATATATATATATATATATATATATATATATATATATATATATATATATATATATATATATGTCGTGCCGAATAGGCAGAACTTGCGATACTTGGCTTAAATAGCAACGCTCATCTTGCCATATAGGACAAGTGAAAATTTGTGTATGCAATAATTTCACCAAAATCATCTGAACCTAACGAAAAAAATATATTTCACTGTCTTTGTTAGTATTAAATTACTGTAAACAAATCTAAAATATATTTAGTTGGGTTAGGCTAAAATAAATTGTTCTTGTTATAATAAGGTTAGGTAAGTTTTCTAAGATTCTTGTGGAGCAAAATTAATTTTTTTTACATTAACATTAATGAAAAAAATATATCTTTAAATGTATAAGAGAAAATTTCAGAGAGGACTTAATTTTAAATGAGTTCTTGCTAATTGACCAGTTTTACATATTCGGCACGACATATATATATATATATATATATATATATATATATATATATATATATATATATATATATATATATATATATATATATATAATATATATATATATATAATATATATATATATACATATATGTATGTCGTGCCGAATAAGTAAAACTGGTCAATTTTTTCAATTAAGTTAA
>NC_069408.1:73257812-73293632 GCF_026875155.1 Cherax quadricarinatus
ATAGTTTCATTGCCGGCTACTTGTTAAGGTAGGGTAAGTCCAGCTCCCGCTATTCCCGCCTTTTTCCCCCTCCCCGAAAGTGATAGTTTGCTTGCCGGCTGCTTGTTAAGGTAGGGTCAGTCTAGCTCCCACTATCCCTTCCCCTCCTTCTTCCCCCCCCCGAAAGGTGACGTGTGGGGCTCCGGTCCAAACTACTAGTAATCACTAGACTCACAGCTCCCAGCACTACTGTAAGTACATGCCTGCCTTGTATTATAGTGAATTTATTGGTTGAAAGCTTCACTTTTGACCAATAATAAACTTAGTCCTTTCAGTCTTGCTCTAAGTTGACTGTTGTAATAATCGCCACATCTTTTAGGTATTGTACTTATCATGGAGAGTGATTTCTTAAGCAGTGGGTAACCTGTGTATCTTTCCAGCTTGGATGACAGAGAGGGTCACCTGCCAATCAACGAGGAGAATTGATGGAGATGGACTAACGTCCTGAGACTTCCCCTTTTTGGATTTAATTACCTGTGCACCTGTATGAAATTGCAGGACGTAACCCCTCATCATTGCAGCGGTAAAGAACCTGCTTTCCTGTCATCGGGATAGAATACTCACGGCTATACTGTGAAGAACGAACCGGTGGGTTGTAACCAACACCAGCGACCCCCCCCCATCATCAGCAACTGCTACGATTTCAACAACAATCTGTGTCACCAACACCAGACACCCCTATATATATTAGCGTTGAGTTCAAATGTTATTTTATTCATTTCATTTTTCATTTTTCTTTCAAATAGGATATACCTTTCATGTTTTATTGTTTTATATTTGCTTTAATAAATAATAGTGTTTATCTTTGTGAATTATTATTTCTTTTTCTATTCATTAATTTTCCTGAGGAGGAGCCAACCTTGGTAATTCTGTTTGAAGTTGTTACAGGGCTGAGTAAGCCTTCACAAGTGGCGACCTTGCCAGGATCAACTCTACTGAATCAAGATTCAACTCCATCTCGAATCTACCATTGGAACTTCAACGCTGCATACCACAGACGGTTACCACCAGCCATGAGTAATTCTCTATGGTAGGACTACAGTACAGGTATTTAAAAGATTTGGTGATTGTTATAGTCTCAATTTATTGTAAGTCAAGTCAAGGCAGGAATACTAGTTAATTCTGCCATCTATTTTTGTGTGAGCTTGAAACACTTTGGAGGATTAGACTCTAGGGACCCGAGATTTTCCAGTGACAATTTGTTTCATTGAGCTCTTTATTATATCAAGGGAACTTGATTTGTTGGTGAGAAGATTGGATGGTCAGGTGACCCCATTCTACCTACTGTTTGCTCGGAGCCGGCATAGAACCCTTCGTTTTAATTAATACATATTGTTTAATTGAAGCAGGGATCGAGCCCTCTTGTTTATTTACAGTTTGAGCGGAGCAGGAATTGAACCCTCCGTTTTCTTTAATACCCGTTTCATTTCCCCTTATAGTTTAAGTTATTCTTGCAAGTATGGAGGAATACCAGTTTTGGATGAACGCTGGAAATAAGTTAGGAATAACAGGGAAAATTTTAGAATCTTTCATTAGTGCTAAGATCCAGGAAAGACTTCAAAGAGAGATAATTGACAGAGAAGAGAGAGTTAGAAAGGGAAAGAGAAGAAGAAAAGGAGAGAGAGAGAATCGAAAGAGAAGAGAAAAAGGAGAGAGAGAGAATTGAGAGAGAAATCCAAGAAAGACAGTTAGAAAGAGAAAGAGAAGACAAAAACGAGCATGATAGACTTGATCATGAAGAAAGAGCTAGAGAACGTGAGGAACAAGCTAAAATACGTGAGGAACAAGGTAAGATACGTGAGGAACCGGTTAAATTAAGAGAACTTGAGGAAAGAGCAAAGGATAGAGAAGTTGAGGAAAAAACTAGAGAACGTGAGGAAAAAGCTAGAGAACTTCAGTTAATAGAGAGAGAAAAGGATCGCGAGCTCGAAAAATCTCGCCTTGAATTAGAGAATAAAAAGTTAACTTTGACACAACAACAATTAGAGGAAGGAGTACTTGAACATCATGCAGCTAGTGCACATATTCCAACACCTAATTTACCTCCCTTCACAGAGGGGGAAGACATAACTTCATACATTATCAGGTTTGAAAATACCGCTACCCTCTGTGAATGGCTTGCTGACACCTGGGCTACCAGGTTAGGAATGTTATTTTCTGGTACCGCTTTGAATATCTATGCAACTTTGTCGCAGGATATTATATGTAATTATAACCTACTGAAGATGGCAATCCTTAAAGCATATAAAAAAAACACTAATTCTTACAGGAATGATTTCAGGTATGCCACCTTACAGCCTGGCCAGAACTTTCAGCAGTTACAGGTAACACTCTTTCGTTTGTTCGACTTTTGGATAGAGAGTTCAGGAATTGATCACAGTTATGAATCTCTTAGAGACTTCATGGTTGCTGACCAGTTCCTGACAGCTCTTCCTCACCAGATACGAACATTCATTAGAGAACGTAACCTGATTAAAGCTGAGGAAGTTTCTGAGGCTGCTGACCTGTATGCTGAGGCTCACAATTCCTATAAAGACCTAAAGGGATCGAACCCTAAGGGCAAGGGTTCATCAGACCTTAAGAAATCAAAGCCTCTAGTGGAAAGTAAAATGGCTTCTTTTATTCCTGTTTGTCATTTGTGTGGTGTTAAGGGACATAAACGTCCAGATTGTCCTTCTAAGAAGGTCCAAAAAGTTGGAAGATGTTTTAAAGACTGTAATGATCAAGCACCCTTCTGTTCAGGAACAGTTAATGGACTTAATGTATCTACCATTTTACGAGACACTGGATGCACATGTATAGTCATTTCTGATAAGCTGTTCCCTAACCTTAAAGAAACTCATTCCTCTGCTATACTTTCAGACTACTTGGGCCGTACGGACACTTTTCCTACCATCCGTTGTAACATTAGGTCTAAATGGTTCACAGGTTGGTCTGAAGCCGTACTAGCTCCCATCACTTCTTGCTCCGTGCTAATAGGTAATGTAAAAGGTACCATTCTTCCTTCTGAGATTGACCTTTCATCACCAAAGATGGACATAAGTGTTTCAGATCCTCTTCCTGTAGAGTCAGAGAAGCCCCTCGAAAGTTCAGATGAGACAATGTCTCGTGAGATTCATGTGGGATTAAAAACCATTGATGCTACTCTCGAAAGCGAGGTAGTAGGATCACCGGTTCACTTGTTAGATGAAAGTAAAGATATCACCTCCGATACCATAAATGTCTTGACTAGGGCTCAGACCAAAGCCCAGGCTTCTCCTAATGTCCATCCTTTGATTTTCCCTGACTTTAAGACTTCAGATGTATCAAAGGACTCCTTTGTAAATTTACAACGTAATTGCCCTTCTCTTCAGAATTGTCATAATGCCGCTAAACAAAATCAAGTTATCCAAAGGAAAAACTTTTCATATAAATGTGAATATATAAAAGGTATCTTGTACAAGTCAGTATTCAAATTAAATTCAGATGAGATACACTATTCCATCTTAGTTGTTCCAAGTCAATGCAGAGAGACTGTTCTAGTAATCACTAGACTCACAGCTCCCAGCACTACTGTAAATACATGCCTGCCTTGTATTATAGTGAATTTATTGGTTGAAAGCTTCACTTTTGACTAATAATAAACTTAGTCCTTTCAGTCTTGCTCTAAGTTGACTGTTGTAATAATCACCACATCTTTTAGGTATTGTACTTATGATGGAGAGTGATTTCTTAAGCAGTGGGTAACCTGTGTATCTTTCCAGCTTGGATGACAGAGAGGGTCACCTGCCAATCAACGAGGAGAATTGATGGAGATGGACTAACGTCCTGAGACTTCCCCTTTTTGGATTTAATTACCTGTGCACCTGTATGAAATTGCAGGACGTAACCCCTCATCATTGCAGCGGTAAAGAACCTGCTTTCCTGTCATCGGGATAGAATACTCACGGCTATACTGTGAAGAACGAACCGGTGGGTTGTAACCAACACCAGCGACCCCCCCCCCCCATCATCAGCAACTGCTACGATTTCAACAACAATCTGTGTCACCAACACCAGACACCCCTATATATATTAGCGTTGAGTTCAAATGTTATTTTATTCATTTCATTTTTCATTTTTTTTTCAAATAGGATATACCTTTCATGTTTTATTGTTTTATATTTGCTTTAATAAATAATAGTGTTTATCTTTGTGAATTATTATTTCTTTTTCTATTCATTAATTTTCCTGAGGAGGAGCCAACCTTGGTAATTCTGTCTGAAGTTGTTACAGGGCTGAGTAAGCCTTCACAGTCCATAATTCTTATAAATACAATATAATTTTTGAACAAAACCCACTAAGCAAATAACCTGTTAACTGAAAGTGTTTTTAGACAGAAATGCACATATGTCTAAAAACAACATCAGTGAACAGTGTTTTTGGACATAATTGAGTGTTGTCATTCATTCAGACTGACATACATAACCACTATTTTTTGAGATACTTGAACTATTGTTATCCGTGTCTTCAGTGCTATTGTTATGGAAGTTCAGGGTAGTGCAAGACCTCCGCACACCTCCATACCCGGTTACAAGTAAATCGATACTGGTGAAAATGAGATGTGTATTTGGTTATTTACAGGTAAGGGAAGGTTAAGGGCTAGAATTCAGGTCTTGTTTGATTATCCGGTTCAACCGGAGTTGACCAAATTTCTCTGGGGTATCTTGACTGGCCTCAACATAAATATGGATCCAGTGTACTCAGTGTGACTCAAGAAATCGTAATGACACGATTGCAAACAAACCATACCCCCGGCCGGGATTGAACCCTCGGTCATAGAGTCTCAAAACTCCAGCCCGCGGGTTCAATCCCGGCCGGGGGTATGGTACTCAGTGTATTTGGGTATTCTGCTGATTCGTCTCGTTGCCGATTCTCAGAATGTTGTTATCGCGAATCTTCATAAGAGGCTACGTTGATATCTCGTCTTCAGAGCGGATGTCCCTGGTCGAGGCGGAGGGACTATGAGATGGCAGTGACATGTAACATGCTTGGAGCACCTCTCTTCATGCGCTGAGAAGTAACCGTCCCGGACTCGGTGAACTTGTTATTGTGGGGCCATGTGGCTCCAAGGGTTTCCCAATCTCTTTGTGATTGAAATCACCCATAACTAGAAGCTTTTCTCTTCCCATGTGAGCTCTGCCACCTAAACCAGTGTATCCACCATTGCTCTGATGCTCTCCTCATATTCTTCTCTTGGCCTCCTGGAGTTCTGTGGCGGGTTGTACATCACTGCAATGACTACCTTTTGTCTTCCAGACTGAACTGTGCTTATGTAGTCTATTTCGCCCATTTCGTCCATTCCTTCCATTTCCTAAAATCCCCATCGGTTTTTAATGTGCTGTGCCACTCATCCTCCTACTCTGCTCGCTCTATCTTTCCTCAGGATTTGATATCCAGGTGGGGAGATTGCATCTGTTATCCTGAGAGTTTCGTTTCTGCGAGTGCTATAATGTCTGGGGATGTCTCCTTGATTCTTTCATGTCACTCCTCACATTTATATGCCATTCAATCTGCATTAGTATACCAAACCTCAACTTCTTTTCTAAAACTGTAATCTGGGGAGAACATTGGAGTTGGGGGAGTGGAAGACACATCTGAGTCTTCAACTTCCAATTGTGACCCCTTGTTGCTGTGTACCATCTCTGGAACATCCTGTCTCCGTCCACCTTGTCAGTTCTTCTCAGTATTTTATATGTCGTTATCATATCCTACCTATCTCTCCTGTCTTCATTATTATTATAATAAAAAAGAAGCGCTAAGCCACAAGGGCTATACAGCTCCTGTCTTCAAGTGTCGTCAGGTCGATTTCCCTTAACCTCTCCTTGTAGGACATCTTAGTTTCGGGACTAGTCTTGTTGCAAACCTCTGCACTTTCACTAGTTTCCTTATGTTCTTGGCTAGGTGTGGGTTCCAAACTGGTGCTGCATATTCCAATATTCGCCTAACAAACACAGTGTACAGGGTCCTGAACGATTCCTTATTAAGATGTCGGAATGCTGTTCTTAGGTTTGCTAGGCGCCCGTATGCTCCAACAAGTCCAAGAAAATGCTATCTATCCACCCCTCTCTCTCTTGTATTACTTCTGTCACCCTGTCATACAACTCCAGTAGGGTTGACACAGGATTTCCAGTCCCTGAAATCATGCTGGTTGTCGTTGATCAGCTCATTCGTTTCTAGGTGTTCCACCACTGTTCTCCATGACGTGTGTGTGTGTGTGTGTGTGTGTGTGTGTGTGTGTGTGTGTGTGTGTGTGTTGTGTGTATGTGTTTGTGTGTGTGTGTGTGTCGTGTGTGTGTGTATGGTGTGTGTGTGTGTGTAATCTGTGTATGTGTATGGTGTGTGTGTGTGTGTGGTGTGTATAGAGAATGTTTGTGTATAGAGTATGTGTGTGTGTAGTGTGTTTGAGTGTGTATAGTGTGTTTGTGCGTGTGTAGTGTGTATTGTGTGTGTGTAGTGTGTATGTGTGTAATGTATATATGGTGTGTGTATAGTGTGTATGTGTGTGTATAGTGTGTGTGTGTATGTGTGTGTGTGTGTGTATAGTGTGTATGTGTGCGTGTATCTCACTGCCGATGATGCCAAGAAATGGTGGTGCAAAGGTAAACTTTGTAATAGGGATGTCAGTCAAGACAAAGAAGTAACACTTCTTGACAAGCAGTTCAAAGAAGCAGAGCTTAATCTTAGTGCTCACCAAGAAGCTGTTAGAAAATGGAATCGGGACTGTTCATGTAGACTTTCTGATTGTCCAAGCGGTAGTAGATTGTGTGTCCATATACCTATTAACCCTATTCTGGAAGACACAGACGTCTTAGAACTGTTGCGCATGCATGCTGAGACCAATCTTATTTTCAGCTTTGTTCAGAACAAGACATCAGACGTTTCAGAATATGAGGAAGATTTGGAACTTAAACTGACTGACGAAGAGAAGATGGTCGAGAAACATTTTCCTTGCTGACATTCATGTGTCATTACTGGGTGTGACACCAGTTAACGTAGCTGCAGGAAGGATGGTTCAGAATATTCAGTTGCTTGTTGATGCTGCACATCGATGGGTAGCATAAATGCCATGTCATCTATGGACACTATTAGAAGCTGGCAATACTGAGTTTCGGTAGATTCCATGTTGTATATAGATACACTTAAATTTAATGACATTCTATATGTAACGTCACATTTGGTGCACCTCCTTTACGTGGTCACGTGATATTTACTAGCTATTTGATTATTTCCGAATATTAAAATATATGTTAAGCTTTCCAGAGATGGAGACTATACAATACTCTAGTGATAAAGTATGTGTGTACAATTCTCTCAATAACTGCACTGTTTCGTTTAAAACTGTCTTAAATATAGGCCAAAGAATGGCAGGATAGGATAGATACCATCCAGCAGTTATTTAATAGTTTTAAAACAGAGTTATGGGTAAGTTATCTTAATTTCCTTATATTCTCTATAACCTCATAACAAAACATCACTGTATAGGCATATCTTAATAGCCAGTGATGATTCCTTTCATTTAATACAAAATATTCTCATGTATGTTCTTACGTAATTAATTACAGAAAAGGAAAAAGAGTATGAACGTCACTGTAGTGTTCTGGAGTCATGCAAATTTGACATCTTTTTTACCGTTTCCATCCTTCCGTTTCCATCCTTCCGTTTCCATCCTTCCGTTTCCATCCTTCCGTTTCCATCCTTCCGTTTCCATCCTTCCGTTTCCATCCTTCCATTTCCATCCTTCCATTTCCATCCCTCCATTTCCATCCTTCCGTTTCCATCCTTCCGTTTCCATCCTTCCGTTTCCATCCTTCCGTTTCCATCCTTCCGTTTCCATCCTTCCGTTTCCATCTTCCGTTTCCATCCTCCACTTCATATTCCATTCTCCTCCATTTCCATCCTTCGTTTCCATCCTTCCGTTTCCATCCTTCCGTTTCCATCCTTCCGTTTCCATCCTTCCGTTTCCATCCTTCCGTTTCCATCCTTCCGTTTCCATCCTTCCATTTCCATCCCTCCATTTCCATCCTTCCGTTTCCATCCTTCCGTTTCCATCCTTCCGTTTCCATCCTTCCGTTTCCATCCTTCTCTAAACATTTAGCCAGATGCATAGAGTCTTTTCCTGTTTTCATTCCTATTGCAGTTTCCTCCATCTTGATGCCTCTTCAGAGCTACATTGACAGGACTGTCTCCTGTCTGATAGTGAGTCAAATAATAACTTACAGTTATTAAGGAAGATGAACTCACTTCAAACTCTCCCTCCCTCTTTCTCAAGGCCTTTTCCTTCGGTCTATCATTTTTATTAAAGATTCTTGAGACGAGATCTACAGTCTCTGAAGCCTTGTGAGTTGTCCCTTATATATTCATTTCTTTGAAGATACTCCACTATTCTATTTCTTATTTTTTCATGGGCCAGTCTTTTTTAACAGGTGAATTTGGGGAGCCATGGTGGAAACACTGGGTGTGTTTCCTTAAGACACCTGCTGTCCCACTTAGCAGGAAATAGGTACCTAGACTGTAGCCGACTAGTGTGGGTTGCATACTGGGGAAAAATTAGCCAAAGTTGCCCGATGTCACTGACTTCATCATAGTCTATAAAAGTTTAATCATGTGTTTTTATAAATAAGATTAATAATACTAATAAATATAATATTATTCTTAATATTAATAGAAAAAGAAGATACAAAAAGAAAATAAGGGAGAAATGCGTCATGATGTACTTTTTTTTTTTCTTAATTTGAAGGAGGTGACGGAAGCAAATACAATACACAGTTTTGAAAGTTAACTAACACACACACACACACACACACACACACACACACACACACACACACACACACACACACACACACACACACACACACACACACACACAGTCGATTATTCGAAAAGCCAGAAACGAATATGCACAGATAAGGAGGGAGGCCCGGCGACAATACGAGAATGACAAGGCACCGAAAGCGAAATCCTGACCAGAAGCTGTTGTACAGCCACATCAGGAGGAAATCACTAGTCAAGGACCAAGCAATCAGGCTAAGGAAGGAAGGAAGGAAGGAAGGAAAGGAGATCACAAGAAACGACAAAGAATTATGTGAAGAGTTAAACAGGAAATTTAAGGAAGTATT
Source organism: Cherax quadricarinatus (assembly GCF_026875155.1). Classification (NCBI taxonomy): domain Eukaryota; kingdom Metazoa; phylum Arthropoda; class Malacostraca; order Decapoda; family Parastacidae; genus Cherax; species Cherax quadricarinatus. The sequence continues at coordinate 73,266,992 of NC_069408.1, forward strand.
ATCAGTGGAGACAGACAGGACTACAGTAAACCGGAATGGTAGGGTACACCAACAAGTGCTGGACACACTACGCACAACCGAGGAGGAAGTAAAGAAGCTGCTAGGTGAACTAGATACCTCAAAGGCGGTGGAACCGGACATCTCTCCGTGGGTCCTGAGAGAGAGGAAGCCGAGGCTGTGTGCACTAACAACACTCTTAAACCACATCTATCGAAACAGGGCAACTACCTGAGGTGAGGAAGATAGCAAATGTAGTCTCATTCTTTTTGAACGGAGACAAGCAGGTAGAATTAAACTACAGACCAGTGTAAGTGATATCTATAGTATGCAAAGTTATGCAGAAGCTTACCATGAAAAGACTGGTGGAACACCTAGAAAGGAATGAGGTTATACACGATAACTATCACTGTTTTAGGAAAGGGAAATCCTGTGTCACAGACTTACTGGAGTTTTACGACAGGATGACAGAAGTAAGGCAGGAGAGAGGCTTGGTAAACTGCATTTTCTTGGACTGTAAGAAGGCTTTCGACACAGTTTCGCACAAATGATTAGTGCAACAGCTAGAGAAGCGACCATTCAGTAATAACAGTATAGCCACTGCATTGGGTCAGAGAGGGCGCCTGTGATGATGTCAGTAGTGTGTCACTGATTACCTGTAATACTTGAGTAGTATATATAGATACTACCAGCTATGTTATAGACAGGTTCCCTGTAGGCCCTGTGGGTAGCTGTGACGTCAAGTGTCCTGTCCATGTGAGGAGCTAGTCAGAGACATGCGCTCTCACTCCTGCCATAGGCATAGACTCGACAAGGCGCAGCTTCTAGGTTCCCCTCAAAGACTCTTTCAGTATAAGTTACCAACCGTCCACGAGTGTATTCCTCACTTCACTATCTCCTTTAAGTACCCACCCGACAATGAGCGGGATTCCACAAGCGTCAGTACAAGCGCTGGTACTCTTTCTCGTATATATGAATAACATGACGGAAGAAATAGATTCAGAGGTGTCCCTGTCTGAAGATGATGTGAAGCTAATGCGGAGATTTCAAGTGGATGAGGATCAGGTGCTGAGTCATGAAAACTGAGGAAAGTCCAAGAAGACCGCAGACGGATTACAGGCTACGGGGTGGGAGGGCAAACACTGTAAATTTAACTATAGGAAAAGGACTCAAGAAATCGTAATGACACGATTGCAAACAAACCATATCCCGGCCGGGGGTATGGTTTATAGGAAAAGGAGATGTACCTTTGTAAAGAATCGTAAAAGACTCTGTACACCGTGTACGTCAGGTCCATACTGGAGTATACAGCACCAGTATGGAACTAACACCTGGTTAAGCACGTCAAGAAATTAAAGCGCAAAGGTTTACAACAAAACTAGTTCCGGAGCTAAGGGATATGTCCTATGAGGAGAGGTTAAGGGAAATCGACCTGACGACACTGCAGAACATGAGAGATGGAGGGGACATGATAACGACATATAAAATACTGATAGGAATTAACAAGGTGGATAGGGACAGGATGTGCCAAAGAGAGGACACAGCAACAAGGAGTCACAACTGAAATTGATGACTCTCAGAAGAATCACAGGGATGTTGGAAGTATTTCTTCAGCCATAGAGTTGTAAGAAGTGGAACAATCTGGAGAGTGACGTAGTGGAGGCAGGATCCATACATAGTTTTAAGAAGAGATACGATAAAGCTAATGGAGCGGGGTGAGAATGGACCTAGTAGCAACCATCGAAAAGGCTGGGTCAGGAGCTGTGAATCGACCATTACAACCAGAAATAGGTAAGTACACACACAAAGTCCTTGTTATGTCAGAGACACCAGAAGATCGTGCCTGTCAGGAAGAAAAAGATTCATGCCAATCTGAGAACAAATGGAGACGGACCAACGGAGAAGATGAGCACAGAAGTTTATAGAACATGGAGGATGACAGAAAACATTAAAGAAAACTTGAACATTTTACTTACGATGGGAGGCGGAGAGGCATTTTGAGTACGATATTCCATCAAAAACTACAGTAGAACAGACGCCTATTTAAGATGAAAAAATCACAGGTAAAAGTCACATGAGGAAACTGAGTGAAGATGAAGTACTCAAGATACATAGCAGAGAGGTATACGAGGAAGCATGGAGATGATTTAAGGAAGTACCCACTGAGGGGAGGGGGGTCAGGAATAGTTTCAATGAGCATTAAGAGTAGTACAGATCACATGAAGCTGGACAGAGATCAAATTCTGGTACTAAAAGATTTTTTCTTTTCTACACCCAGTTATCCATAAGAACTGTACTTTAGCTATTCTATATTTTTAATTTATAAAACAGTAATAACTCCCTTCCGTCCTCTGGATATCTAGCTATACTTCTGCTCGTACTGAAGATTCCAGTACTCCAATAATATTATGTGGCTGTTGGTTTTGTGACTGATTTACAGAACACAAGAAAAGTGTTAGTAAGATTTTACTAACAATGCCTTTTCTGGTATGTTAGAAATCATAGCCATCCAGTTAATTAGTTCTCCCTCTATAAAAACGTATTTATCTCTCGTCGAACCTTCACTTACATCGTCCAGCTGATTTAGCCCAAATTTATGTTTATTTTTAAGATTCACAGTACCAGCTTTGCTTCGGTTGGTGATTATTTTTTAGTGCATTTCAAATGCTCTTGTTTTTCACAGTATAAATTATTTAACTTGATCGTGGCTTTTCCTTCACTTCTCCTGAGTTGTTTTCTTAAAAAGAAAAGTTCGCCAGACCTTTCTTCTGATATTCTCCTCAGATTAAATAACTTCCTCTATCACCTCTTGACCTGTTTTTGTAATCCTTGTCATATGAAATGTCTTCTGACTTTATCCCTATCTCTTGGTCTGGCCTGTCCTTTGTCCTGTAGGGAAAGATGCGCTAAAATAGGACTGTTCAAAGATTAATAGTAAGGTAGGTAGACGTATACGAGGTTAGAGGTTAGTGGAGGTTGGGGATAGTGTAAGTAAAACTGAAAAAAAAATTGGTTTAGAGGGTTAGTTTCACTTAAATTTTTAAGAGAAAATCTACTTTAAACGTAGGGCTTTCGGTGAATAGGTCAGTGAGAGTGTTGGGGTAATTTACACTTCGGAAGAGGATCCTTCATGCACTCTGATAAACATAATTTATTAAGTTACGTTGGACAAGCAGTGCAACTTGACAGCCCTCTCAGATTGATGCCGGTCATTTCTCCATGTAGTATCCGTGATTGAGACATTTGTGTCCAGTGCATAAGAACAAGAGTGAACTCTTTCAAACCCATCAAAGGTAAGACTCTTAAAGTGGTTTGATAGTAAACAGTTGATTGTTGTTGAACAAGGACTGACGTTGTTACCAGTGGTTGCGGAGGTGATAAAAGCGCACGGACAATGCGGAGTATGGAATAGCTATGGAAAATAGGGAGGTCTTGAATGTTTGACCGAGTGGCAGTCTTCCTGTTCAATGTCCTGAACATCTGCATGTTCAGGGACCCTTTAAAATACGACTTCATTCCTCTTACTAGAAACTCGACATAACCAAAGCTGCGTACCAAGGACGACGGGATGAAAGGAATCGAATATCTTTATTATTTGTAACGTACTTTGGGAATCCAAAACAACTGTGTGATGAGGCAGACATGGTCACATTTTGGATAACAGCAGCGAGAATTGCATATAACTCAGATGTAAAAATATTTGTGCAAGTAATTGCACAATTTGTCAGACACTGCAACATCATGGAATCTTGGTTTAGAGGACATCTACAAGACCTTCTTCACGGCTGCTACAACTAACCTATCTCTTTGGGAAAGTAGATTACAATCTTGGCTTGTCAGGTAGTAGTTTGAGAACAATAATACGAAAAGAACTTCAGCTGAATTTTATGGACTTAAGGCTCAGGGAGATTGACACCAGTGAGTCCATCTGTCATCATTCTATCATGCAGGAGGAGCCACATGTCTATGGTGCATCCAACAAAATAAGCAGACTCTTGGATGTCACTACCGCCCGGCTCCGGCTGGGTTACAAGTATCTTCGGCAGGTTAAATCACCACCACCAGATGTAGACCAAACGAAATGTAAACTTTGCCAGATGGATTATTGTCACACCTTGCGTCATTATGTACTGGAGTGCGATAAAATTAATGAATTTAGAAACAACTCACTCAGAAGTGTTCAAGAAATGGCTAAGTATTTTATCCACAGTGGTATATTACAGACCATTCTGGAGAAATACCCTGACTTTGCTAGCTGTAAATAAAGCATTACCACATATGTGCATGTGTGTGTTGTGTGTGTGTGGTGTGTGTTTGTGTGTGTTGGTGTGTGTGTGTGTGTGGTGTGTGTGTGTGTTTTGTGTGTATGTGTATGAGTGTGTGAGTGTGTGTGTGTGTGTGTGTGTGTGTGTGTGTGTGTGTGTGTGTGTGTGTGTGTGTGTGTATGAGTGTGTGTGTGTGTGTATGAGTGTGTGTGTGTGTGTGTGTATGAGTGTGTGTGGTGTGTGTGTTGTGTGTTGTGTTGTGTGTGTGTGTGTGTGTGTGTGTGTTGTGTGTGTGTGTGTGTGTGTGTGTGTGTGGTGTGATTATGTGTGTGTGTGTATGAATTTGTATGTGTGTGTGTGTGTGTGTGAATGAGAGAGAGACTCAGCAATCAACATTTGCACCAATAACTCACTACAGTTTGTGACCGGTGTGGAAGTGTGAATTGCTCATTACTCTAAAATTTGTTCAGATTGCAGCCATGTATACACGTAAGTAACCATTCTTACAGTATTCATTACCTTTGTAACTTGTGAGTTCATTACCTTTGTAACTTGTGAGTTCATTACCTTGTACCTAGTTCAGCCATCAAAACTTTGGAGCCCGGTCCCTGGACCCATTGTGTACCTCTGTAATCTGTAAATACCTTTGTAACTTGTCATGATTGTGACTAGACCTACCTGGAGTTCATTACCTTTGTAAATTGTGAGTTCATTACCTTTGTAAATTGTGAATTCATTACCTCTGTAACTTGCTCAGCTATCAAAACTTTGAGGCCCAGTCCCTGGACCCATTATGTACCTCTGTAATCTTTTGACTACCGCCCACTGGATGGGTATGGGGTGCATAATAAATATATTAAACTAACTAACTAACTAACTCATTACAGTTGTGACCGGGTGTGGAAGTGTGAATTGCTCATTACACTATAATTTGTTCATGATTGTAGCCATGTATAAACGTAAGTAACCATTCTTACAGTATTCATTACCTTTGTAACTTGTGAGTTCATTACCTTTGTGCCTAGTTCAGCCATCCAAACTTTGGGGCCCAGTCCCTGGATCCATTACGTACCTCTGTAATCTGTAAATACCTTTGTAACTTGTCATGATTGTGACTAGACCTACCCGGAGTTCATTACCTTTGTAATTTGTGAGTTCATTACCTTTGTAAATTGTGAATTCATTACCTCTGTAACTTGCTCAGCTATCAAAACTTTGGAGTCCAGTCCCTGGACCAATTGTGTACCTCTGTAATCTTTTGACTACCGCCCACAGGATGGGTATGGGGTGCATAATAAACATATTAAACTAACTAACTCTTTGGGAAGGACCTACTACCACTGGGGAATCCTGCCTACCAGTGACTATGCCCTTGTCTGCTGCACGTCCTTATCCACTGACGCCTATATAACCGCCAGTCTTCTTGCCTTTGCTCAAGATTCTCGTCCACCACGATGCTGTAAAGACCACCTCCAAGGCTGAGGGACTGATTACCTCATCTTTTGTATATAGTTCTACTGTCTTCTAATTATGTCCTAGAATCTGTATTGATAAAGCCACTGGATGGCGAAACGTCTACAATAAAGATATCCAGATGTTGCACATGTGTCTTAACTTTCGTAAAAATATTTGCTGATTTTAAAAACTCACTGCTTAAGATTCGTTCAGGAAAAACTGCGGCATATACGATACCATCGTGAGAGTTAGAACCATCAGCGGACACAGCCATAGCATAAGAGTGGGAGTTATCAGGCAATAGAGAAGTTTTATGACGCATGTGAGCACATTCACAAAGTGGTGAAGAGCAAACATGTATCGTAGGAATTTCCCAAAGAGGGGAAAGAAAAGCAGGATTTAGGGTGGACGTAAAGATACATTATAGGAAGCCATGAGAAAGAGCGAATACTGAGAGTAAAGGGGCATAAACAGGGGCGATGATTAAACAATTTAGCTACAGTCTGAGTTAACATTCTGTACATAGAACGGTCGTGAAGGTGAGGAAGCAGACAGAATAATAAAGACACAAACATTAGTTTATAGAGTCTCAAACTTTTACAAAATCTCCAAAGTAGAGGAGGATATTGTAGCATTCTAAATATTAAGTAAAATGATTTTTACAGAAGAGGGCGGTTTATATGACACAATAAAAGGATCTGTGAAGAAAAGACACAAGCCGTCCAACAAGCACTTAAGTGGACAAAATTTCTCTCTGTTGAGATCGTTATCTCGTCTTAAGAGATGTATCCAAAAACATGCTATTAATGGAGCAAGGAGAGGAGACTGTATCTTAAGAGTCACTACCTGGCGAGTACAAGACGAATGTCAACAGCAAGAAACAGTTTACCAACTCCCAAGAATTGCAGGTTTCATGATCAACAAGATCACCTCATCATCATCGTCAATGAAAACTTTAAAAAACTGTTTATCTCACTTTCTGGTCAAAAGAAAAAAAAACGAAGTTGTTTTCACTCTCGTTTGTTATGTGATTCAGCTGTCACATGATGTGGCTGACATGTGTCTGAATGATATGCAATATGTAATGTCTCTCGGTTTATCTGTTTCAACAAGTTAATAGTGAGTATCTGTGTTGTAAACATGATGGAGTACAGTGAATCCCCGAGTGTTCATTTGAGTGTTTGCCTGAGTGTATCAACTTGTTGGAGTGTCTCTTCGAGTCTCAACAGCATAATGCTGTTTATCAAGATGATGAATTTGCCACATGTGCAACATCTGGGTATCTTTATAGACGTTTCGCCATCTAATGGCTTTAGTAAATAAAGCCATTGGATATCGAAACGTTTACAAAGTAAAGATACCAAGATTTTCGACATTTGTCTGTTTTATCAGCATAATGTAGTGTATTCCATTATATCTCTTAAAGAGCCTCTCTGAGTATCTAATTCAGTTTTCGAGGGTCTCTTCAGATGTTTCCTGAGTGTCTTACAAAAAAAATCTAATGGCGCTGTCAAATAACATGATAAAGTGTCATTTCCGAGTTTGTGTCACAAAAATAATGTACCGTCTCTGTGAGTGTTTTTCTGTCTCTCTGCTTATCTAAGTATCTCTCTGAGAGTTTGTCTGAGAATATGAAAGCTTATCCGAGAGTCTCTGAGTGTGTCAGCAACATAGTGGACTGCTAGTGTTATTAAAATGATGGAGTGTCTCTGCGAGTATGTCAGTAACAACATAATGGAGTGTCTGTCATCATTAGGATATACTGTTTCTGTATCAGTAACAGGATGTGTTTGACTGAGAAGCTCAGTAACACGATACAATGTCCATTTGAGTGTCACAATGCGGAGAAAATTTCTCCAGGTTGACGGGGGGAGGGATCAGCCCCTTTCAGCCCTGTGATGGACTCAGACCTCCAGAGGAGCTGATAGCGTCTAGTTTCTTGATCAACACTTTAATTTGGAATGCGTGTTCGTACACCGGATACCCGGGTTATTCCTAAGGGTCCGATACACAAACCCACTTAAGTCTACTTTGAGGTATTGTAGTTCATTTGACTGCGCAGTTGAGAACTAATGTACGATCTAGGTAGATTACCATAAACCCGGTAACAAGCGGGCTTTTGAGCCCATCACAAGTAAGTTTAAGACCCTCGGTAGTATTCAGTTATTCAATGGAATACTGAGACAACACCCACTAGGGTTAATTAAACTCATACTTACTTGTTCTCTACAGCCACGTGGTAGTTGAACAGCTGTCTATCATCTGAGGTGTCTATCGTCAGAGGCTGCGATAGGTAGAGACAGCAACAAAGCTAAGTGTCCTCATTACTGATACAGAGTTACTTCTTCCACAAGTTTACTGAACCATACATTTCACCACATACAAGGTGGTATGTCTCTGCGAGTGTCTTATTATGATGAGGGAGAGACTCTGATCGTCCTACCAACATGATGATGTGCCTGACAGTGTATCACCAACATCATGTAGTGCCTGAGTGTCACCAACATGATGTAGTGCCCGAGAGTGTGTCACCAACATGATGTAGTGCCTGAGAGTGTCACCAACATGATGTAGTGCCGAAGAGTGTGTCACCAACATGATGTAGTGCCTGAGAGTGTGTCACCAACATGATGTAGTACTCAAGAGTGTGTCACCAACATGATGTAGTGCCTGAGAGTGTGTCACCAACATGATGTAGTACTCAAGAGTGTGTCACCAACATGATGTAGTGCCGAAGAGTGTGTCACCAACATGATGTAGTGCCTGAGAGTGTGTCACCAACATGTAGTACTCAAGAGTGTGTCACCAACATGATGTAGTGCCTGAGAGTGTGTCACCAACATGATGTAGTGCCTGAGAGTGTGTCACCAACATGATGTAGTACTCAAGAGTGTGTCACCAACATGATGTAGTGCCTGAGAGTGTGTCATCAACATGATGTAATGCCTGAGAGTGTGTCACCAACATGATGTAGTGCCTGAGTGTGTGTCACCAACATGATGTAATGCCTGAGAGTGTGTCACCAACATGATGTAGTGCCTGAGTGTCACCAACATGATGTAGTGCCTGAGAGTGTGTCACCAACATGATGTAGTTCCTGAGAGTGTGTTACCAACATGATGTAGTGCCTGAGAGTGTGACACCAACATGATGTAGTGCCTGAGTGTCACCAACATGATGTAGTGCCTGAGAGTGTGTCACCAACATGATGTAGTTCCTGAGAGTGTGTTACCAACATGATGTAGTGCCTGAGAGTGTGACACCAACATGATGTAGTGCCTGAGAGTGTGTTACCAACATGATGTAGTGCCTGAGAGTGTGACACCAACATGATGTAGTGCCTGAGAGTGTGTTACCAACATGATGTAGTGCCTGAGAGTGTGACACCAACATGATGTAGTGCCTGAGAGTGTGTCACCAACATGATGTAGTTCCTGAGAGTGTGTTACCAACATGATGTAGTGCCTGAGAGTGTGTCACCAACATGATGTAGTGCCTGAGAGTGTGTCACCAACATGATGTAGTACTCAAGAGTGTGTCACCAACATGATGTAGTGCCTGAGAGTGTGTCATCAACATGATGTAATGCCTGAGAGTGTGTCACCAACATGATGTAGTGCCTGAGTGTGTGTCACCAACATGATGTAATGCCTGAGAGTGTGTCACCAACATGATGTAGTGCCTGAGTGTCACCAACATGATGTAGTGCCTGAGAGTGTGTCACCAACATGATGTAGTTCCTGAGAGTGTGTTACCAACATGATGTAGTGCCTGAGAGTGTGACACCAACATGATGTAGTGCCTGAGAGTGTGTCACCAGCATGAAGTAGTTCCTGAGAGTGTGTTACCAATATGATGTAGTGCCTGAGAGTGTGTCACCAACATGATGTAGTGCCTGAGAGTGTGTCACCAACATGATGTAGTTCCTGAGAGTGTCACCAACATGATGTAGTTCCTGAGAGTGTGTCACCAACATGATGTAGTTCCTGAGAGTGTGTCACCAACATGATGTAGTGCCTGAGAGTGTGTCACCAACATGATGCAGTGCCTGAGAGTGTCACCAACATGATGTAGTGCCTGAGAGTGTCAACAACATGATGCAGTGCCTGAGAGTGTCACCAACATGATGTAGTGTCTGAGAGTGTGTCACCAACATGAAGCAGTGCCTGAGAGTGTGTCACCAACATGATGCAGTGCCTGAGAGTGTGTCACCAACATGATGTAGTGCCCGAGAGTGTGTTACCAACATGATGTAGTGCCTGAGAGTGTGTCACCAACATGATGTAGTTCCTGAGAGTGTGTCGCCAACATGATGTAGCGCCTGAGAGTGTGTCACCAACATGATGTAGTGCCTGAGAGTGTGTCACCAACATGATGTAGTGCCTGAGAGTGTGCCACCAACATGATGTAGTGCCTGAGAGTGTGTCACCAACATGATGTAATGCCTGAGAGTGTGTCACCAACATGATGTAGTGCCTGAGAGTGTCACCAACATGATGTAGTGCCTGAGAGTGTCACCAACATGATGTAGTGCCTGAGAGTGTGTCACCAACATGATGTAGTGCCTGAGAGTGTCACCAACATGATGTAGTGCCTGAGAGTGTCACCAACATGATGTAGTGCCTGAGAGTGTCACCAACATGATGTAGTGCCTGAGAGTGTCACCAACATGATGCAGTGTCCATGATAGTGAATAAAAGAGTGTTAACCTGAGTGTATTAGTTACATGATGAGGTATCTTCCTGAGTGTTACAAACAAGATGGAGTGTCTCTTTGAGTGTGTCAGTAAATGGAGTACATCTGTGAGTGTCTCTCTTAATGCTTCAACAGTGTTTACAAGACGAATATATGAATACACGGGTCATTTATGCAGCGTCGCTGCCCCGTCAGGTTCTTCCATATGCAAGAAGTACGTGTCGCGAATTGTAAGCTGTAGAGGGAGCATGAAAGAGAGGGGGAGAGAGACAGAGACAGAGAGAAAGAGATAGACAGACAGACTATCCATGAATACACAAAAGGGTGGATGAGGGAATCGAACCACAGTTCCTAAATTGACAATCTGACGCTTGAGGGGAGTAAGTTTAGATCTACTGTTAAAGCTTCTGGGCCGAGAGAAGTATTACCTCCGAATCCTTCCTATTAGAGGTCTGGATTAACCTAGACAGTAGAGTGCTGGACTGTCAATTTTCGGACGGCTGTTAGAGCCTCTCCTCCACCTTTCTGTTTATTCATTTATGATATATATATATATATTATATATATATATATATATTATATATATATATATATATATATATATATATATATATATATATATATATATATATATATATATATATATATATATATATATATATATATTATTTATTATCACACTGGCCGATTCCCACCAAGGCAGGGTGGCCCGAAAAAGAAAAACTTTCACCATCATTCACTCCATCACTGTCTTGCCAGAAGAGTGCTTTACACTACAGTTTTTAAACTGCAACATTAACACCCTCCTGCAGAGTGCAGGCACTGTACTTCCCATCTCCAGGACTCAAGTCCGGCCTGCCGGTTTCCCTGAACCCCTTCATAAATGTTACTTTGCTCACACTCCAACAGCACGTCAAGTATTAAAAACCATTCGTCTCCATTCACTCCTATCAAACACGCTCACGCACGCCTGCTGGAAGTCCATGCCCCTCGCACACAAAACCTCCTTTACCCCCTCCCTCCAACCTTTCCTAGGCCGACCCCTACCCCGCCTTCCTTCCACTACAGACTGATACACTCTTGAAGTCATTCTGTTTCGCTCCATTCTCTCTACATGTCCGAACCACCTCAACAACCCTTCCTCAGCCCTCTGGACAACAGTTTTGGTAATCCCGCACCTCCTCCTAACTTCCAAACTACGAATTCTCTGCATTATATTCACACCACACATTGCCCTCAGACATGACATCTCCACTGCCTCCAGCCTTCTCCTCGCTGCAACATTCATCACCCATGCTTCACACCCATATAAGAGTGTTGGTAAAACTAAACTCTCATACATTCCCCTCTTTGCCTCCAAGGACAAAGTTCTTTGTCTCCACAGACTCCTAAGTGCACCACTCACCCTTTTCCCCTCATCATTTCTATGATTCACCTCATCTTTCATAGACCCATCCGCTGACACGTCCACTCCCAAATATCTGAATACATTCACCTCCTCCATACTCTCTCCCTCCAATTTGATATCCAATCTTTCATCACCTAATCTTTTTGTTATCCTCATAACCTTACTCTTTCCTGTATTCACTTTTAATTTTCTTCTTTTGCACATATACATAATGTCGTGCCAAGTAGGTAGAAACTGCGATTGTGGCTTAAATAGCAACACTCTTCTTGCAGGATATGGCAAGCGAAAATTTGTGTATGCAATAATTTCGCATAAATCATTCTGAAAGCAACGAAAAAAATATATTTCAAAGTGTTTATTATTAAATTATTGTAAACCCCTCCAAAACATATTTATTTGGATTAGGCTAAATTAAATTGCGCTTGTAATAAGGTTAGGTAAGTTTTCTAAGGTTCCTATGGTTCAAAATAATTAATTTTTACGTTAACATAAATGAAAAAGATATATCTTTAAACGTATGAAAGAAAATTTTAGAAAGGACTTAATTTCAAATGAGTTATTGCTAATTGACCAGCTTTGCCTATTCGGCACGACATATATCATGCCGATTAAGGAAAACTGGTGAGCTTGATCTAAAAAGCAAGACCGTTTTCGGCAGATTAAATAGTGATTTTCCTCATAATTCTGAGCAGAAGGTAAAAATAAATATATATATAATTTATTTTAAGTAACAATATACAAATGTAATTTGAGGTATGATATACATATAGCAAAATTTATCTTAAAAATCCTTTGTTGAGGTAAAAATTTTCAATAGGTAAAATTGGTCAATTAGCAAAAACTCACTTAAAATTAAGTCCTTTCTAAAAAATTTCTCTTATACGTTTAAAGATATTTTTTCCATTTATGTTAATGTAAAAATTAATAATTTTGTACCAAAAGAACCTTAGAAAACTTGCCTAACCTTATTTAGGTAAATTTGTAACAACTTAAAAATAAACAAACTCAATGAAATATTTTTCGTTATGTTCAGAATGATTTTTGCGAAATTATTGCATACACAAATTTTCGTTGGCCTTATTCGGCAAGAAGAGCATTGCTATTTAAGCCAAAACCGCAAGTTTTACCTATTCGGCACATGTGTGTGTATGTGTGTTGTGTATATATATATATATATATATATATATATATATATATAATATATATATATATATAAAGTGAGTGTGTGTGTGTGTGCGCGCACTGCGAATATACGGGGGACTGAATCCTCATCATGCGGGCATCCCCTTCTTGGATGCCCGCAAGTATCCATTAAGCATTAGTCCACCACACCACCGTGCTTCAAGCATCAGGGACCCAGTGGACACACTATGTCACTCCTGATGCGATCACTTTTTTGGCTGTGGATATTTCAGGACTAATTTCTTTCTTCTCCAGCTTGGAATACCAGTCTCACGAGCAATACACACAATGCATCCTCAGAAAATAGTGGTTTTAAGGAAATAATACTGCGACTAGTCAGGGGTCAAACCCACGATATTTTAACCAGATTCCCTCCCGGGAAGGTTACCAAAATCCATGAAGCCTTAGTCCACCTCACCACCATGCTTCAAACATTAAGGAAGAAGGTAGTACACTGAGTCTGCCACTCCTGATGCTAGCATATTAGTGGCCTTGGATATTACAGAACCAATTTCATTCTTCTCCCTTGTGGAATGTGTTTGGAATGGCAGATGTGTATTTAATACTAAAATTTTACAAGACTTTGGAATATGTATGTTTGGCCTTACTAAGGAAAGGATGGGAGAGTTTTTCATTCAATATAAAACTTCTGAAAGATCTCTGAGGAAGGCAACTTCGATTTCCATGAGGTAAATATCAGAGAAGTTGGGCGAATTCAGCAGGCCTTGTGTGGAATGAATCTGCATAAAAAGTAGTGTATGGAGGATAATGTGAAGTCTTTCCTCCAAAATATTTGGACTGTACCCAGCGAGAGTCGATGGTCATCGCCATGTTTGTCGCTCCTCACACCAGATGGCACCCTGAGGCTGTGCAATGACTTCCGTAAGGTTACTTAATTAATAAGGTTGACAGGTTTCCTCTTAGGAAAGATGATGCTATTGATGTACTAGGAGAATTTGCAGGTAAACTAGATATGTGGCAGGGTTACCTGATTCCCATCACACTGTGTGCCAGTGACATCTCCAAGTTTGTAATGAAAATTGGACTCTCGGTGTTTATCTGGAGTTTATCTGGAGAGAGTTCCGGGGGTCAACGCCCCCGCGGCCCGGTCTGTGACCAGGCCTCCTTAGGTCAGTGTCCCAGGATGCGATCCACACCAGTCGACTAACACCCAGGTACCCATTTTACTGATGGGGAACATAGACAACAGGTGGAAAGAAACACGTCCAATGTTTCTACTCTGGCTGGGAATCGAACCCAGGCCCTCACCGTGTGAAGCGAGAGCGTTAACCACCAGGCCACCTATGTGTACTTGAGAATTCTGTTGAACATGAAAAGTTAAGATGTTTCTTGTGAATGTACAAACATGGTTTACACAGCCTGGGTTTTGTAAGAGGATGCACGTAGTATTGGTGTTTTTTGTAATGTTACGAGAGGTCGCAGAACTGCTACTAGTTGAGAACTTAAGATTCGAAATTTTAAGATTCAACAAAATTTCGCCACAGGAAAGAAAATTTTATTTGGTGTTGGGTATACAGCACCTTTTTAAACATGTCTCCAGACCTCGTCATTCTGTTAATGTGTATAGTGACTACAGTCGTTTACATTTTCTTCACCTAATGAAGAACCACAACGAAAGGCTTAGGTAGGCTTTGTTTCCATAATCTCTGAACTTTGTGATTCGTTATGTAAAAGGAACAGAGAATGTGGTTGCTGATGCATCGTTTCGTGTGTTAATAATGTACATAATCTAGTGTGTAAATCATTGATCTGCTCTTGTTTAGCAATGGTTAGCAGTGGGCGAGTAGATGGCATCTCTGAACACCTGGAGGAGAGAACAACTGAGCTGGTAGTGAAGGTATTAGGATTTCCCTGATGTGTGTGCTTCCCTAGAGTCACGTCAGTTTTACATGCTTAGGTAAAGTACCTATGTTAACCTTCTTCAGGTGCTTGGTGGTATGCCTCACTTGTTTGTTTTGTGTTGGTGTCCTGTGGGTTGCTGGACCAAATGTTATAAAGGAGGACTGATGGTGAGACCTCATCATTAATTTGGTTCATGAATAGTGATCTTGTTTTTTTTTTTTTTTTTTTTTTTTGTTTCTCCATGACCTAATGTTTTTTTGAATCACAAATAAAGGGCTATTCCAGTGTTCCTAGGAATGGCAGAGATCCACTTTCTTTGGGTCAGCAGTGATGACTCCAGTTAAATGTAAGTTTGAATCCATTCCAAAGAGACTTCACAAGTTACTGCATTGCTAAAATTCAACACAAATATGTATATAAATTTGAGAAACTGGTACCCATTCAGCTTAACAACGGTCAAAAATTTTCACCGATTAAGATGCATCAGCGATGAAAATTTGAATTTGATCAAGCGAGGCATTATCACATTATCATTCTAAAATTAAGTAAATGTTTGTCCTATAAATTGGCTAGTTAATACCAATAACAACCCGAATTTTCAACATGGTATGACGCACAAGCATTGAAAGTTTGAAGCCGATCAGAAGAAGCATGCTCAAGTTATCAAACAAAACCAATGGAGGAAGAACATTCCAACAACCATTACATTTTTTAATCCAGACTCAAGAAATTTTATATAAAGATACATCCCTTATTAAAAAGTATGTAAAACATTTTAAATTCCTAAAATCTATGACATTTATTTAGGTAATTTACTTTAGCATATGCCTGTATCTACATTAAATAAATTTTAATGGAAATATATCATCAATATACTAACAGAATTCATTCAAAACTAATATTAAACGCACAATTTAAAATAATTCTTCTTTCTAGGCTTGAATTAAGAATAGCGAGAGGAGCAGCATGTGGGTGTTGGTACACTCAGTTCCTTGGGGCTTCTTGTGGGTACCTGGAGTTTACCTGAAGAGGATTTCGGGAGTCAACGCCCTCGCGGCTCGGTCTGAGACCAGGCCTCATGGTGCATCAGGGTACGAATGATTCACCTCACTGTTTCAATAAAATAAAAAAAATTGACACCTACGGCACCAGAAACCTTCCTTTAAGATACACCAGGATTGGAGTAAGTGAGAAAATCCACTATCCCAGTTTTTCACTAAAATTACTAATTGACTGGTTGGTAAAGAAATAATTCACCTGTGTATATGGGTCTTTGGTTAGGATTTTAGGGATATATACTCTATTGCTGATTATTATACAGCTATTATTATAGTGCTGATTATTATTATACAGCGCATGTAAAGGGGGGGGGGAGGGTGGAAGGTATTCAGGCTCAATTCAGGGAATTGGAGCACAGATCCAATTCCCTAGATCAAGAGCCCATCACCAGCTTCAAAGAACCTCCCTTGAGGGGACTCTAGTGCTGAGAGCTTAACGATTATCTGAATAGGCTCTCTCTTAGCCTATTACATGTAAACTTATGTATTTGGCAAAACAGCATTAATATAGTCAAATAAGGAAAACAAATTCAACTGAACAAAATCCACAGGAGAGAAGAGAGGCTTTAACCAGTTATTGAGGTACTTCTTATAATATCTAATTTTAATTATTCTTTATAATAGGCCCAGTTGTGTCTGTACAGTTTCAGTTTTGTAAGTCCGATGCCTGCCAGAAAAGGCATTCTCGATTTATAGTGTAGAAAAAATCCCATGTGACTTTTAAATAATTTTATAGACACCATCTTTAAAAATGGCTGCCGTCAAATTTTATCTGTACTTACTGCAACTCCTGTTGAACCTAAAGATGTTATTGAGTCTGTGTATAGGTTTTGGGGCCCAGAAACTGAAATTTAAGGTTTACATATCCATATGAATGTCAAATTTCATTACAAACTGACCTCATATAGTTAATTAGAAATAAAATGCGCGAACGGGGACATAACTAACTAGGTGAAATTGTGATTTCTTGGAATTAAAGGCATGTTATAACTAACTTAATATTTTTTTTATATTTCAAATGGTATGAAATACACAGTATTACTGGGTAGAAATTTCCTTATATGAACAATATCAACATTAAAAATAAAAATTAACGGCAAGTTTGTTTCATGTAGATGAGCTATGGTAATAAAATGAAGAAAACTGAACTTAAGAAATTCCGAAATTGCTTCAGTTTAATAACGGAGGTCTGAAATATCTGAAAAAGTGTATAATGTGCCAGACTTGAGATGAAACCATGACTGTGACCACAAACTGAAAATGTAAGAATGAGAGTTGGCAAAGCAACAGTCATTTGAGAAAATGTGGGGGAAAGATAAACAAAATTACTTACCACAAGAAATGGAGATTGTCTATGATATTACTAATCACTGCTATGATTCCTATGATTTGAAAGTTACTATTGATAAACTAGCTGAAAAACTAGATAAGGAAGCTCACAAAGATGAATCTTTGGTCAGTAAAGAATCTGGCGAAGTAGAGAGCAAAACGAGGTCAAGAGGTCTACCAAAAACACCTACTTCAGTAAGTCCATCAAGGCATGTAAGATGTGTAATATATGGAGATGTAAACCACAACGGGGCACGGAAGACGTTCCAATAAGTGAATCAGGTAGAGCAAATAATTTTGATCTGATGCTGTTCATTTTGAAGAGGATGTTTATATTTGTGTAGCAAATCTGCAGTCAGATACTCAATTATTTGTGGCTGACAAACTGTACCACAAAACATCTTTGGAAGGTCATTTAAAGCTATTGTATGAATAAAGAAATTTCAGAGGACAAAAAAAATCATAGAAAGATATTTCCTTTCAAAGAGGCCATAAAAACATTGGCACTAAGCTGAAAGAAGGTTATGAATTCTCTTTCTCAGTTATCCGTGATCTTAATCAGACTGGCTGGAGAAGACATAACAAGAAACAATGAAGTTAAACTAGAAAATCCGTTACAGAGAAGACATCATGGAGTCCTTGATGGTTTTTTCCGCAAATAATAAGCATGATGAAATAATCCAACGTATACAGCATCAGAGATGCTTCGAAGACACATTCTCTAATTCACAAGAACAGAATGCATCATGGATGACTTAACAGAGTTACCAAATGAAACGTTAACGAAATTATCAGCTTTTTTCAAGATAAAAGCAATCAGAAAACACAAGTGATGAACGTAATGAGAAGACTACTCCTACCTTCAGTGAAAGGAAGCTGGCTACTTATAAAAAGTTGTTTACCTAATACTGTACTATTCTCATCATGAAAGTAAACAAACGCGTCTTCATGTTATAGTCACACAATATATGACAACTCTAAAATTAGCGAATTAATTACATGCATCAGGGAAGGCTAATTTCAGTGAGTTACGGTGAAGTAATTAAGACAGCATTTAGCTGCATACAAGATAAAGCTGTACTTCGTGAATATATCTTTGACCTAGTCACCAAAGGTTTGGAAGAAATGCTGATTAAATTAGGAATATTTGCAGTACATGTTATTACAAGTTGTAAAGTCACAAACACGGTGGAAAAATCAGGTAAATGTAAGACGTTTGATGGCCTTCAAAATTCACTGTACACTCACTAACACATTTCAAAACCTCCTTTATCTTTTTGAGTCAGAAAAACACGTTTAAGATTACACAGTTTTATTCCTGGGAAGTGTTTAACACTTTCTCAGTTGCGCTTTTTGATTCTAGGCTGTACAAAACATCTACGGATATTTTAAAACTGGAATTGTCTTACCACAATGTTTTCAGAAGTACTTGTACAGAACATGCATTAGTTGTGTTACTATTAAATATAAACTGTATTTAAAGTATGTGTTGATTGTAAGTTATGCGACAAAAATTATGATGATTGTATTGCTGTTTGGAAATTCGTTTTGTTTATTGTATTTAATCAAGTATTAAACTTAAAAATCGTTATTATTTTCACTTTAGTTTACTTGATAAATAACAGAAAACTGTTAACATTAGTGTTGTCATTTATACGTTTCTGAAAACCTTACATTTTGAAATCTTTGACCCCAAAATATATATTCAGACACATGAATATCTGTAGATGTAACAGTACAAACAACTGCTGGACACTCGCATGTGTCTAGCCTCTGACACACATGAGTACAAACAAGTACTGGACACTCTGTTACACCTGTATGCAAACAACTGCTAGACCCTCATGTATCTAGCCTCTGACACACCTGTGTACAAACTAGTGCTGGACATTTTCAAGCTAATGGTAAATACTAGTGTGCAACTAGCCAATGAGACACCACAACGTACAAACTAGTATAAACGCGTATGTTTCCTGTTACCGTGTTTCTATTGGTAGTATACTTGTCTGTCAGATGCTTTAATATGACTGATTATTGTCCAGGTTTCTCTTGTGAGGAGTGTTAGTTAACATCCAAGATGTAATTAGTTGACTTAATGTTTATGATGTGATTTATAAGTTTGTATAAAACCACGTTTGTAACATCAGATGGAAAATGACATGTGACATTGTAACACTGGACCATGCAACATTGTAACACTGGACCATGCAACATTGTAACACTGGACCATGTAACATTGTAACACTGGACCATGTAACATTGTAACACTGGACCATGTAACATTGTAACACTGGACCATGTAACATTGTAACACTGGACCATGTAACATGTAACACTGACCATGCAACATTAACACTGGACCCTGTAACATTGTAACACTGAACCATGTAACATTGTAACACTGGACCATGTAACATTGTAACACTGGACCATGTAAAATTATAACACTGGACCATGAAACATTGTAACACTGGACCATGCAACATTGTAACACTGGATCATGTAACATTGTAACACTGGACCATGTAACATTGTAACACTGGACCATGTAAAATTATAACATTGGACCATGAAACATTGTAACACTGGACCATGTAACATTGTAACACTGGATCATGTAACATTGTAAACACTGGACCATGTAACATTGTAACACTGGACCATGCAACATTGTAACACTGGACCATGTAACATTGTAACACTGGACCATGTAACATTGTAACACTGGACCATGTAACATTGTAACACTGGACCATGTAAAATTATAACACTGGACCATGAAACATTGTGACACTGGACCATGCAACATTGTAACACTGGATCATGTAACATTGTAACACTGGACCATGTAACATTGTAACACTGGACCATGTAAAATTATAACACTGGACCATGAAACGTTGTAACACTGGACCATGTAACATTGTAACACTGGATCATGTAATATTGTAACACTGGACCATGTAACATTGTAACACTGGACCATGTAACATTGTAACACTGGACCATGTAACATTGTAACACAGGACTATGTAACATTGCAACACTGGACCATGTAACATTGTAACACTGGACCATGTAACATTGTAACACTGGATCATGTAACATTGTAACACTGGATCATGTAACATTGTAACACTGGATCATGTAACATTGTAACACTGGATCATGTAACATTGTAACACTGGACCATGTAACATTGTAACACTGGACCATGTAACACTAACACTGGTTCATGTAACATTGTAACACTGGACCATGTAACATTGTAACACTGGACCATGTAACATTGTAACACTGGATCATGTAACATTGTAACACTGGATCATGTAGCATTGTAACACTGGATAATGTAACATTGTAACACTGGATCATGTAACATTGTAACACTGGATCATGTAACATTCTAACACTGGACCATGTAACATTGTAACACTGGACCATATAACATTGTAACACTGGACTATGTAACACTAACACTGGATCATGTATCATTATAACACTGGACCATGTAACATTGTAACACTGGATCATGTAACATTGTAACACTGGACCATGTAACATTGTAACACTGGACCATGTAACATTGTAACACTGAACCATGTAACATTGTAACACTGGATCATGTAACATTGTAACGCTGGATCATGTAACATTGTAACACTGGATCATGTAACATTGTAACACTGGACCATGTAACATTGTAACACTGGATCACGTAACATTGTAACACTGGATCATGTAACATTGTAACACTGGACCATGTAACATTGTAACACTGGACCATGTAACATTATAACACTGGATCATGTAACATTTTAACACTGGACCATGTAACACTGTAACACTGGACCATGTAGCATTGTAACACTGGATCATGTAACATTGTAACACTGGATCATGTAACACTGTAACACTGGATCATGTAACATTGTAACACTGGACCATGTAACACTGTAACACTGGATCATGTAACATTATAACACTGGACCATGTAACACTGTAACACTGGACCATGTATTACTGTAACACTGGATCATGTAACATTGTAACACTGGATCATGTAACATTGTAACACTGGACCATGTAACACTAACACTGGATCATGTAACATTGTAACACTGGGCCATGTAACACTGTAACACTGGACCATGTAACATTGTAATACTGGATCATGTAACATTGTAACACTGGACCATGTAACATTGTAACACTGGACCATGTAACATTGTAATAC
Source organism: Cherax quadricarinatus (assembly GCF_026875155.1). Taxonomy (NCBI): domain Eukaryota; kingdom Metazoa; phylum Arthropoda; class Malacostraca; order Decapoda; family Parastacidae; genus Cherax; species Cherax quadricarinatus. The sequence continues at coordinate 73,288,481 of NC_069408.1, forward strand.
TGGATCATGTAACATTGTAATACTGGATCATGTAACACTGTAACACTGGACCATGTAACATTGTAACACTGGACCATGTAACATTGTAATACTGGATCACTTCTGAAATATATAACTTTATTTGTAAAGTTAATAATCTTCTTTTCAGTTAATTATCTGAGTTTCTTTGTTTCATAATGAACTATTTTTGAAAATTTTGAGTCACGGAACGTGAAAAAATGTTTGAAAATGATATTGATGTGAATAGCTAAAATTAAAGTTTTTATATCTATGAAAATTAGAAAATACATTCTGAGCTGTAGAAAATACTAAGGATACTAATTATTAAACAATAACTCTCGATGTGTATATCAAGCGTTATGTTAAGATTTCATTCGATTTTTTAACGCTGGAGGGTTAGCCACCTAGAATAACCCAAGAAAGGCAATGCTTCATCGAGGACTGTATCTTATTTCCACTGTGGTCCTCAGTCTTGTCCTCAGGATGCAACCCATTCCAGTTGACTAACACCCAGGCACCTATTTACTGCTCGGTGAACAGGACATATGGAAAATTTAAAATATCTGGATGAATCTCATTAGATACATACCAGAAATGGTAACAAAGATAATTAATTTTTATCAAAGTTACAGAGACAATTAGGAATTTTTGGACATTCAAGGTCACAAGAAATGTCCCCCTTCGATTCCTACTCCACTCTCTATCTCCACAAGTTTCTCTGGACCTATGTTAATTTCAACTGAAATATACATCACCAGGAATTCTGGTAAACATTAATATAAATATGTGGACTGTATGTTAATTTTAATAAATGACTACATATACAATGAAGGAGAATTTATCTTAATACCACTCACCAATTAGTCTGGAGATTACGGTGTGTCATACACAAACCCCTGCGTAAAATATGAAGAAAATTCTGGCCAGAATTCCAACATAAAGAGACACGACTTAGCTGGGGTTACTTGACTGTCCTGTCCACTCGCCTAATGCTCACATTATGCAGGACTGCAAATCGAACAATTTCTGCTCCTATTTGGTAGGTTTCAACCACAATTTAACCTCCAGAGCGACAAATTTATGAACATTTCACTCACGTGCCTTCAGCCCAGTTCAAAACAATGGCGTCCCTTCCCAGCGACCCTCACCAATGTTGCTGGTTCTGTATTTACAAATTAATTTTTGTTACCTGCAATTTATTCCATCAATTTACATACAAAATATATTCTATATGTTATAGCATTCTATATGTTAAGTGAGTTATTGCCCTTTTAATTCTCAAAGAAACAAACTGCAATCCGGCTGTTAGTCTAGCTTCTTGTGTGTTGGGATGTGACAATATAATAACCATTAAAACATTAACTCATGACTGTTAACACCATCACTAACTATAACATTCTACAAACATTCTTCACATGACTCTCCACCCTAATTATACTCACATACTCTTGTAACAAACAGATCAACCTGAGCAACGTAGTCAATAAAGAATCGCATTATACTGCATTTGTGTATTTTTTCCATCGTCTCGGTATTTCATTCCATTTATCTCAATTGTTGTTCTCTGTGTTGGACTGAAGAAGTCACTGACTGGTGAAACACTTCTTCAGTCAATATTCCCTAATATTGCCCAAGTGTCTCATTCTTCATCTTGTCAGTTGTGTAAACCCACGACATCACAGATACATAGATCATTGACTGTTATGGGTTGTGTGAAAAATTGCATTTATCTGAATGTAACTCATTATGTACATAACAGTAAATGATAACAAAGGTAATTATTATTTATCAAAGTTACATAGACAAGTAGGAATTTGGGACATCTAGGTCACAAAAATGTCCCCCTTCGATACCTACAACTGTCATATCCACAAGTTGCTCTAGACCTATTAATTACAAATGAAATATGTATCACCAGGAATTCTGGTAAATATATAAATTTGTGGACTGTATATGAAAATTAATAATTGATTATATATATACAATTTACATAACAGAAGGAGAATATATCTTAATATCACTCACCAATTTGACTGGAGATTAAAGTGTATCATACTCAGAAAATCTCACTGTCTATACATGAAAATAACACTGGCCAGAGTTAAACATTAACAGACTTATCTGAGGTTCCTGGAGCTGTCTTGTCCAGTCGCCTGATATCTCAAGTTATGCAGGAATGCACATCCAACAATTTCGGCTCCTATTTGAGAGGTGTCAGCCCAATTTTACCTCTAGAGCAGGAAAATTCTTCTCAATATTCACTAACGTTTGTTACTCAATTCAAAAAACAATGGCGAGTCTCCTCTGCACAGGCGCAGCTTCTTCCCATTTTTTATAACATAAATTTTTATTAAATACAGCATGGCCATCTCTTTACATATAACTACTGTATTTCTGGAAAATATATACAGTATTTTCCACAGGTTGCATCCTGGGGAAGAACCTGCTAAGGGCCCAACGATAATAAACCACACTTCATGTCCTGTGTTATTAATATCCAGGGTTAATATTCATAATACGTATCTTCTACCAGTCAATAATATTCGTAGGATTTCACTGTAAGCAGACTTAGAAACTGATTAAAATTCTCTTGCGCTGTGACCATTTTCTTTCTGCTGATGAGGGTAAACTGAACAAGATATCTTTGCTTCACTCTTGGCTAGATTATGCTACCTATACCTCACTAGTACTCTCATTAGCGTTACCACAACTAACACTTTTACTGCTATTAATACCGTAGCAATCTCTAAAATCACCACTTTGGCGACTATAACACAGTGTCTTCTTTTACCTGGTACCAACCTCGGTCAACACCTTTACCACCACTGCCAACAATACCACTGACACCACCACTAGCGCAGTCACTAATATTACTATTACCATCATTACCTTCACTAATACTAAAACTATCACTGTTTCCATCACTGTCAGTAACAGTGATTTGTGAAGGACCTGCCTAGTATGGGCTAACAGGCTTGCTGCAGTGTTCCTCATTTCTTATCTCCTTATAACTCCCAACTCCTTTCCACGTTCAGTATCGTCAAATTCTATGTTATTTAATTTATAAGTGCTAGGGTTATGTATATACCCGAGTATCAGGACTTTTTATTTATCTACATTGACCTGCATCTGCCACTTTTCTGACCACGACAACAGCTTGTCTAAATCTTCCTGAAGTTCAGTGACATGTTTCTCTGAATATTTTAACCTGCATATTTTATGTGTCGTCAGCAAATTTGCATATATCGCACATATAACGCACATATAACACATATCGCATATAACGCACATTGTGATTGATCCTCACTCAGATTTCATCACACTTACGCACTCTACTTCTTGTAATCCATGACGGAACTTTTTCCCCAGAATTATGAGCTGCCATTTTCTTTAACAGTCTTGTTTCATACCTTATCAAAGGCTTTACCTAAATCCAAATAAACAATATCGTATTCCTCATTATGATATACTTCCTCAAATGATACACTGAATGGCCCCTCGTGAATCCATGTTGGGTATTAATCAAATTATGCTTTTCAAGCTATAATTGATTAGTAATTTGCCTATAATTTAGGTTAGATTATTGGGCAGCAATTTGACGGTAATGAGTTATCTCCTACTTTAAAAATAGGAATTGCATTACAAATCTTCCACTCAACACCTGTTTGAAGAGATATTTTAAGAGTTAATAGTTCACAAAGTTCATTTTGCACTCTAAGAACCCTTGAAAAAGTTCATCGGAGCCTAGGGATATATTATTCTTGAATCTTTCAACCTGATTAACTATCATATCCTTAGTGACTGTGATATTACATAATTTATTTTATTTAGGCCCATTTTAATAATTAATTACTTGGATATTGTCTGTGTCCTTTTGAATGAAAACCGAGAGAAAATAATTATTAAAAATCGAACACATTCTAATTGTCAGTAAGTTGACCAGAGTTAGTTTTAAGAGGATCTCACTTTTATCTAAACTTTGGTCTTTATACAATGAAAAAATATTACTGTTTGTTTAGGAATCCTTAGAAACTTTACTTTCATAGTCCCGTTTAGCTTTTCTTCTGCTTTCTTTTTTAAATCTCTCTCTTAATGTAAACATACTGATCTATGATATGGTCCTCACCTCTTATGATAAGCCTATAAATACCTTTCATCTGCCCAAAAAGATGTTTGAGCCATTGTTCATCCATTTCGGATCATCTCTTATTCAGTCACTGTCCGGAATAAATGTTCTGTGCGCAGAGAGTTTAGTGTTCGGAAAATTGTCCACTTATAACCAGTAACACTACCACTTCCAACACTCCCAGAAACACTACCACTTCCAACACTCCCAGAAACACTACCACTACCAGCAACACCACCACTACCAGCAACACCACCACTACCAGCAACACCACCACTACCAGCAACACCACCACTACCAGCAACACCACCACTACCAGTCACAATTCCAGAAACTCTACCACTACCTGTAACACTACCACTGCCAATAACACTACCACTACCAGAAGCAACAACTACCAGTAACACTACCACTTCCACCATTTCTAGCAACTCTGCCACTTCCACCACTACCAATAACACTCGTACTTCCAACACTAACACTACCAGTAACACTACCGCTTTCAACACTACCCCTCCTCACCATATCCTAACATTTATTCATCAGAATGCATTCAAACTTTACCTTTTTGGTTGGGTAATTCGGTTTAAAGCCTATCAGCTTCACAAGAGTTAAAGCTGCATGTAACCTACTCACCACCATTTAGAAATACTGTAAGTCCAAAGTCGACGTATATAACCCGTGGCTCGGGTGGTAACGCACTCAACTCTCATACTGAGGGTCCCTGGATTGATACTCCGAACAGGTGGAAACGTTGGTCATATTTCCTTGCACCTGCTGTCCTTGTTCACCTACCAGTAAGTAGGTACCAGGGTGTTCGTCGACTGTTGTGCGTAGCATCTTAGGGAATGGTAGGATAACTTAGAGCCTGATTTTGAAATGAACCGAGTTAGACAAGGGGTTCTACAGCCCAGAGTTCTACAGCCCAGACAGATAAGGAGATCAACTGCAGAGACAGACATGTATTCAACCGCCCAAAATGTTGGATGTTGTTTTCTGTATGAATCATCTTCACTAACAGCTGTA
>NC_069408.1:73294132-73324947 GCF_026875155.1 Cherax quadricarinatus
TTCAAAGAAGAGAGCTTAATCTTAGTGCCTCACCAAGAAGCTGTTAGAAAATGGAATCGTGACTGTTCATGTAGACTTTCTGATTGCCCAAAGCGGTAGTAGATTGTGTGCCCCATATACCTTTTTAACCCTATTCTTGAAGACACAGGCCCTCTTAGAACTGTTGCGCATGCATGCTGAGACCATCTTATTTTCACCTTTGTTCGGAACAAGACATCAGACGTTTCAGAATATGAGAAAGTTTTGGAACTTAAACTGACTGGACGAAGAGAAGAGGTCGAGAAACTTTTTCCCTTGCTTCCATTCATGTGTCATTACTGGGTGTGACACCAGTTAACGTAGGCAGGAAGGAGGGTACAGAATATTCAGTTGCTTGTTAATGCTGCACATCGATGGGTAGCATAAATGCCATGTCATCTATGGACACTATTAGAAGCTTTCAATACTGAGTTTCGGTAGATTCCGTGTTGTATATAGATACACTTAAATTTAATGACATTCTATATGTAACGTCACATTTAGTGCACCTCCTTTACTGGTCACGTGATATTTACTAGCTATTTGACTTATTCCGAATATTAAAATTATGTTAAGCTTTCCGGAGATGGAGACTTGATACAATACTCTTGTGATAAAGTATGTGTGTACAGTTCTCTCAATAACTGCACTGTTTCGTTTAAAACTGTCTTAAATATAGGCCAAAGAATGGCAGGATAAGATAGATACCATCCAGCAGTTATTTAATCGTTTTAAAACAGAGTTATGGGTAAGTTATCTTAATTTCCTTATATTCTCTATAACCTCATAACAAAACATCACTGTATAGGCATATCTTAATAGCCAGTGATGATTCCTTTCATTTAATACAAAATATTCTCATGTATGTTCTTACGTAATTAATTACAGAAAAGGAAAAAGAGTATGAACGTCACTGTAGTTGTTCTGGAGTCATGCAAATCTGACATCTTTTTTACCATTTCCATCCTTCCGTTTCCATCCTTCCGTTTCCATCCTTCCGTTTCCATCCTTCCGTTTCCATCCTTCTCTAAACATCTAGCCAGATGTATAGAGTCTTTTCCTGTTTTCGTTCCTATTGCAGTTTCCTCCATCTTGATGCCTCTTTAGAGCTACATTGACAGGACTGTCTCCTGTCTGATAGTGAGTCAAATAATAACTTACAGTTAAGGAAGATGAACTCACTTCAAACTCTCCTTCCCTCTTTCTCAAGGCCTTTTCCTTCGGTCTATCATTTTTATTTAGAATAAAATAATAAATTAATCCATGTTAAGCGCTAAACCCAAGTGAGTCATTCAGCGCAAGACGTGTTGGAGGCTCGATCCTCCGTCTGGTGAGCGCCAGACAGACGCGCTTCCTATTTGTACTCGCCTAGATGTTCATTTTTATTTAGAAGATTCTTGAGACGAGATCTGCAGTCTCTGAAGCCTTGTGAGTTGTCCCTTATATATTCATTTCTTTGAAGATACTCCACAATTCTATTTCTTATTTTTTCATGGGCAAGTCTTTTCTAACAGGTGAATTTGGGGAGCCATGGTGGAAACACTGGGTGTGTTTCCTTAAGACACCTGCTGTCCCTGTTTACTTAGCAGGAAATAGGTACCTAGCTGTTAGCCGACTAGTGTGGGCTGCGTACTGGGGAAAAATTAGCCAAAGTTGCCCGATGTCACTGACTTCATCATAGTCTACAAAAGTTTAATCATGTGTGTTTATAAATAAGATTAATAATACTAATAAATATAATATTATTCTTAATATTAATAGAAAAAGAAGATACAAAAAGAAAATAAGGGAGAAATGCGTCATGATGTACTTTTTTTTTTCTTAATTTGAAGGAGGTGACGGAAGCAAATACAATACACAGTTTTGAAAGTTAACTAACACACACACACACACACACACACACACACACACACACACACACACACACACACAGTCGATTATTCGAAAAGCCAGAAACGAATATGCACAGATAAGGAGGGAGGCCAGGCGACAATACGAGAATGACAAGGCACCGAAAGCGAAATCCTGACCAGAAGCTGTTGTACAGCCACATCAGGAGGAAATCACTAGTCAAGGACCAAGCAATCAGGCTAAGGAAGGAAGGAAAGGAAATCACAACAAACGACAAAGAATTATGTGAAGAGTTAAACAGGAGATTTAAGGATGTATTATCAGTGGAGACAGACAGGACTACAGTAAACCGGAATGGTAGGGTACACCAACAAGTGCTGGACACACTACGCACAACCGAGGAGGAAGTAAAGAAGCTGCTAAGTGAACTAGATACCTCAAAGGCGGTGGAACCGGACATCTCTCGGTGGATCCTGAGAGAGAGGAAGCCGAGGCTGTGTGCACTAACAACACTCTTAAACCACATCTATCGAAACAGGGCAACTACCTGAGGTGAGGAAGATAGCAAATGTATTCTCATTCTTTTTGAACGGAGACAAGCAGGTAGAATTAAACTACAGACCAGTGTAAGTGATATCTATAGTATGCAAAGTTATGCAGAAGCTTACCATGAAAAGACTGGTGGAACACCTAGAAAGGAATGAGGTTATACACGATAACCATCACGGTTTTAGGAAAGGGAAATCCTGTGTCACAGACTTACTGGAGTTTTACGACAGGATGACAGAAGTAAGGCAGGAGAGAGGCTTGGTAAACTGCATTTTCTTGGACTGTAAGAAGGCTTTCGACACAGTTTCGCACAAATGATTAGTGCAACAGCTAGAGAAGCGACCAGGCAGTAATAACAGTATAGCCACTGCATTGGGTCAGAGTGGGCGCCTGTGATGATGTCAGTAGTGTGTCACTGATTACCTGTAATACTTGAGTAGTATATATAGATACTACCAGCTATGTTATAGACAGGTTCTCTGTAGGCCCTGTGGGTAGCTGTGACGTCAAGTGTCCTGTCCATGTGAGGAGCTAGTCAGAGACATGCGCTCTCACTCCTGCCATAGGCATAGACTCGACAAGGTGCAGCTTCTGGGTTCCCCTCAAAGACTCTTTCAGTATAAGTTACCAACCGTCCATGAGTGTATTCCTTACTCCACTATCTCCTTTAAGTACCCACCCGACAATGAGCGGGATTCCACAAGCGTCAGTACAAGCGCTGGTACTCTTTCTCGTATATGTGAATGACATGACGGAAGAAACAGATTCAGAGGTGTCCCTGTCTGAAGATGATGTGAAGCTAATGCGGAGATTTCAAGTGGATGAGGATCAGGTGCTGAGTCATGAAAACTGAGGAAAGTCCAAGAAGACCGCAAACGGATTACAGGCTAGGGGGTGGGAGGGCAAACACTGTAAATTTCACTATAGGAAAAGGAGATGTACCTTTGTAAAGAATCGTAAAAGACTCTGTACACCGTGTACGTCAGGTCCATACTGGAGTATACAGCACCAGTATGGAACTCACACCTGGTTAAGCACGTCAAGAAATTAAAGCGCAAAGGTTTACAACACAACTAGTTCCGGAGCTAAGGGATATGTCCTATGAGGAGAGGTTAAGGGAAATCGACCTGACGACACTGCAGGACATGAGAGATGGAGGGGACACGATAACGACATATAAAATACTGATAGGAATTGACAAGGTGGATAGGGACAGGATGTACCAAAGAGAGGACACAGCAACAAGGAGTCACAACTGGAAATTGATGACTCTCACAAGAATCACAGGGATGTTGGAAGTATTTCTTCAGCCATAGAGTTGTAAGAAGTGGAACAATCTGCAGAGTGACGTAGTGGAGGCAGGATCCATACATAGTTTTAAGAAGAGATACGATAAAGCTAATGGAGCAGGGTGAGAATGGACCTAGTAGCAACCATCGAAAAGGCTGGGTCAGGAGCTGTGAATCGACCATTGCAACCAGAAACAGGTACACACACAAAGTCCTTGTTATGTCAGAGACACCAGAAGATCGTGCCTGTCAGGAAGAAAAAGATTCATGCCAATCTGAGAACAAATGGAGAGTGGCCAGCGAAGAATATGAGCACAGAAGTTTATAGAACATGGAGGATGATAGAAAACAGCTTGAACATTTTACTTACGATGGGAGGCGGAGAGGCATTTTGAGTACGATATTCCATCAAAAACTACAGTAGAACAGACGCCTATTTAAGATGAAAAAATCACAGGTAAAAGTCACATGAGAAAACTGAGTGAAGCTGAAGTACTCAAGATACATAGCAGAGAGGTATACGAGGAAGCATGGAGATGATTTAAGGAAGTACCCACTGAGGGGAGGGAGGTCAGGAATAGTTTCAATGAACATTAAGAGTAGTACAGATCACATGAAGCTGGACAGAGATCAAATTCTGGTACTAAAATATTTTTTCTTTTCTACACCCAGTTATCCATAAGAACTGTACTTTAGCTATTCTATATTTATAATTTATAAAACAGTAATAACTCCCTTCCGTCCTCTGGATATCTAGCTATACTTCTGCTCGTACTGAAGATTCCAGTACTCCAATAATTTTATGTGGCTGTTGGTTTTGTGACTTACAGAACACAAGAGAAGTGTTAGTAAGATTTTACTAACAATGCCTTTTCTGGTATGTTAGAAATCATAGCCATCCAGTTAATTAGTCCTCCCTCTATAAAAACGTATTTATCTCTCGTCGAACCTTCACTTACATCGTCGAGCTGATTTAGCCCAAATTTATGTTTATTTTTAAGATTCACAGTACAAGCTTTGCTTCGGTTGGTGATTATTTTTAGTGCATTTTCAAATGCTCTTGTTTTTCACAGTATAAATTATTTAACTTGATCGTGGCTTTTCAAATGCTCTTGTTTTTCACAGTATAAATTATTTAACTTGATCGTGGCTTTTCAAATGCTCTTGTTTTTCACAGTATAAATTATTTAACTTGATCGTGGCTTTTCCTTCACTTCTCCTGAGTTGTTTTCTTAAAAAGAAAAGTTCGCCAGACCTTTCTTCTGATATTCTCCTCAGATTAAATAACTTCCTCTATCACCTCTTGACCTGTTTTTGTAATCCTTGTCATATGAAATGTCTTCTGACTTTATCCCTATCTCTTGGTCTGACCTGTCCCTTGTCCTGTAGGAAAAGATGCACTAAAGTAGGACTGTTCAAAGATTAATAGTGAGGTAGGTAGGCGTATACGAGGTTAGAGGTTAGTGGAGGTTGGGGATAGTGTAAGTAAAACTGAAAAAAAAAATTAGTTTAGCGGGTTAGTTTCACTTAAATTTTGAAGAGAAAATCTACTTTAAACGTAGGGCTTTCTGTGAATAGGTCAGTGATAGTGTTGGGGTAATTTACACTTCGGAAGAGGATCCTTCATGCATTCTGATAAACATAATCTATTAAGTTACGTTGGACAAGCAGTGCAACTTGACAGTCCTCTCAGATTGATGCCGGTCATTTCTCCATGTAGTATCCGTGATTGAGACATTTGTGTCCAGTGCATAAGAACAAGAGTGAACTCTTTCAAACCCATCAAAGGTAAGACTCTTAAAAGTGGTTTGATAGTAAACAGTTGATTGTTGTTGAACAAGGACCGACGTTGTTACCCGTGGTTGCGGAGGTGGTAAAAGTGCACGGAAAATTATGCGGAGTATGGAATAGCTATGGAAAATAGGGAGGTCTTGAATGTTTGACCGAGTGGCAGTTTACCTGTTCAATGTCCTGAACATCTGCATGTTCAAGGACCCTTTAAAATACTTCATTCCTCTTACTAGAAACTCGACATAACCAAAGCTGCGTACCAAGGACGACGGGATGAAAGGAATCGAATATCTTTATTATTTGTAACGTACTTTGGGAATCCAAAACAACTGTGTGATGAGGCAGACATGGTCATATTTTGGATAACAGTAGCGAGAATTGCATATAACTCAGATGTAAAAATATTTGTGCAAGAAATTGCACAACTTGTCAGACACTGCAACATCATGGAATCTTGGTTCAGAGGACATCTACAAGACCTTCTTCACGGCTGCTACAACTAACCCATCTCTTTGGGAAGGACCTACTACCACTGGGGAATCCTGCCTACCAGTGACTATGCCCTTGTCTGCTGCACGTCCTTATCCACTGACGCCTATATAACCGCCAGTCTTCTTGCCTTTGCTCCAGATTCTCGTCCACCACGATGCTGTAAACACCACCTCCAAGGCTGAGGGACTGATTACCTCATCTTTTGTATATAGTTCTACTGTCTTCTAATTATGTCCTAGAATCTGGATTGATAAAGCCACTGGATGGCGAAACGTCTACAATAAAGATATCCAGATGTTGCACATGTGTCTTAACTGTCGTAAAAATATTTGCTGATTTTAAAAACTCACTGCTTAAGATTCGTTCAGGAAAAACTGCGTGTGGCATGCAAAGAGTACGTAACCTTTATTCGGCGCATGTACACACCCTCATTTACAGGCTATCTCCCCCAACCAGCGAACCAGGTTGCTAAGAGTTGATGATGGGGCCCCGTCGTTCAACTAGTGACCAGGTTCTAGCCAATAAGATGGTTTTGGCAATCGCAGAGGTTATGTGGGTACCGCTCTCCTGTCTGCCCTTGTCATTCCCATTCTAGAGCTGGTTGAAGCACGGTCTGCTATCTTGTGGCTTCTATTTCTGCTTTGCTTACCGTGGAGTGCACTATACTTATCTCTGTACATAGTTACATATTGCTGTTCTAAATTGGTGAAGGAAAAATTTTAAGTCTTAACTTTTTCTACTGTGTTTATTTGCTCCCATTACCCCCGGGGTAACAGGCCTTTTGGGAAATCCTGGGTTGTATATGGGTAGCCTGTCCGGAGTTGAGCTGGACTTAGAGAAAGGGTTGAGCTTAGGGTGAAGTCGTAGCAGGAACATTGTGCAGCTTGCTGTCTGGCATTGCTTTACAAATTTTGCGTGTCAGTTGTTACTAGCCTGTTCGGTGTGGATAATTTTGCAGTCAGTTTTTGCTTGTATGCGTATTCTGCAATCGTACTGTGCATAGCTAAGCGTTTTCTGCAAATTAACGTGTTACGTTGGGGTATTCTGCAATCGTACTGTGCATAGCTAAGCGTGTTCTGCAAATTAACGTTTTTACGTTGGGGTATTCTGCAATCGTACTGTGCATAGCGAATAACTTATGCCACCTAGACGATTTCAGACGTTGGTGTCGGCATATACTTTGCATAACCTACCTAAATTGTCCCTACAGCGTTGTTGGCAAATTGCTCGTTCCATTGGCATTACATAAAAACGCACTCTCACACTGCACAACTGGTTCACTGATTGCTGACAAACTAATAGAAAAGAGATGGCACATCAGACTCTTCCCTCTACGGGAGTACGGCAAAAACTACTATGTTCTCGCAGGAGGAAGATTGATACACCTACGGAGCAAAATGGTCAGTATAGTGCAGCTGGGTTGTCTCAGGTAAAATCAGCGTCGTTGGCACTTGAGCTGGCAAAAATCAATCTTAAAGCAAACTGGGGAAAACGAGCATTCGCAAGGAGAAAGAATTTGATAGGAAAGAGAAAGGAGGCAGTTTTTCGCATTCTGTAAATAATTTTATTTTTTACAGAAAGCAGTACAGTTTTTTTCCCCGCTCAATGAGGCCGACCAGAGCAATTTTTCGAAAGCTTCGAAAATCAGGCTCGAGCCTTGAGGGGGCCCGGGAACAGCATTGGGCATCGTTGGTTCATACAGCATTATTGGGTAAGGCACAAGAATTCACGTCAGTATTAAATGACGTTGAATTTTCTGATTATCAAGTAGTGAAGACCACAGTGTTGGGAGCATTACATGTATCCCAGCCAAATTTTAGAAAAGCATTTAAATTAAGCAGGCGGCAGCTTGGTCAACCCCTAGTGGACTTTGTGAGACGGCAAACCAAAGCTTTTACCAGCTGGTTATAAAGCAAGTGGTGTCTCTACCTTTAAGGAGTGGTGCAGCTTATTCTGATTGATAACCGGGTGGATTTCTGTGGGACCAGAGGTTTCGAGTCTTTCTGCAGGATCGTGACTTAACCACTGCATTGGAGGCAGCCAGGTTGGCTGATACCTTCGAAACTAACCGCTCTTTGTCCGAGCGGTCCCGTCTCTTTTTTTCAACAGCCGGGCATGAGCGGGAGATCGTCAACCTTGGAGAATGAAGTGCCCACCCGGGAGGGAGAACGTTACGTCAGCAAACCAAGTCACCTGGGGGAGCCACGCTTCTAAAAACATATGGTCCACCTGCGGAGAGGCAAACTACTCATGGTGCATCTCGACAACAGTATTCAGAGGGGAAAACCAGCCAGAACGACACCATTTGCAACGTCAACAGGGAGTAAAGGGCAAGCCTGTCGTCTGCTTCAGGTGCAATAAAGTAGGTCACATCAGTCCCAACTGCCCCCATAAACCCCAACCCATTGGGAAAATCTCAAATATCCATAGTAACATGTCCCCTAGAAAAGTAGAAAATGTTTGGCCCCTTTTTATTGCAAGAGTCTTATTTCCCTCAGGAAAAACTCAGAAACAACTAAAGTAAAGACCTTTAGAGATACTGGAGCATATTGCTCACTTGTAAGGAGGGAATATTCCCCCTTTCAGAAAATACTTCTTTGAATTCCTCTGTTTTATTGGAAGCATTTGGGAGGAGCTATATATTCTGTTCCTTTGCATAAAATTTATTTTAACAGTGCAAATATTACACTGGGTACTTGACTGTAGGTGTCTCAAAAGATTCCCCATGAAAGATGCAGTGTTATTACTGGGTATAACATTACAAACTGTTAGTTCGTGTCCTGAACCTATAATGATTAATTCTTCCCCGGTTTTGGGCCATAACTCGGGCAACATCGCAAGGGTTGTCTGGAGAGAATGTTGACCTATCCTTGGACGACTCCGATCTCGGAATAGCCACGTTGTTTTATGAGGCACCCCGGGCCCGGACCCTCGTAAATCAAGTGAACAGCCCCCGATCAAGCCTTCCTATTCCCAGGTTGCAGGATTGCCAGTGTCTGTTTCCCATGCCCGAGGGATGTCCTTCCGGGGGGAACAACAAAAGGACCCTTCTTTAAAAATTCGCTTTTGAGGCAGCCATGGGTAAATCCTCTTTGGGTCATCCGGTCAAGTATGAAGTTAAAAACGATTATTTGATCTGCACTGAGCCGTGGTAAGGAGTAGGGGGCCCCGGCAATTGTATGACAGGTTAGTGGTTCCAACCAAGTATAGACCTCATATATTAAATATCGCTCTTAATACGTCATTTAGGAGGTCGTTTAGGAATTACAAAAACCTTGAAATGAGATCGAAAAAAGAATTTTATTGGGCCAAAATTAAAGATAGATGTGAAGAATCATATTAGGTGTTGCCGAGTATGTAAAGCAAGTTGGAAAAACCTGGACATTCCTTTAAAACCTGCAACCTCTCCAACCTATACCTGCTGATGGAGAACCTCTTGCAGATTTAATTATAGATTGTGTAGGTCCACTACCTAGGTCAAAGTCTGGAAATCAGTATTTATTTAAGATTATGGTTTAAAGTAACCAAAATATCCTGAAGCAATTCCATGCGTAGTATTAATACTAAAGCTATTCTCAAAGCTTTAAAAAATTCATTTCTTGTTTTGGCATTCCTAAACTATTTCAAAGTGATCAAGGTACTAACTTCACTGCCAAAGCATTTAGGGAAGGGTATCAACTAGGTTAGGGATAATCCACAAACTTATCCACTGCCCATCATCCTCAGTCCCAAAGGCGCCTTGGAAAGATTCCACCAGACATTAAAAACAATGATGAAGTTTTTGCATGCACTTTCTACAGACTGGGATGAATTCACTACCTTTGTTGCTGTTCTCAGTACGAGAAACGGTTGCAAGAGTCTACAGGGTATAGTCCTTTTTGAGCTGATCTTTGGGCACAATGTCGAGGTCCTCTTCGGGTGCTCAAAGAAGGATGGATGGGAGAAAGACGTTAGCTCAACACTCTACAATCCCTCTTCAAGGTTGCAGGTGGCACGTCAGTTAGCCAAGGCTAACCTAAAGACAGCTCAAAGCAAGATGAAACAGAGGTAAAGACAGAAGTGCACAATTCCGCTCCTTCCCTCCAGGAGACAAGGTGTTGGTGCAGGAACCTATACCTGGCCACACCTTGAAAGCTGATTTACGGGACCTATGCAGATTGTAAGTTTGATTATCTGATGTAAATTATGTGGTAGCTTCCCCTTGATAAGACCTCAAAAACTAAAACTTTTCCACATAATCAAAATTTAAAAAACTTCCATACACCAGATAAAGTCCCAGTAATGGACTGTGTCCTCTACCTCTGAGGACAACTCTGCTCTTTGCACTCTATCTCTGAAATTAATATTAAACTTTCAAATTCTGTCCTCCCCAAGGATCCTAGCCCTTTAAGGAGGGTATCTGAATGCAAGCAACAAATTTAACTGAGCTTCTTTTAGTCCCTTATCCTAATATTTTTTTCGGATGTGCCGAGAAAATGTAAGTTAGGTTACCATGATGTAGATTTTGGGAAACTCTAAACCAATTAACTCTCCCCCCACAGAAGGGTAATCTGAAAAGCAAAAGGGTGCTTCGCAGGAAGTAAGAATTTTTGTTTAAAGCATGGTTTAGTGGAGGAGTCATCTAGTCCATTTGGGGTTTTACCGTGCATCCTTGTGAAGAAGGCTGATGGGGGTTTCGTATGTTGTACAGCTACCGTAAAGTGAACGAGGTCACAATTACAGATGCTTACCCTCTTTCCCCGTCTGGATGAGTAATTAGATCTCCTTAAAGGCTACTATCAGGTACCTTTGACAGATAAGGCGAAGGAAATCTCTGCCTTCGTAATTCCAGGAGGTCATTATCAATTTCAGTTACCCCTTCGGAATTGAAAAATTCCCCTCTTCATTCCCGAAACTTACCATCAGGCCTATTAAAGGCTTGGGAAAGGGACGGCAGCGTACCTAGATGATATTGTTGTGGTGTCTGATACTTGGGATCAAAAACCTACTTAGACTTAAGGCTCTTTTTGAGACCCTTTTAAAAGTTCCCATTTACAGTTAATTTATCTAAATCTTCCTTGGCCAGGCCACTGTCACTTTTTCTAGGCCATGAAGTAGGTAGTGGTAAAGTTGCAAAACTAAAGTTCTTTCTATTAAAGATTATCCAGTCTCATGATAGGCAATCTCTTCAACGTTTCCTAGGGATGATATGATTTTACAGAAGATTCTGTAAGAATTTCTCAGATATTTTTAGCCCCTCTTTTCCTCTCTTACCATATAAGTTCCCTTTAATTGGACGTCAGACTGTAACACTGCTTTTAATAAAGCAAAAAGTTATTGTGTACTGCACCCATTCTTTTGTCTCCAGACTTCTCCAAACCTTTCTCATTACAGGTTGATGCTTGTGAGTCTGGGGTTGGGGCAGTACTATACAAATCGGGAACAAGGAGTTGCAGCCTGTAGCATACTTTTCAGCCAAATTCCAGCCGCATCAGAGGGCTTACTCTACCATTGAAAAAGAAGCCCTCGCGCTGGTACTGGCTTTGGAGCATTTCGATGTTTATGTGAGCCAGACATCGCAGGTGGTCAGTCTACAGTGATCAAAAATCCTCTAGTATATCTCCAAGCCATGAAGAAAACCCCAAAAACAAGGCTTATGCACTGGACGCTAAGGCTGCGCCCTACAATATTTATTAAATATATTGCCGGCAAAGAAAATGTTGGCAGACTCTTTATCTAGAGTCTAATAATATTATTTAGGTTAGGATGTTATTTGTGGTAACCCCTTTTCTTTCTCTTTTTTTTTATCCCCCGGTGTGGGTTTTTTTTTTTTAGTGAGGGGATGCGGGCTACCGTCCGCCTTATCTTGGACCTATGCTAGCCTGTCTGACTGCTGTCTCATTCTAAGTTTTTGGGTTTGGCTTTTGGTCACGAGGAAAAGCTGAGCTCTATCAAGAGTTGGATGGTGGAGAGGAAAGGCGGTCCCCATTATTTTGTGCCATGGCGGCACGGTTACCACTGGGAGGTGGCAGCCTAATCCTGAGCCTTCTCGGGGGTGGGGGTGTGGCATGCAAAGAGTACGTAACCTTTATTCGGCGCATGTACACACCCTATTTACAGGGTCTCCCCCAACAGCGAACCAGGTTGCTAAGAGTTGATGATGGGGCCCCGTCGTTCAAAATAGTGGGCCAGGTTCTAGCCAATAAGAAAGGGTTTTGGCAATCGCAAAGGTTTTTGTGGGTACCCCTCTCCTGTCTGCCCTTGTCATTCCCATTCTAGAGCTGGTTGAAGCACGGTCTGCTATCTTGTGGCTTCTATTTCTGCTTTGCTTACCGTGGAGTGCACTATACTTATCTCTGTACATAGTGTACATATTGCTGTTCTAAATTGAAGGATAATACAAGTCTTAACTTTTTCTGTGTTTATTTGCTCCCATTACACCCGGGGTAACAGGCCATTTGGAATCCTGGGTTGTAATACTGCGGCATATGCGATACCATTTCCTAAAGAGGGGAAAGAAAAGCAGGATTTAGGGTGGACGTAATGATATATTTAAGGAAGCCATCAGTTGAGAACTAATGTACTAATGTACGATCTAGGTAGATTACCTTAAACCCGGTAACAAGCTGGCTTTTGAGCCCATCACAAGTAAGTTTAAGGCCCTCGGTAGTATTCAGTTATTCAATGGAATACTGAGACAACACCCACTAGGGTTAATTAAACTCATACTTGTTTGTTCTCTACAGCCACGGGTCTTGAACAGCTGTCTATCTGGAGGTTGTCTATTAAAGGGGTTTTGGAAAGGGTGAAAAACAGCAAAAAAGCTAGTGTCCCATTACTGAACAGTTATTCCCCCAAAATTTTTCGGAACCATAATTTTACCACATAAAAAGGTGTATGTTATGCGAAGTTTTTTTAATGAGGGGAGGGACTCTGTCCCCCTACCAACTGATGTAGTGCCTGAGTCCCCAACATGAGTAGTCCCCGGGGAAGTGTCCCCAACCATTTTGTGCCTGAGGGTGTCCCCAAACTGTTTTAGGCCCTTGGTGTCCCAACAGGATCCCCCGAAGAGTGTCACCAACTGAGTAATCCCTGGAG
This sequence comes from Cherax quadricarinatus, assembly GCF_026875155.1. Lineage (NCBI taxonomy): Eukaryota > Metazoa > Arthropoda > Malacostraca > Decapoda > Parastacidae > Cherax > Cherax quadricarinatus. The sequence goes on from NC_069408.1 coordinate 73,307,200, forward strand.
GTTCCCCAACATAAAGTAGTCCCTGAGAGTGTCCAAACATGATGTAATGCCTGAGAGTGTCACCAAAGATGCAGTGCCTAAAGGTGTCCCAACTGATGCGGGCCCCTGAGAGTGTCACCAACTGATGTTTTTTGGTGTCCCCAAACAGATGCATGCCGAGGTGTCCCCAACAGTGTTCCGGTGTTTTTCACCACTGTAGTGCCGATGCACCAACTGTAGTGCCTGAGGTGTCCCCAACATGAGCAGTCCCGAGGTGTCACCAAATATGTAATCCCGAAGTGGTCACCACAATTTATGCCGAGTGTCCCCAAACATGATGTAGTGCCTAAGTGTGTCACCAACAGATGTGTGCCTGGTGGTGTCCCAAATGTGTAGTCCCGAAGGCCCCCAACAAGTAGTGCCTGAGAGTGTCCCACTGAGTATGCCTGGAGTGTTACCAACAGATGTAGCCCCCCGGAGTGTCACCAACATGGAAGGCCCAAGAGTCCCCAAAAAAGTAGTCCCGAGAGTGTTAAAAAAACATGTGTAGTCCCCTGGGGTCACCAACATAAAAGTCCCGGGTGTGTTCCAAAACATGATGTAGTCCCTGGTGTGTGTTACCAAATGAGTAGTCCCCGAGAGTGTTAAAACATGATGTGGGCCCCAAGGTGTCCCCAACATGATGCAGTGCCAAAGAGTCACCAACATTGTGCCCGGGTTGTTCCCAAACATGAAGTGTGGAGGTGTCACCAACTGTAGTGCCTGAGATTGTCCCAACATGATGTAGTGCCGGGTGTCACCAACTGATGTAGTCCCCCGAGAGTGTGTCAAAAACATGATGTAGTGCCTGGTGTCCCCAAATGATGTGTCCTGAGTGTTACCAAATGAAGTCCCTGAGAGTGTTACAAACATGATGAGTGCTGAGAGTTCATCAACTGATGTATGCCTGAGAGTGTCATCAACATGATTTTGTCCCTAGAGTTCACCAACTGATGTGTGCCTGGAGTGTCCCCAACTGATGTGTCCCCTGAGAGTTCCCCAACATGAGTGTGTTTGAGAGGTCCCAACATGATGTTTCCTGAGAGTGCCCACCAACATGATTGGGGCCGGGGAAGTGTCCCAACATGATGAAGGCCCGAGAGGTGTCACCAACATGTAGGCCGGGGGTTTCACCAATGATGTATTTTCCCTTTGGAGTGTCACCAACTTGATGTATTTGCCTGAGGTGTCACCAACATGAGTTTCCCTGGGTCCCCCAAATGTTTAAATTCCTGGAGTGTCACCAACATGATTTTGTCCCCTGAGAGTAACCAACGATGTATCCCGGGAAGTGTCACCAACTGAGTAGTCCCCGAGGGTTGTCCCCCAAATATGCAGTGCCGGAGAGTGTCCCCAAACTGATGCGTCCCTGAGGTGTCACCAACAGATGTAGTGTTGAGTGCACCAACTTGATGCGTCCCTGAGGTGTCCCCAACATGATGTAGTGCCTGATGGTGCACCAAAGTATGCCTGGTGTCACCAAAGTAGTGCTTGGGTGTCACCAAAGTGCAGTAGGGTGTCACCACTGATGTATGCCGAGAGTGTGCACCAAAAGATGTGGGTGGTGTCCCAACAGTTTGTGTCCCTGGAGTGTGTCCCAACATGATGTAGTGCCTGATGTGTGTCACCAACATGATGTAGTGCCCGAGAGTGCACCAACAGATGTGTGCCTGAAGTGTCACCAACGTTTGTATTTGCCTGAGAGTGTTCCCAACATGAGTGTCCCTGAAGTGTCCCAACATGAGCAGTGCCAAGAGCCCCAACTGTATGCCGAGAGGTTCCCAAATGATGTGTGCCTAGGTGCACCAACAGGGCCCTGGTTTTTTCCCAAACTGGTGTGCCTGAGTGTGGTACCAAATGATTTGGCCTGAGGGTACCAACATGTGTAGGCCCGAAGTGTCACCAACATGATGCAGTGCCAAAGGGTCACCAAAATGTAGTGCCAAGGTGGTTCCCAACATGATGTGTGCCTGGAGTGTCCCAAACATGTAGTGCCTGAGAGTGTCCCAACATTGTAGTGCCTGAGTTTCACCAACATGATGTATGCCCGGGTGTGTCACCAACATGAGTAGTGCTGAGTGTCACCAAATGTGTATGCCTGATTTACCAACATGAAGTGCCTGAGAGTGTTACCAACATGATGAAGTGCCTGAGAGTGTCATAAAATGAGTAGTGCCTGAGAGGTCATAAAATTTGGTGTGCCTGGAGGTCACCAACAGTGTGTCCCCTGGAGTGCCCCAAATGAGTGTCCCTGGAGTGTCCCAACAGATGTGTGCCGGGAAGTGTCCCCAAACATGATGTAGCCGGAGTGCACCAACAGAGTAGTGCCTGGAGTGTCACCAAATGATGTAGTCCCTGGGGGGTGTCACCAACATGTATCCTGGGGTGTCCCCAAACAGAGTATGCCTGGAGTGGTCACCAACATGATGTAGGCCTAAGTGCCCCCAAACTGATGTTTTTGCCTGAAGGTCACCAAATGATGTTGCCTGAGGGCACCAACATATGTATGCCGAGAGTGCCCCAACATGTGTTGCCTGAGATGTCCCCAAAACTGATGTAGGCCCGAGAGTGTGTCACCAACATATGCATGCCTGAAGTGTCCCAAAACTGAGCGTCCCTGAGAGTTTTCCCCCAAAATGATGTAGGGTTGAGTGTCACCAACATGATGCAGTCCCCCTGAAGTTCACCAACGATGTAGTCCCTGAGTGTGTGTCCCAACATGTAGTCCCTAGTGCCCCAAAAATTTTTAGTGCCTAGGGTCCCCAACATGTGCGTGCCTGAGAGTGTCACCAAATGAGAAAGCCCGAGATTTGGTCCCCAAATATGTAGTGTGGTGTCACCAACATTTTTAGTGCCTGAGAGGTGTCCCAAATGATGTATGCCTGAGTGTTGTCACCACATGAGTAGGCCCGAGAGTGTCACCAACCTGATGTATCCCGAGAGTGTCCCCAAAAGATTGGGGCCTGGAGTGTTACCAACATGATGTAGTGCCTGAGAGGTCCCAAAATGAGCAGTGCCTAAAGTCAAAAAATTAGTCCCCGAGGTGTTACCAACATGATGTAGTGCCGAGGTGTCCCAACAGTGTCCCTGAGTGTGTTCCAACAGGTAGTCCGAGTGTGTTCCAAAAATGATTAGTCCCTGAGGTTTCCCCAACTGATTTAGTGCCAGAGTGTCACCAACTGATGCATCCCCAAAGAGTCCCCAAACATTAGTCCCCGAGAGTTTTCCAAAAATGATGTGTGCCTGAGAGTGTCCCCAACATTAGTGCCTGAGAGTGTCCCCAAACTGATGTAGTGCCTGTGTCCCAAACTGATGTAGTGCCCGAGAGTGGTCCCAACTGATTTTAGTGCCTGGTTCACCAACAGATTTGGCCGATTTTCCCAAACAGAAGGCCTGAGAGTTTAAAAACAGAAAATGCTGAGAGTGTCACAAACATGATGTAGTGCCTGAGAGGTCATCAACATGTTTGCCTGAGGGGGTGTCACCAATTTGTAGTCCCCTGAAGTGTCACCACATGATGTGTGCCTGAGAGTGACCAACATAGTGGCCCTGGAGTGTCACCAAATGAGAGTGCCTGGGGTACCAACATGTGTGTGCCTGGAGTTGTCCCCAACATGTGTAGTCCCTGAGAGGTGTCACCAATGTATGCTGAGGTGTCCCAACATGATGTAGTCCCTGGAGGTGTCCCCAAAAGATGAGGCCTGAGAGTGTCCCAACATGAGTATTCCCGAGAGTGTCACCAACTAGTAATCCCTGAGAGTGTCACCAACATGATTGTGCCTAAGTGACCCCAAACATGATTAGTGCCTGAAGTGTCACCCATGAGTAGTGCCCAGAGTGTGTCACCAACATGAGTGTCCCCCGAGAGTGTCCCACTGATGTAGTGCCTAAAGGTGTTACCAACATGATTTTAATGCCTGAGAGTGCACAAAACAGAGCAGTCCCATGATAGGATAAAGGTGTTAACCTGAGTGTATTGTTCGTGATGAGGTATCCCTGGTGAAAATACAAGATGGGTGCTTTTTGATGCATAAATGGATACATTGGGGTGTTCTTTAATGCTTCAACGTTTTAAAAACGAAAATTAAATACAGGGGGGTCATTTTGCAGCGTGGGCCCCCCGTCGGTTTTTCCCATATGCGGAAGTGTGTCGCGAATTGAAAGCTGTGAGGGAGCAGAAATGAGGGAGAGAGAGACAGGACAGAGAGAAAGAGATAGACAGACAACTATCAGAATACACAAAAGGGGGGATGAGGGATCGAACCCCAGTTCCAAATTGAAGTCTGCGTTGAGGGGAGTAAGTTTAGTTACTGTTAAAGTTCTGGGCCCCAGAAAAGTTTTAATCTGAACCTTCCTATTAGAGGTCGGATTAACCTAGAAGTAGAGTGCTGGGTGAATTTTCGGACCGCTGTTAAGTCTTTTTCCACCTTTTGTTTTTTTTATTTAAAAAATTTTTATAATTTATATATAAATATATATAATTTTATATAATTTTTATTTTTAAAATGTCTGCCGAATAAACAAAATTGCAAATTTTGGCTTAATAGCAACACTCTTTTGCAGGATATGCAAGCGAAAATTTTGTTGCATAATTTCGCATAAATCATTCGAAGTAAGAAAAAAAATATATTTCAAATGTTTTTTAAAATTAGTAAACCCCTCCAAAAAAAATATTTAGTTGGGTTAAGCTAAATTAAATTTCCTTGTAAAGGTTAGGTAAGTTTTCTAAGGGGCCTTGGTAAAAATAATTTAATTTTTACGTTTTCATTTAAAAGAAAAAATATATCTTTAAACGATGAAAGAAAATTTTTTGGAAGGACTTAATTTCAAATGAGTTTTTGCAATTGACAAGTTTTTCCTATTCGGCAGAATTACAGCCCATTAAGGGAAAAATTTTGAACTTGACTAAAAAGCAAACCGTTTTGGGGAGATTAAATAGTGATTTTCCTCTAATTTGAGAGAAGGTAAAAAAAAAAAAATATATAATTTATTATAAATAACAAAATTTAAATGTAATTTTAGGGTTGATATCTATCAAAATTTATCTAAAAATCCCTTTGTAGAGGGAAAAATTTTCAATAGGTAAAAAGGTCAATTAGCAAAAATCATTTTAAAATTTTAAATCCTTTCTAAAATTTCTCTTTTTCTTTAAAAATTTTTTTCCATTTATTTAAGTAAAAAAAATAAATTTGTACCAAAAAACCTTAGAAAACTTGCCTAACCTTATTTGGTAAATTGTAACAATTAAATAAAAAACTCAATGAAAAATTTTTCGTTAAGTTCAGAATGATTTTTGCGAAATTATTGCATATCAAATTTTTGTTGGCCTTATTCGGCAAGAAGGCATTTCTATTTAAACCAAAAAACCCCAAGTTTACCTATTCGGAAGACATTATTTAAACACATGTATGTAATATAATTTTAAAAAGTAGTGTGATTTCTACAGGGGCGGGCTCCCCCATCGCGGCCCTTTTACAGAGCGGTCTCTTATACAGACGTCTCCCTTTTCACCCTATGGCAAGACCTTTACCCGCCCTCGGACCTCTCACCTCGAGACCACCTCACCCTCGAGCCACCTCACCCCAAAACCCCACCCTCGCCCCCACCCCGCCCCCCACCCGCCCCCCCCTCGTGCCCCCCCGCGCCCCTCGAGCCCCTCCGTCGCGCCCGACCGGCCTTTTGCTGCGCCTTCTGCAGCGCGTCCGGATCGCCCCCGCTCCCCGAATTTTTTTCCGATTTTTTCAAATTATTTAATTTTCTTGTGCTCTCCTCGAATCAAGTTTTTTGGATTGCCCCTCCCACTTTCACCTCCACCCCAAATTTTTTCGAAATTTTTTTTTTCTCGATAATACAAAGTCTCCATCTCCTCAGATCAAGTTTTTCTCGATACCAAAGACTCCAATTCCTCGTATCAAATTTTTCTCGAAATCAAAGTCTCCATCTCCTTGGATCAAGTTTTTCTCGATAATACAAAGACTCCAATTCCTCGGATCAAATTTTTCTCGAAATCAAAGTCTCCATCTCCTTGGATCAAGTTTTTCTCGATAATACCAAGACTCCACTTCCTCGAATCAAGTTTTTTGGAAGTCTCCACTTCCTCGAATCAAGTTTTTTGGAAGTCTCCATCTCCTTGGATCAAGTTTTTTCTCGATAATACCAAGACTCCATCTCCTCAGATCAAGTTTTTGGATTCCCCCCTCTCAGGGTAAGCATTCAAATGAACTCCTCCTATGGGGCATGGTACGTTCTCTTACTACAGGTCTAAACAAGTGTGACGTCACCCCACCTGTGTTTACTCGGCGGTCAGTGACGTCACGTGATGACCTCACACATACAGGCTGAATCTTGTCGACTTCCCCCTATGTCAGCGACGTCACGCGATGACCCCACACACACAGGCTGAATCTTGTCGACTTCCCCATCTCAGTATTTACACATTTCATATACAAACTTAGGGAAAACATTTTCACTCTTAACCCAGGATAATCCAAAATTTCACATTTTTTTCGTTAATACCCACAACAATCCACAATTTTTTTACAAATACAACACAAGTCTAGACATTTTTCTCGTTTTAACTATTTCATTTTGGTCACTCCCCACAAAAATTTAAAACGTTCTCTCTCCCCCTCCTCCCCCCCTCCCAAACCCCTTCCCCCCCAAACCCAACACCTAAATTTTCACCCCAAAAACCCCAATTTTTCTCTTTTTAATTTTTTTCACCCAAAAAGGGCCCACCACAACCCCTTAAAACCCTTTTTTGAAAAAATTCACTAGCCCAAAAATTTTTAACTATTCGAAGTTAATACGCACACACACCCCCTTTTTACTTTGAACCCCTTTAAAAAACCCGCCAAAAATCTTTGAATACTCCCCAAAAATTTATTTTTAAACATTTCCAAAACAACACGGGAAACACTTCCAAAATATTTTAAATTTACCCCCCAAATAAAAATTTGACAGTTTAAAATTTTTTCTGCACTTCCCAATTTCATTAAATTACAACTCATCCCCCCAAAACTCCTCCCCGTTCCAGCTTCAAAACTTTATCAAAAAAAAACAAAACTCAAACATTTTACTTTAAAACATCACCAAAAACCCATCGGGTTACCTTTAAATACCCCAAAAAACTTTCATTCAAAATCCCCCAAATCACCTCTAAATTACTCCCAGAACACCTTCATAGTCCCTTTTGGGCCTTTCATCTGAACACATTAAAAAAACCCCTTTGGGAATAACCTCAAAACCCATTTGGATTTCTCCCAAATTACCCCAACTGAATAAACTAAAAACCCCATGAATACACCCCAAAAACCCCACCAAAATAACCATAAACTAAGATCAAAACCCCCATCCCAAAACACCCAAAAAACCCCCCACATCACCAAAACCCCAATCACCCACCCCCCAAAATTTTTTTTCTCTTTTTAATTAATTTCTTCGGGAAAGTCAAAACAACAACACACTTTTTAATACTTTTCAAAAACTCTAGTTCGACAACAACCCCCACACCCCCCCACCCAAACCCACAACACCCCACCCCCCCAAAAGGGTTTTTTCTTTTTTTTAAAACAAATTTTAATCGGGAAAAAGGCAAAAACAACTCCCAATTTAAAAACCCAGTTTTTGGGGTATCTTTAGTTCGACAAAAAACACCCAAAAACACCCAACCCCACAACCCCCCAAACCCACACCCACCCACAACCCACCCCAAACCCACACCCCCAAACCCACCCCCCAAATTCCCCCCAAAACCCCAAAAAACAAACAAAACCCCCCATCACCCCCCCCACAATTTTTTTCTCTTTTTTAATTTTAAAATTTAATCGAAAAAGGTAACTTCAAAAAACCCCAAAAATTTTTTAAAACCCAATTTTCAGAATCTCTGTTCCAACACCCAAAACCCCACAACCCCACACCCCAACCACTCCCACTTTCACCCCCCCCCCCCACAAACAATACCCAAAACTTAAAACCACTTTTTTCGGTATCTTATTTTCGAAAAAAAACCCCCAAAAACCCACAACACCCAAAAACCCCAAAATTTTTTTTTTCTCGTTTTAATAATTTCTCGAAAAAGTCCACAACAACCCCAACTTTTTAAACCACTTTTTTCGCATCATTTAGTTCGACAACAACCCCCCAAACCCCAAACCCCCCAAAAACCCACAATTTTTTTTCTCTTTTTAAAACAATTTCATCAAAAAAAAGTCAAAAAAAACAACCCACTTTATATTTTTTTTTGGTATCTCTATTTCGACTACTTTCCCCCCACAACCCTTTTTAAAATTCCCCAATTTATTCACAATTTTTTCCCTTTTTTTTTTTTTTTAAATTTTTAAAAGGGTAATCCCACATTCCTCTTTAATTACTAAAATTCAAAAATAAAAATCCTCTCCTTTCCCTTTCCCCTTTTGTATCCAAAAAAATTTGGGATATTATTCTCGCATAAACTAATTCTCTCCCTTTACTTTTCCCGGACTTGTTTAAAAACACCCCCCATTTTTTTCCAAAATATATCATTAAACTTTTAAATTTCTTTTAATTTTTTTTTTTAAAATATTCACCCCATTTTTATTTTAGTAAAATCCCCCAAATTTTTTCATTAAATTTCTAACAACCCCCCCCCTTACCCCTCTCCTTTCTCCCCGCTTTTCTTCACGCCTTCCCCCTTTCCCCCAAAACCCCTTTCTTCTAAAACACCACAAAAATAAAAATTTCACACCCCAAAAATTTGGGCATCTCATCCTCATTAAAAATCCCATTTAAAAATCATGAAACCCAAGATTTTCAAAAACTCTATGCCCACCTAAACACACACACACACACAAAACGCACACCAAAAAACCCCACATTGGAAAATTTTTTGATTACTCCAAATAAAATAAATCTTATTTGGGGGGTACTCAAATTGTTATTTTTGGAAGTGCTTCATTGTTTTTTTGGGAAATGTTAAAGGTGTTTATGGGGGAGTATTAAAAGGATTTTTTAGAGTGTTTCGAAGAAATTTTTAGGGTTGTTCTGAAAGTGAGATGAAAAAAGGGTTGTGGTTAAAGAAAATATTGAGAAAAGGTGGTCTAAAATGATGTATGAGAGTGTTTTGGGGTTTGGTTTCAAAGTAAAGTGGGGTGTGGGTGTGTGTGTGTGTTGTGTGTGTGTGTTGGGTTTGTCATAGGTTTTTTTAATTTTTTGGGTTTTAAAAGTGATTTTGTGGATTTGAAAATGGGTGTTAAATTTTGCATGTGTGGAGGGTGAAATGTGATTTTTGTGTGTTCAAAAAAGAGGTGTTTTGGGGGAGAGGGGGTTTTGAATGTGAAAAAAGGGGGGGTTTAAAATTGGGAGGGGTATGGGGAGGGTTTTTATTAGAAATTTAATGAAATATGGGGGGGTTTTTACTGAAAATTAAAGAAGTTTTAATATTTTAAAAAAAATTTTTATAGAACTAAAAAAAAGGGAAAGGAAAAAATGGGGGGGGAAAAAAAAAAAAACGACAAGAAAAAAATAAAATAAAAAACCAAAAACCTTTTTAAATACAAGACCCATAATTTTACTTCCCCAATTTGAAAAAATTAAACCCCAAAAATAAACGAAGGTAACACCTTTCCCAAAAATAAAAACCAAAAAACTCAAATTTTTTCTTCAAAAAAAAAAAGGCCCCCAAATTAAAAAATTTACAAAAAAAAATAAATGAAAAACAAAATTTAAATTAAAACGAAAGCCCCGCCCCAAAAAAAAAAAATTAAAAAACCCCAAAATCAAAAAGGGCTTTCCCACAAAAAACGTGGAAAATTTTAATAAAAAATTAAAATAAGATTTTAAAACTTCCCAAAAACCCCCCAATAAACATTAAAGGTAATACCAAAAAATAACCCCCAAAAAAATAGGAAAAACTGAAAAAGCAAAAAATTTAAAACGCAAGATCCCCAATACAACAACAAAATCCTAATATCCCCAAAAATTTCCCCCTTATTACCAAAAAAAAACCATCTCCCTTTTTGCCTATCACTTCCCCGATTTTTTTTTTTTTTTTTTTTTTTTTTATATAAACAGTCAAAAGTTAATTTTTAAAAAAAAAAATTTAGAAAATTATTTATATTTTTCTTGCCAAAAGATTTCGCCGCATTTTCTTCGTGCCGAAAATACTACCCCCCCCTTTTCCCCTTTTATCAATATTATTATACTGGGCTTACATGGGAAAAAAAAATTTCCCTCATGCCATACAGTAGTCAAAAATTTAAAAAAATATTGAAATACAAGTTCGACATGTTCCCCCTTTTTTTTCCCCCAAATAACACCTTGAACAAAACCAGTTTACAATCCACAGAAACCCCCATTAAGGGCATCTCAAAAAAAAAAATTTGTCCACTCCTAACCCTAATACCTCACTTTTCATTAAAAATTCATATATCTTTAATAACATATTAGGTACTTAGAAAAGATGTCATTAATGTGATTAAAAAAATTGATAACCCAAAAGATCATGATTTTCAAAATTTTAAAATCCCAAGAAAATTTTTCCCCAAAGCAACTGTGCAGGTTCCACCACTTCGCAAACAAAAATTTATACAACGATCAAGTTAACTTGTGGTTGTCTTACTTCATTTGCTCTAAACCCGAGTTTTCCCCCAAGGTTTAGTCATCAGGGTTTTTAGGGTTATCCTGTATGCGTGAACATAACCATAGATTCCAAATCCCATTATCTCCCTTCCACTCTATTCATCCCCTTTCCCCCATCCACCTAAAAAGAAGCCAAAACCAACCCCCCTATGTGTCCCCCGGTGGGAGACCCCCCCCTTTTTGCCCCCCCCCGGGGTTCATGAGGAAAGGCCCCCCCAGTGAGATTCCGGTAACCCCCCGAAAAACTAACTACCCACCTCCCCCACCATGACTTGCCCTTTCCCCACAATAGTTCTAAAAAAATCTCGCTGCAAACGCTTTTTTCCTAAACTTCCCTAACCCCCCCTCATCCCCCAAGATACATGTAAATAATCCGTCATAACTACAAAGGCTCTACCCACACCCGGCCCCCAGTTACATCCAACTTTAAAGGGCCCCGTGGTGGCCATTGCCCCCCCCCCAAAAAGTCTGATAACTCTCAACACCCAAAACCCTCACCCCCAAAAGGGGACAAAAATATCCCGCATAAAAAGGGGCCTTTCGAGTCCCCCCAAATCCCAAAACAGAGTCCTCTCCCCAAAAGGGCCCCCTTTTATTAACCACCCTAGAGGCCAATTTTCCCATCAGAAAACGATATACTAACTCTCGTACCCTCGCTTTTATTCTAAAAAAGCCAAACTTCCCCATATTTATCCATATTTTTGGTTACAGAAAGTCCCTGTAAGACACCCCTTGCCCTACCACGGCCCCACCATTTTTTAAAACCTTTTTAATGGACACCTGTTTTTTTCAGTAAAAAACCCTCAACATACCCCTCAAAATCCCGCAAATCCCTTCCGCACCACCATCTTCGTGCATCCTCCATTACCCTACCTCCCCCGGACTCCCCTGTTCCCCCCCACCCCCCCGGATATACTTTGTTTAATATAAAAACATTACTCTATGCCCCAATGACATCGGGCCAACCCCCCCACGTCTCCCCTCCGTCATCCCCACGTCCTTGCTAACCTGCCCCCCCCCAAAACCCCCCCACACATACCTTAAAACCTTCCCTGGATTTCTGCAATATCCTTGCTCTTAAAGGGAACACTCACCCAAATCCCCCCACCTTCCCGTAAACCAGAGGTTGACCACAAAAACTTCTGCTGTATTTTTCGCCCCCTACCTTAAGCCAAAAACCCCTACCCAAAACCTGCTCGTAACTAATTCCTTTTTATTTTCCTACTCTCCTCACTTCCCCCATGTACCATATTCCCCAACAAACCTTAATTCTGCCCCACAAATGCCCCACCCCAAACCCCCCCCCCCAAAGGGCCCCCCTCCCCACCCAAACCCCCCCCTCTAATAGTCTCGATTCTTTAAAATTTTTTTAACTCTCATACCCGGGCCCCCCCAAAAATCTAAATGATTCCCCAATTTTCCCTTTTGATTTTCCCTCATGCCTTACCAACACAGTAGATATCTTCGAAACCCACAATCCCCCCCCGCCCCCCCCCTAATCCCATGTTCATTCATCACCTCACCCCCCAGCCCTAAAAGGATTCGTCGCAGGCAAACAAAAAACTGAGAGGTGGAAAAGCCCGCCTCAAACCTTCTCCATCAGTACGGGTCCCCCCAACTTCCCCATTAACCGTACCCAAATAACTGCCCCCTTTACAAGGTTGCACCCTCTCACCACCTTCTCCCCCAAACCCATGTTCCAACAAATTTTTTTAAAGAAATCCCTATTACACAATCTAGCATTAGCCCAATCTAACCAAAGTATTCCCCCCCCCGGTGCAGTCCTCAATAAAATCCCTTATGTGACTATGCCGTCCCTCATACTTTTCCCGGAATCCCAAAAATTTTTCCCCCTGTACCCCCTGACCCTAGAACCTCTTCGTCTTTTGCCCCAAAATTTTTTGCAAAAATTTTTATATCTGAACACATTAAGGATTTGCTCTATAATCATTCAATATTTTCCCCCATCCTTTTCTTCGGCACCAACACGCGTCCTTTTTTTCGGGGTCTTCCCCCCTCCCACTGCTCCACTATGATTCAAAAATTCCCCCTAACCCCCTCCTAAAAGATTTCCCAATAAACTCTATAAAAATCATTGGTATTCCCCTCAAGCCCCCGTTTACCCTGTCATCCCCTAAAAAGCCTCCCCCCCCCCCTCCTACTAATATACCCCCAGATTTCCCGTTCCCTTGTCCCATACAATAGTATTTGCTAACCCAAAAAACCTCCCCAGCAACTTCCTTGTTCCTCTCCATTTCTCCCTAAACCAATAACGATAACCCCTAATACAAACTGTACAGTAAGACCGACCCCCCCTTTTCCTCCCCCCCCCCTCAGCGACCATAGATGCGCTTGGTAGTCACCATCTGTTTCCCCAAAAATTTTTCAGGACATAACCTGATGGTCGGGTCCCCCTTTAACCCTCCTCTAATCCCCCTACCTAATCGCATTAAACCCTTTTATTTGCAATCCTTCAATCCACTCCTTAAAACATCCACCTCACCTCGCACATCTTTTCCCCTTCCCCCCCGTCATAAACGCATTTAGCGTCCCCCCCAGGTAGTTTTGCAAACCCAAATTCCACCTTTCCCGTTCCTTTTCCAAGTACCTAAAAAAACTCGTATTGCTGCTTTTTTCCCGCTTCTCCCACCCAAAAAAGCAAATCCATCCCACCATCCTAAACCCTTCCCACAAAGTCTCCCCCCATTTTCCCCAAAGGATGAGCCTTCATCCCTCCCCTGCAGAAGCCCCACATTCAAATTTCCAATACCCCCCATATATGGTACTATCCTCCAAAACCGCAGATCAGCATCCCGCCCCGTGACCGAAAAAACCGCATCAAAAGCCCTCACCCTCCACACCAATCCCCGCTCACATATATTCCATCAACCTCGCCCCCCTAATTCCCACGAATGAACGTGTGCTCCACCCCATTTTCCCCCCCCCTTCCCACCACTCTACAACTCCCACACCTTAACACATCCCTTTGCGCACCTAAAAAACCCTCCCGCCCCCCCCCGGCGTCACATCACCATCCTAACACCCCAGTTCCCCCTCACCCCCAAGTACAGTTATAAATAAAACCCCAATAATTCATCAAAAAATCATACAAAATCAACTTTGACTTAACATTGTTAATGCTGGATTAACACCAAAGAAACATACCCCTTTCCCCCCACCCCCCCCAGTGCCCATCTAAACCCCTTCAACCCTCCCCCCCCCCCCTCCCCCCCAAACCCCCCGACACTCAATGGGCTGGGCTCCTTTACAGCTAGTACCCCCTTTTAATTGCCAAAGCTTATTAACAAACATTTTTAACCCCTCAAACTCAAATTACTCCCTAACCCATGGTTTATGTCCGCAAAAAACATACTCCACATCAACCTTCGTAAAACCCCTCTAACCAAAAAACCCTTTTTACCTCAGTTTAAAGGGCCCTTGAATTTATTTTGACACACTTTAATTTGCCAGAAGAGGGGGCTTACCCCTATGCCGGTTTTATCACTTCACCTTTCTCGACCTGTACCTTTTATCCTTTTTTCTAAACCTGTCCCCCCCCCCTCCTTGCCCCCCCCCACTGATCTTCCCCGGGACACCCCCCCCCCTGCTTGCCTTTTCCCCTACCCCTACCCATGACTTTTCCCCGGGGCTTGCCCAGGTGTTTTTAAACCTATCTAGGTCAAAAAGCACCGCAGTTCTTTTTCGTGGCTCCCACTACACACAAATTACATCCTGCACGTCCCCCCCTTTAAAAGGATTCCCACCACTTCCATGTCCTCTCTTCATTCCTCGGCCCTTCCCCCTTCCCTGCTGTCAACCATCAGTGCATTCCTTGACCCTTTCAGGGCCTCCCCCCGGCCCCCCTTCTCTTCGAAAAACTCCTGCGAACCCCCTTCCAGCGCTTCCCTCGGGGATCTTCACGTCCCCCCTTCCTCAGGGGAGGGGGCCCCCCCCCTGTCCCCCTCCGGGGGGGTAAACCAGGCACCGACCGTCGATACTTTTCCCTTTACTTCTTCGCCCCATTTAACAATCGTCACTGCTTCCCCTCTCGCAAATCAGGGACAAAACCCCATGGTTTCTGCTCCATGCCAACGTACCAGGGCCCGGTAGGTGCTTTTGGACACTGTGCTGCCATATTTCATTGAGCTACGAGACGAAGGGCTTTCTCTGGCCGGGATTTGTGTACAAAAACTTGGTCCGGCTCCCCCCAGCATGACTAGGACGGTATGGCCCAGCCAACGTCATTTTTTAGGGTAAAGAACCCTCAGGTCTTCCCCTTTTTGGCCCCTCTGTCCAAAACTCCATCGTTGCCGAAAAGGGCTTTTTTCCCTAGTTATGGAAAACCTCCCGTATACTCCGCCGTCGCCTCGAAAAGGGGCATTTCTCACCTTTACCCATGTTGTACCCGGATAGTCATGAGAACAACCTCCACTGCCGGTTCACTGTCACCCTTTCCCCTTCCCGGTACTCGTCAACAATCTGTGTGACGCCGGTTGATTCAGTTTTTAGGAAAAAACTTGTTCACCCCTTTAAGGGAAACCATAAACTTCCCGTTGGGGACACCATAGGCGTCCCCTGATGATAGAGGCGCAATGTAGAATGTAGTTCCAGTAAGGTGCCCGTATCAGTGTATACAACATGTTAATCCTCTGTCCCCCCCCGGAGCCTTTTGCTTCTAGTTTCTAAAGGTCACCACCAGAGGGCAGGTTAGTATAGGGGCGTCCCCCTCTCCCCGGGGTCGAGAGAGAATGACATATATTTATATATATATAAAACAAACCATGTGAAAGGGTAGTGGAAATTCCAAGGCCCCGTGACTTCTCATTATCAAGGAAATTGGGTAATGTGGAAGACGGAAAGGGTTTTCAATTTCACTTCCTTTTTACATGGTTTTTTTTGCATTTCTGATATCCCTGTTTTCTTGATTTATTGATTTATTTATATTTTTATATATATATATATTATATATATATATTTATTTTTATTTTTTATATTTATTAAAATTTAAAAAATATAATATTATATATAATATAATTTGTGGTGTGGGTTGTGTGCGCACTGCGAATAACGGGGGACTGAAAACCTCATCATGCGGGGCATCCGCACTGTTTGCTTGTCTTCAATAGTTCCCGACTAGGAACTGAACTTCTCCAGGCCGAGGGACTGACAACTTCAAAAATTCCACGACCCTTTAAGGGTGATGGACTGATTTTTATGTCTTCACTCCTAGTTTTTGCCTACTTTCGTATTCGAGAAGAAGCCTACTGTGTAGGCGAAACGTTTCGGAATAAAGTTGCCTAACTGTTGCCTATTTGTCTTACCTACCAACCATTAAGGAAGAAGGTAGTACACTGAATCTGTCACTCCTGATGATAGCATATTAGTGGCCTTGGATATTACGAAACCAATTTCATTCTTCTCCCTTGTGGAATGTGTTTGGAATGTCAGATGTGTATTTAATACTAAAATTTTACAAGACTTTGGAATATGTATGTTTGGCCTTACTAAGGAAAGGATTGGAGAGTTTTTCTTTCAATGTGAAACTTCTGAAAGATCTCTGGGAAGGCAATTTTCCGATTTCCATGAGGTAAATATCAGAGAAGTTGGGCAAATTCAACAGGCCTTGTGTGGAATGAATCTGCATAAAAGGGTTTAGTGTATGGAGGATAATGTGAAGTCTTTCCTCCAAAAATTTTTGGACTGTACCCAGCGAGAGTCGATGGTCTTTCGAAAATGCTCTCGCTCCTCAAAACCCAGATGGCACCCTTGAGGCTGTGCAATGACTTCCGTTAAGGTTACTTAATTAATTAAGGTTGACAGGTTTCCTCTTAGGAAAGATGATGCTATTGATTGTACTAGGAGAATTTGCAAGTAAACTAAAATATGTGGCAGGGTTCCCTGTTTTCCCATCACACTGTGTCCCAGTGACATCTCCAATTTGTAATGAAAAATTGGACTCTCGGGTGTACTTGAGAATTCTGTTGAACATGAAAAAGTTAAGATTTTTTCTTGTGAATGTACAAACATGGTTTACCCCAGTCTGGGTTTTGTAAAAGGATGCACGTTATTGGTGTTTTTTGTAATGTTACGAGAGGTCGCAGAAACTGCTACTAGTTTGAGAACTTAAGATTCAACAAAATTTCGCCCAGGAAAGAAAATTTATTGGTGTTGGGTATACAGCACCTTTTTTAAAACAATGTCTCCGGATCTCGTCATTCTGTTAATGTGTATAGTGACTACAGTCGTTTTACATTTTCTTCACCTAATGAAGATCCCCCAAACGAAAGGTTAGGTAGGCTTGTTTCCATAAACTCTGAACTTTTGTGATTCGTTATGTAAAAGGAACAGAGAATGTGGTTGATGATGCATTGTTTGTGGGGTTAATAATGTTTCATAATCTAGCGTTTTAAATCATAGATCTGCTCTTGTTTAGCATGGTTAGCAGTGGGCGAGTAGATGGCATTTCTAAACACCTGGAGGAGAAGAACAACTTAGTGGTAGTGAAGGTATTAGGTTTTCCCTGATGTGTGTGCTTCCTTTGAGTCACGTCAGTTTTACATGCTTAGGTAAAGTACCTATGTTAACCTTCTTCAGGTGCTTGGTGGTATGCCTCACTTGTTTGTTTTGTGTTGGTGTCCTGTGGGTTGCTGGACCAAATGTTATAAAGGAGGGGTGACGGTGAGACCTCATCATTATTTTGGTTCATGAATAGTGATCTTGTTTTCTTTTTTTTTTTTTTTGTTTCTCCATGACCTAATGTTTTTTTTTATCACAAATAAAGGGCGATTCCAGTGTTCCTAGGATGGCCCGGCAGGTGAAGGCATCAGAGATCCACTTTCTTTGGGTCAGCAGTGATGACTCCAGTTAAATGTAAGTTTGAATCCATTCCAAAGAGACTTTCCAAGTTACTGCATTTGCTAAAATTCAAACACAATATGTATATAAAATTGAGAAACTGGTACCCATTCAGCTTAACAACGGTCAAAAATTTTCGCCGATTAAGATGCATCAGCGATGAAAAATTTGAAAATTGATCAAGCGAGGCATTATCACGTTATCATTCTAAAAAATTAAGTAAATGTTTCTCCCTTTAAAATTGGCCCCAGTTTTTAA
>NC_069408.1:73325447-73369660 GCF_026875155.1 Cherax quadricarinatus
ACGTCGTCGTAAGTTTCTCTTTTATGTGCGGGTTATTTGTGTATCGTTCCAGTCACGGTATTGTGCTTTTTTGTTATTTATCTGTAATTATGCCTGATTTTAAAGGGGATATGGTGTTGGTCCAGATGTGGTCAAGTAGGGAAACACTAGTCTCTGTAAACTCTTGTAGGTTTTGTTACTGTTGGTAGTAACATACAGTTACTCATTGTGTTTGTGAATTCAGTAACGTGTGGGTCCTGGTCTTGCAGGAGATTTATATTGAAGTCACCTGAGAGTAGTAAGTGATCTTTGTTCATGCGTGCATCAGTTATCATACTTCCTAGGTTTTGACTAAATTGGCTAATGTTTGACTGTGGAACTCTGTAGATGTTTATCAATGTGAGAGGTTTTTGTAGGTATTTGGATTTGAATTTAGCTATTATATATTCCCCATGTTCATCCCTTGTGCAAGTATTAGTGATACATTCTAGTTGGTCTGAGTAGTATATGGCTGTGCCACCCCCTTGTTGGTCTGGCCTACAGTTGTGTATGGCTGTGTAACCAGGAATGGCATAGACATCTGTACTATCAGGCTTTAGCCAGGTTTCAGTTAGTGTAATGATGGACATATTGGCATGTAAGGAATTTAGTAATGCTATGGAGGTCATCGTAATGCTTGCTTAAAGATCTGATATTGTAGTTAAAGATAGTTATGTTTTTGTTGGCACTGAGAAGTGCCTTTGATTGTTCTGCAGTGTAGTAATTACAGTAACTGTTTGATTCATTTAAGTCATTAAATAAGAGGTTGGTATCAGGATCAATGCTTGTAATCATAAGATTTGTAGTGAATCTATAGTTAGAATTAAGTATAAAACAAAGTAAATAGTCTTAGCTAAAAAATAGCACCTGAATTATTTAACAAATGTAAAATAATGAGCTAAGGTAGTTTTTTTTTTTTTTTTTTTTTAAGCTAAAATAAAGGAGACAATATAAAAGGGACTAATACAAATAAAGTGATGATCAAATAATGGAGCTTGGGAATATGATAGTAGGTAGTACTATAAAGGTAATTTTTTAAAGTTAGAATTATAGTATAAAATTATAATATAAAAGGGACTATATAGATTGTGGTGAACAATAAAGTGGTAATCAAATAAATGAGCTTTGGAATATAATGGAAAAAAATTGTGAACTTATTCTACTTTAGCACCTGAGAATAGCACCTTGATTATTTTAACAATTGTGAATATATAAACTAGGGTAGTTATATAAAGCTAAAATAAAGGAGAAAATATATAAGGGACTAAAATAAGTAATGGTAAACAAAGTTAAATGGACAGATGGTAGGAATTATAATATAAACTTATAATATAAAATACAATTTGAATGGTACTTGCAATTGCACTAGAGTCTGGTATAGGTTGTTGACAAGATCAAGATTATAACTAGATTTAAATTGACAAAATAAAATTCACAATTAAAGTACCAAAAGAACTGGTGTTTAATAAAATTTTAGTAATAATAATGATTACAAAAAAGTGAAAAAGTAATGTTTATTTCATTCAATATTGCACTGGTAGTTATACTTGGTTATATGGCAGTCAAAAATGTTAAGAGTAAATTGAAAATTTTAGTAAAATGATAATTATTAATTTTAGTAAGCAATATCAATTGATAGTATTTAAAAAAATATGAGGTAGTAATATGGACAGAGAAAGTATCAATTCAGCTAATGTTTAAGCGAACAATAGTAAGTAACAAAATCACATAAGGTGACGACTTATGCTTACTAGTAAAATCACAAAATGAGGTAGTTGATTATTTAATTACTAAGAGACTGCACAATGAAATTTGAACAATAATGGAGCAAAACATACACTACACTACGTAGGCTTTTAAGTTGGACATTGTTTAGTTATTCTCTGTAAGATTAGTATCCCTGAGAAGTCGTGATAGATCATTCTCGTTCGTGATTGTGTACAGTTGACCTACATTTGTTTTCCTAACAAGAATTTTCCCATCCCGTGTGAAGCATTGGTTGTATTGTGTCTTTATTCTCCCGCTTAAGTTTTCTGACTCTATACAGGAGGTTCTGACGTTTTTTGGTAAGACACTCGTTTATGTATACCTCTTTCTTTACTTTAATAGATGCAATAATTAAGTCTTTTTTCCTGTCATGTGAGTGGAATCTAAGCATAACACTTTTTCTACCATGGGATCCTAGTAACCTGGCTTCTTTTATTTCAGACTCTGGTACAATAACACTTGTTTGGTCCTTTATGATCTGCAGAGTAATTTCTTTACTGTTTGTTTGGTTCATATCACTGGGAAAAAAGTGGACTGTTAACTATTACTGCGTCCGATAGTTTATACTTGTTCAGTTTTATCTTCTTGGAGAGCAAAGTAGTCACTGAACTGGTTATCTAAGTTGTTCTTCCATTCTTTTACTGCTTCAACCTTTGTATTAAGAAATATTATTTGTTGGGTATGGCTATCTATGACTGTTTGGATGGTCTTGTCACAGTTAGTCATTCCTGGTGTTGTTAACTTTTGTTCAAGACTGTGGATTTTGTTCTCGAGTTGTGTCATCCTGGTGTCTTGTTTTGTTAGCGTCTCTCGAAGATTCATATTTTCAATAGCTAAGTTGGAGATGCATGTCTTTAGGGTATCTGGATCGTTGGTCATACCTGAGAGACTACTTGGTAGGTTGAATCCGGGGAAGAGAGGGGAGGATGGGCTGGTGGCAGCCATGTTTGTTGTTATTGTTGTGGTGTGGCCTTGAGTGGTGGTGAGTGGGGTGGCTGCTGAGCTGGCGTCCTCCTGGCTACACTTGTTGAATAATTGATTTTTCGGTGTTTTCTTGCTGGCCTTGGTGCTGTTTCCTCTTAGATTGCGCCTCATAATACTACAGGAATTGTTGTAGTTAAGAAGAAGTTGTAGTATACAAAGCTTAGGGTTACGTTGTTCGGCTGGCAGCGGGGTGTTGCTTTCGGTTTGTGTGCAGTCTTCCTTTGATCTCTATTATTTTCGATTTGTAGGTTTCACTGTTGGTAATCTTTGGTCATTCTGGGTGCTACGTTGGGTAGTGCAGTTTTGTTTGTAACTAGGTCATCATAGGAGCATTGGTAGCTCTGGTTGTTGGAGAAAAGTACGGAGCTTGGAAGTCGCTGCTGCTGCTGCCGCCGCATGATAGAATGATGATATATGGACTCATTGGTGTCAATCTCCCTGAGTCTTAAGTCAATAAAATTCAGTTGAAGTTCTTTTCATATTATTGTTCTCAAACTACTACCTGACAAGCCAAGATTGTAATCTACCCACTCTTTGAAAGCATACAGCTTAGCCAATTTATCAGTTCTATCATGCATCTGAAGACCAATGTGAGATGGAATCCACAGCATGTGCAGTCTGACTCCACTGTCCACAATCTTACCATACCTGTGTCTGCCTCCTGACTCAAGCATGCCACAATTTATGCTTAATGAGTTGAGAGCATTTATGGATGACAGAGAATCAGTTACAATTAAACTGTCAATCTTAGATACATAGATGCACTTCAGTGCAAGGAGTATGGCAAACAGTTCTGTCTGAAAGGTAGAGGCCCAATTATTGATGCGTGCTCCAATTTCTTTAAGAGAGCCATCTCTCTGTACGACAACAGCAGCACTACCAGCTGCACCAGTGGATTGGTGAACAGAACCATCATGTTTGGCTTCAAGGCGAAGTTTTGGTTGTGATTTAAGAAGTAGTTTGGGGGGAAATGGAGGAATGGTAGTTTGGAATGGGGTAATATTCCATGGAGCGGAGAAGTGCCGCTGTTGCCTTACTTGACATAGATCATGTATCTGATTCATGCGGAGGTCGGTTCCAGTTTTTTCGATCCATCTGGAGGAGTGTTCACCAGTGCTGAGGAAAGTTTGGAGGGCTTCTGTGCAGGGGTTTGAATGGGCTTGCCTGAGCATATTAACCCCATTTAGGATATTTCTTTCAGTAACACGATCTCTGATGCTTGGAATATCAAGTTCTTTTTGCATATTTAAAATTTTGGCAGTACGAGGGCATCCTAAAATGATCCTCATTGCTTCGTTCTGCAGTTTTTTCAGCCCTCCAAGCTTCCAGTCAGACACAAGAGCAAGTAGTGGCGCAGCATAATCAACCAATGATCTAATATAGGCAAGATACATCATTTTCACAATTTTAACATTAGCACCATACCTGGGGTGAAACCCAGCCACAACTCTAAGTGCTCTTAGTCTTTCTTTGTATTGGCGACAAAGTCTTGTTTCAACAGGTCCAAGTAGTGGAACCTCAAAGCCTAGATACCTGTATCTGTTTACATATTCTAGAAGAGACCCATCATGCAATTGGATCTGACGAACTGTGCCTCTGTCGAGGAGGACGCCTATTGAGTATCTTTGTTTTATCAGTAGAGATTATCAACCCCAGGTCCTGACACGAGGCTAGTACATGATTAAGAATGTTTTTGGTGTTGGAGAATCCGGTGGTGTGAATCATTATATCATCAGCAAAACTAATCGCATAATGATGGGGCTGACTAGGCATAGCATTAAGTAATGCATTAATTAGAATATTAAACAGTGTGGGACTGAGCACACCTCCCTGTGGGGTTCCTAATTCAAAGTCTTTAGTTACACTTCTATGTCCCTGGAACAACACAGACGATTTTCTGTTGGACAGGTAGCCTTTAATCCAGCGGAGAAGCCATCCTCCAACATCCATTCTGGCAAGTTAACTGATGATTACATGTCGGTTGGCTCGGCCAACTCGGTTATCGGCTGTTTTTTTGGCTTCCGGTTATCGGCTGTTATTTCACTTATCGGCTGTATTGGATGCGTCTACTGCCAGCCGCTCGCTTGTTCCTGAGTCAGTGTGGCTGTGTCTCTGTGTGAGTGAGGAAGCTTCTGCTCATTCATCCAAACATTTTGCTATAATCCATTGCTTTTGGTGGTTATTGATTACGTGCAACTGTGAAATAAGTAACCATGGCCCCAAAGAAAGTTCCTAGTAAAGTTTCTTTGGTAAAGAAAGTGAGAAACACAATAGAAGTCAAGGCAGGGAGGCATAGAGGCAAGGATTGTAGCAGACATGCAGGGACACATTAAAAGTCTTAATTTAGGTTAATATAGACATTTTCATTAATCCATATATGATATTTTCTTGAAAATTATATAAGAAACACGTTACATAGCATATAGCATATAAACATAGCATATAAACATAGCATATAAACATGCAACGTTTATATGCTGTCAAGTGGAGAGTCGGGTGTAGAGTAAACATTACGTTTTCTCTGATTCAGTATTAGAGAAAACTATGAATCTGGCTTCTCGCCCAGTAACTGTCCATCATATGTGTTTGTTTACAATTCTCGGCATGAATTATTCATTACTTCTCCCTTCGTTTATGATGGCATCTAAAGGTAGTTGTTTGAAACGATTAAACTCAATGAATATGGTAAAAATATGGCTGTGTAGTGTAATAATATGGCTGTGTAGTGTAGCCCAGGGGGGGGGGCTACACTGTGTACTGTACCTACATCTACTGCTGCTGCCTACACTGACTTCTTACAAATAAATATTACTCACCTCTTGCCCTACATTAAGACTACAAATATTTTAAGGTAAGTAATGAATGTACTCATTGTTTTCTGTATGTAAAACTATAGTTAATCTTTGAAAAATGTACTTTTTACTAATATTTTTGGATGTCTGAAATGGATTAATTGGATTTACATTAATTCTTATGGGAAATATTATTTCAATTTTTGGCCTTTTTGGTTTTAGGCTGACCTTCTGGAACAGATTACAGCTGATAACTGAGGGTCTACTGTATCTGAATATATTCACCTCCTCCATATTATCTCCCTCCAATCTGATATCCAATCTTTCATCACCTAATCTTTTTGTTATCCTCATCACCTTACTTTTTCCTATTTTCACTTTTAATTTTCTTCTTTTACATACCCTACCAGACTCATCAACCAACCTCTGCAACTTCTCTTCAGAATCTCCCAAAAGAACAGTGTCCTCAGTAAAGAGCAACTGTGACAGCTCCCACTTTGTTTGATTCTTTTTCTTTTAACCCCACACCTCTTGCCAAGACCCGCGCATTCACTTCTCTTGCAACCCCATCTATAAATATATTGAACAACCACGGTGACATCACACATCCTTGTCTAAGGCCTACTTTTACTGGGAAATAATCTCTCTCCTACTCTGAGCCTCACTATCCTCATAAAAACTCTTCACTGCTTTCAGTAACCTACCTCCTATTCTATACACCTGCAGCATCTGCCACATTGCCCCCCTATCCACCCTGTCATATGGTTTTTCCAAATCCATAAATGCCACAAAAACCTTTTTAACTCTTATCTAAATTCTGTTCACTTATGTGTTTCACTGTAAACACTTGGTCTACACACCCCCTACCTTTCCTGAAGCCCCCTTGTTCATCTGCTATCTTACTCTCCATCTTACTCTTAATTCTTTCAATAATAATTCTGCCATACACTTTACCAGCTATACTCAACAGACTTATTCCCCTATAATATTTGCATTCTCTTTTGTCCCCTTTGCTTTTATACAAAGGAATTCCCCCACAAAACTTACCAACAATACACCAGTCCGATAACATTCTTCTTTGCAAATATACAGGGTCTAAAGCCAGCAACAAACAACAAAATACCTTTCATCCGTGGACTGCTTGCAGAGGCAAAGGCAATGTTCGCGGCTTTCACTGAGACCCACATAAAGGATCACTTGGACAACGAAATATGGATCCCAGGTTACGACCTATACAGATGTGACAGAGTGAACAGGCAAAAGGGGGGATGGTTGGCCTGTACATTGCAGAGTCACTTGTTTGCAACAGAACTGCTTAATGCCTCAAATGATGTAGTGAAGTTTTAGCAGTAAAGGTCGAGAACCAAAACTAGTCATTGTGGTAGTCTACAAGCCTCCGGATGCATCATCCCAGCAATTCCAGGAACAGATGTTAAAATTTTGACCACTGTCTGGAAAATTTTCAGCTCCTGCACCCAACATCTGCTCCTGGGGGATTTCAACTTAAGGCACCTAAAATGGAGGAATATAGCAAATAATATTGTTGCAGTAATAACACCAGGAGGCAGCTCTGATGAAAACTCACACTCACACGAGCTTTTAAATCTCTGCACAAAATTCAATTTAAACCAGCAAATAATAGAGCCTACTAGACTGGAGAATACACTAGACCTCATCTTCACTAACAATGATGATCTGATAGAAATGTCACCATATCAAAAACAATATACTCAGATCACAACATAATTGAGGTTCAGACATGTATGCGTGGAGCCCCAGACCGACATAATGAGACTAGTCACGAGGGAGCATTCACCAAATTCAACTTCAATAACAAAAACATAAAGTGGGACCAAGTAAACCAAGTCCTAACCGATATAAGCTGGGAAGATATACTAAGCAACACACACCCCAACTTATGCCTAGAACAGATTAACTCGGTGGCACTCGATGTATGCACAAGGCTTATTCCTCTAAGAAAAAGGAGGAGTAGATGTAAAATAGAAAGAGACAGGCGCTCCCTTTACAGGCGACGGAAAAGAATAACAGAGCGGCTAAAAGAGGTCAATATATCTGAAATGCGTAGGGAGACACTGGTCAGAGAAATAGCAAGCATCGAACTTAAAGCTAAAGAATCCTTTAAGAGTCAGAATCGCGGGAAGAACTAAAAGCCATAAATGAAATCGAAAGAAACCCAAAGTATTTCTTCTCCTATGCCAAATCAAAATCGAGAACAATGTCCAGTATTGGGCCCCTACTTAAACAAGATGGGTCCTACACAGATGACAGCAAGGAAATGAGTGAGCTACTCAAGTCCCAATATGACTCAGTTTTTAGCAAGCCGCTAACCAGACTGAGAGTCGAAGATCAAAATTAATTTTTTATGAGAGAGCCACAAAGTTTGATTAACACAAGCCTATCCGATGTTATCCTGACGCCAAATGACTTCGAACAGGCGATAAATGACATGCCCATGCACTCTGCCCCCGGGCCAGACTCATGGAACTCTGTGTTCATCAAGAACTGCAAGAAGCCCCTATCACGAGCCTTTTCCATCCTATGGAGAGGGAGCATGGACACGGGGGTTTCCACAGTTACTAAAAACAACAGACATAGCCCCACCCACAAAGGGGGCAGTAAAGCAACAGCAAAGAACTACAGACCAATAGCACTAACATCCCATACCATAAAAATCCTTGAAAGGGTCCTAAGAAGCAAGATCACCACCCATCTAGAAACCCATCAGTTACACAACCCAGGGCAACATGGGTTTAGAACAGGTTGCTCCTGTCTGTCTCAACTATTGGATCACTACGACAAGGTCCTAAATGCACTAGAAGACAAAAAGAATGCAGATGTAATATATACAGAATTTGCAAAAGCCTTCGACAAGTGTGACCATGGCGTAATAGCGCACAAAATGCATGCTAAAGGAATAACAGGAAAAGTCAGTCAATGGATCTATAATTTCCTCACTAACAGAACACAGAGAGTAGTCGTCAACAGAGTAAAGTCTGAGGCAGCTACGGTGAAAAGCTCTGTTCCACAAGGCACAGTACTCGCTCCCATCTTGTTCCTCATCCTCATATCCGACATAGACAAGGATGACAGCCACAGCACCGTGTCTTCCTTTACAGATGACACCCGAATCTGCATGACAGTGTCTTCCATTTTCAGACACTGCAAGGCTCCAGGCGGACATCAACCAAATCTTTCAGTGGGCTGCAGAAAACAATATGAAGTTCAATGATGAGAAATTTCAATTACTCAGATATGGTAAACATGAGGAAATTAAATCTTCATCAGAGTACAAAAACAAATTCTGGCCACAAAATAGAGCGAAACACCAACGTCAAAGACCTGGGAGTGATCATGTCGGAGGATCTCACCTTCAAGGACCATAACATTGTATCAATCGCATCTGCTAGAAAAATGACAGGATGGATAATGAAAAACCTTCAAACTAAGGGAGGCCAAGCCCATGATGACACTCTTCAGGTCACTTGTTCTATCTAGGCTGGAATATTGCTGCACACTAACAGCCCCTTTCAAGGCAGGTGAAATTGCCGACCTAGAAAATGTACAGAGAACTTTCACGGCGCACATAACGGGGGATAAAACACCTCAATTACTGGGAGCGCTTGAGGTTCCTAAACCTGTATTCCCTGGAACGCAGGAGGGAGAGATACATGATTATATACACCTGGAAAATCCTAGAGGGACTAGTACTGAACTTGCACACGAAAATCACTCACTACGAAAGCAAAAGACTTGGCAGACGATGCACCATCCCCCCAATGAAAAGCAGGGGTGTCACTAGCACGTTAAGAGACCATACAATAAGTGTCAGGGGCCCGAGACTGTTCAACTGCCTCCCAGCACACATAAGGGGGATTACCAACAGACCCCTGGCAGTCTTCAAGCTGGCACTGGACAAGCACCTAAAGTCAGTTCCTGATCAGCCGGGCTGTGGCTCGTACGTTGGTTTGCGTGCAGCCAGCAGCAACAGCCTGGTTGATCAGGCTCTGATCCACCAGGAGGCCTGGTCACAGACCTGGCCGCGGGGGCGTTGACCCCCGGAACTCTCTCCAGGTAAACTCCAGGTAAACACTTTCTCCCAATCCCTAGGTACCTTACCCTCTTCCATACATTTATTAAATAATAGCACCAACCACTCCAAAACTATATCTCCACCCGTTTTTAACATTTCTATCTTTATCCCATCAATGCCAGCTGCCTTACCCCCTTTGATTCTACCCACTGCCTAATGAACTTTCCCTACACTCACAACTGGCTCTTCCTCACTCCTTCAAGATGTTATTCCTCCTTGCCCTATACATGAAATCACAGCTTTCTTATCTTCATCAACATTTAACAATTCCTCAAAATATTCCCTCCATCTTCTCGATACCCCTAACTCTCCATTTAATAACTCTCCTATCCTATTTTTAACTGTCAAATCTATTTGTTCCATAAGCTTCCTCAACTTATTAATCTCATTCCAAAACTTTTTCTTATTTTCAACAAAATTGGTTGATAACATCTCACCCACTCTCTCATTTGCTCTCTTTTTGCGTTGCTTCACCACTCTCCTAACCTCTCTTTTTCTCTCGATATACTCTTCCCTCCTTGCATCACTTCTGCTTTGTAAAATTCTCTCATATGCTAACTTTTTCTCCCTTACTACCCATTACATCATTCCACCAATTGCTCTTCCTCCCTCCTGCACCCACTTTCCTGTAACCACAAACTTCTGCTGAACACTCTAACACTACATTAAACCTACCCCATACATCTTCGACCCCATTGCCTATACTCTCAATAGCCCATCTATCCTCCAATAGTTGTTTTTTATCTTACCATAACTGCCTCTTCTTTTCGTTTATAAACCATCACCTCTCTTACTTGCTGCTCCTATTTTCCTTGTATCTCATCTACCTTTTACTCTCACTGTAGCTACAATTAAAAAGTGATGTGATATATCTGTGGCCTCTCTATAAACATGTACATCCTGAAGTCTACTCAACAGTCTTTTATCTACCAATACATAGTCCAACAAACTATTGTCATTATGCCCTACATCATATCTTATATGCTTATCCTCTTTTTCTTTAAATATGTATTACAGTCCTCCCTCACAAATCCGGCATAATTGGGACCTGTAGTGTGCCGGATTACTGAGTTTGCCGGATTATAGGGTGGTTAGGTTAGAAAACACTTAATAAAATTAGCCAACTTGACTTACACAACATTCATTGAACATCGGCAAAAATTGAACATTTCCTCTTCCTTGAGCTTAATTTCAAGGTACTTTTCGTCATGAAAGCAATCAAAATCATGTCTATTTCTGTGATATATCTTCCATTCTATCAAATGAGTCCAAAAAAACGAGAATTCAACCATAAAAACCATACAAAAACATTCTGCAAAGTGGCAGCTAATGGCTGAGTAGTGAACCCCCTTATTTATCATCCATCTTTTTTAATTTTATTTTACGTTAAGAAGCATTTTTCCGTCATACATTGCCCAAGTTTCAATGAGATAGCCCAACAAACAACCGAGAAAAAAATAAAAATTTTTGTTATCACACTGGCCGATTCCCACCAAGGCAGGGTGGCCCGAAAAAGAAAAACTTTCACCATCATTCACTCCATCACTGTCTTGCCAGAAGGGTGCTTTACAGAAGTTTTTAAAACTGATCATTAACACCCCTCCTTCAGAGTGCAGGCACTGTACTTTCCCATCTCAGGACTCAAAGTCCGGCCTGCCGGTTTCCTGAACCCCTTCATAAATGTTACTTTGCTCACACTCCAGAAAGCCGTCAAGTATTAAAAACCATTTGTTCTCATTCACTCCTATCAAACACGCTCTAGCATGCCTGCTGGAAAGTCCAAGCCCCTTGCACAAAATCTCCTTTTCCCCCTCTCTCCAACCTTTTTCTCTAAGGCCCGACCCCTACCCGCCTTCCTTCCAATACGAATTGATTACACTTTGACGTCTTTCTGTTTCGCTCCATTCTCTCTCATGTCGAACACCTCAAACAAACCCTTCCTCAGCCTCTCGGGACAACAGTTTTGGTTATCCCTCACCTCCTACTAACTATTCCAAAACTACGCAATTCTTCTGCATTATATTCACACACACATTGCCCATCAGCAGACATGGCAAGCCCATAGCCATGGTACTGGAAATAAGTCACTTTGTCTGACTTTTCTGGGCTATCCGGTTCTCTATGCATACACTTGCTATGTATGTTATTATGTAGACTGTATTTGTGTATACATGAAAAACTTATATTACTTCTAGTCTGTCAAATGTGTACAAGAATCCGCCCATTTACTTATTTAACCTACCCAATAAAGTGGTCAGAAATTTGCATTTGGCCAATTTCACACAAATTTCACAGATGCCAATTTCGAAATAGTTGTCCAGAATAATAATGCAGACATTCCTGGCACTAAAATAACATTTTCTTGTTATTAGTCACGGCTTATATTACTCTTGGCTTGCCATTTGGAATTTTTATTTCACAAAAATGGAAAGATTTATGTTATGCAGGACTGCTGCTTTTATTGCATTAATTGTAGAAATAATGTCAATCCATTCTTGACTTCCGTACTTGGAACTTGGACCTGCAAGCGGACAGATATTGGACGGTGACGTCATTTGTTTACTCTTGAGCTTCACTAAAGAATAGTACATTTTTGCTATGTTGGTGCAATTTCAAGGTACTTTTTCTTCATGACGTCAATCAATATATCTATTTCTGTAATATATCTGTCATTCTATCCAAATGAAACCGAAAAAAAATGAGAATATAATACCACAACAACCATACTAAAATTTACCGTAAGCGGCCGCTATTGGCTGAGAAGTGACTCTGCTTTTATGGTCTAATTTTTTAATTTTTGGTGTACGTGAAGAAGTATCTTTCCATCATTCATTATCCAACTTTGATAAGATAACCCCAACAATCTAACTGGAAAATAATAATAATATTAAATAAAATAATAAATATATATAATTATAATAATAAATATTAATAATAATGATAATGATAATAATCTTATTTACTACTCGTAACATGTACAAGGTATACAGGCCTAGCATAGCTGACTTTTCAGTGACATACTACTGTTATAGAAAAGACGCTTGTTATGACAGGATGTATTTCAAGAATATTGGTCAGTGTCCAGTATAACACCACACTAGTCGAATAACACCCAGGTACCCATTTACAGATGGGTAAACATAGACAACAGGGTAAGAAACACACCTAAGTTTCTACCCTGGCTGGGAATCGAATTATTTAACAAAAATATATATGGGGGTAACCCAAGCAAGGTATAGAATAAGCCACGTTGATTTTTTTTTTTTGGGTTATCCTAGCGTTCTCTTACACATATGCTGCTGTGTGTGATTATCTATAGAGAGAAAAATAATCTTTTTTGTTTCATGTTTATGGGTGGATTACGAGTGTATATCATAGCCCTGTGCTATACTCCGTGTCTCTCTCATATAAGCCACCAAGACAAGGATAGGAGAATGGATTTGTATTCCATCTCCTTCTTCAATAACTTGTCGAACTGCTCGGTGTTATGCCAATTTATTATTCTGGAGTATGTAATGTTTTATGTTATTTATGTTGTTTCTGTGTCATATTTAGATCAGTTGTGTTAGGCAAATAGCTGTAGTGTTGGATATTGGCGTAATAATAAGCATATTCTCCTGCTTCATGAGACTGAGCTCATGACAACCAACAGTGGCTCAAAAGTACCTTATCTTTAATGGATGATGTATGTGTAGGTGCTTTACTTAATGAGAAGCATTTCTTTTATTCACTGGAAACCATGGCTAGGGCTAAAAAGTAAGCAGGTTTTAAAAACAATAAAGGAAAGAAGAAGAAAGAATTGGGTACTAACTTATGCAGCAAAGTAGCGCCACCAAACAGTATCAGCGGTTGGTGTGGCGACCCTGGAAATTTGATATTATGCTAGCCAATTAGTTGTCCGAATAGATGAAGGAACAGAATAACTGATTGCTGGATTGTTGGGGAGGACTGTACCTATTACTAAACCCTGTTATATTCAAGTTCGATCATTGGGCTCCATTATCATTTACACCTGCACCTCAAACTTACCTACCACACAATTGTGGTAGGTCCCCTACACAATTACTCTTCATTGGTTTGAAAGTTCCTATACATTTCGCTTAACATCTCCCAAAATATCTCTCCCTCTACACTCCTCTCTTCTCCAGGTGTATAACACGCCTATTATTGACCCACTGTTCGCATTTGACTTCTTTTTTTAATCCAGATAATCTTGACTTTATTACATTTATATTTAAAATTTTACTTATGAAGAAGGCCTCTAGCATGCCAGCATTTGGGGGGAAATAATACTAATTTTATTATAAATTGACACATGTTGTGGTGCAGTACTTTTTAATATACATTATTGCATATTGATGTTAAAGTTAGATAACTGCGAAGCTGATTACATTAATTTGATTAATAATAGGGAGGTTAGTACAAAAACATATTACGACAATACAGTTAATAAATTTAGTAATGGGAATTGGTTTTTTCTTGGCATGATACACTGTTTCTATAAAAAGTTCCCTATATTGTCTGAGTATTTTAGGCAAACTTAGGGCTAATTTAAGCTAAATTTGGCAGTTGACTATATTAGTAATTTTATGTTTCAGTCATTTGCGGTGAGTGTAAGTGTAAAATAGGAGGATTTACGGATATGAGAGTAAGTCTATTTTGTTTTGGATGTGTTATGTACAAAATAGAGAAAGGTGTGTTTTTCTCACATAGCTGATGATGGGTGTGTTAGTTCAGGTTTAATATTAGAATTTATGCTTTTGTTAATGTAGTTTGCACTAGTAATAGGTGTGAAGGCTTTGTACAGTGAGTTTAGGCCTTTGAAGAGTGGTGTTTTTGGTGTGTGTTTGTCTTTTGCATTTAGATTGTGTGATATCCTTACGCAGCTGTTTGTTGGGTTGTATTGACTTTATAGTGGGTTTCTATTTGATCCCCAGCACATATAACATAGGTGAGGGTAGGGATAGATAAGAAACAGTTTTGTGTGAGTAGGGCTGTTGTGGTACATATTAATGTTCTTTGAAAGGATCCCAACTGTTTGGACATTTTTTTTGTTATGCATTGGATTTGGGTGTTGAATTTAGGTGCTGTCAGGTGCAGGCCCAGAAATTTGCCCTCATTATGTTTTTAGCAATTATGAGTGTTGTCAATTCATAATGTTCAGTTGGGTATCACTGTCCTGCCTCGAAAAATATTGTACAAGGTTGTCAGTGTTATGTGTAATTTTATTAGCAGTTCATCCTGGCCGATATAATATTTTACTAGCTCTTCTTTAAACAGTAGTGTTGAGTGAGGCAAAATTTAGGGTGGGGGATGACGTTAAATGTCATTGTCAGTGAAGTGTTTATAAGTTGTTAAGTTAAACTTGAATGATTGTTGATGTAATTAAAAGGAAAAAGGGGGGGCCAAAGAAAGTATCTACCCTGTGGTTACCCAGTGTCCAGGGGTTCTTGTTGGGAGGTTGTGGCCGTGGACAGAGACGTCTCATATTGCTTTCTGGTTGTAAGGTAGGACTTGATAAAAGCAAGTGCATGGCCTCTTTACTGATAATGTCAAACCACGGAGTAGGATTGCTGTCATCACTGTATTAAAAAGATATCTTAAGGTTGATAAGAGTCATAACTGGTATTCATTTTTTCCAGTGCTGTGTATAGTAGGTTTAGCAATTTAAGTATTTTTATTATTGTTGCATTTGCTTTTGTTTCTTCAGGCCTAAACTGGCCAGGGATTTAGGATGCTTTGTGATGTTACGAAGGAGTATAACTTTTTGTTATGAGTTTCTCAAAAGATTTTGGAAAGTAATGGCAAGTTTGTATTGGCTCTAATTGTTTACAAGATCTTGTTGGATACCACCTTTATTGTATTGGTGTTATCCCTGCTAGCTGAGGATGCTGGGAAAGTGATTGATTTCTAGTTGATTTGTTGAAGAGTAATACAATGGTGGGTGAAAGGATATGAGGCTGTGTTTATATGTTAGTGGCGTACAGTGGGACCCTCGTTTTTCGTAATTAATCCGTTACAGCGAGTGTGGATATTTATCGAAATTGACGATTTGCAAGTCCAATTTTCCCTATAAGAAATAATGTATATCCAGTTAATTTGGTTATAGATAACCAGAAGGTATCAACAACTTTTTTTTACCTTAAAAGTTAGATTTACACTCTTTATCTCTTAACTTTCAAACTTGACAGTTTACTTTATTAAAGGCTGTTGTTGATGAATGAAAAGAACAGGGAGGAGGGGAGAGGGGAAGTAGAGGTTATTGTTTGGAAGGGGAATTCCCCTCCATAAGGACTCTAGGTCACTTCAGGGGTCACTTCCTCTGCCACTTCCTAGCTATAATCTTTCAGGGTTTCGACGTGCTAGTACCTGTTACGCGCCCAGGTTATGATGTACCAGATGTGCCTAAATTCTCTGCCTTCAATTCTAGTAAGAGAAAGCTGGTAGGCCTTCATATGAAAGAAGGGTTCTTGTGGTCAGTGTGCACAGTATAAAAATATCCTGCAGCACACAGTGAGCATAATGAGAAAAAAAAAAGTTACGACCATGTTTTGGTTATAAACACGCGAATTTTCTGAGTATCTTTCGTTATGGTATTATGTTGTATTTTAGTTTTCATAGGTCTGTCATTTTATGATGGAAGGCATAGTTACAGAAATGAGATGATTTGATTGGTTTCACAATGAAAGTCTTTTAAAAATGAGCTCAACAGTAGCATGAAATGTTTGATTTTATTACCCAAATTTCAAAAGTAAACAAATCATGCCAGTGTCAGTACACATCAATGGTTTGAGTCTAATATTCTTCCACAAGTGCACTGATATTATTATATTTTTTAACACAATTTCTACACTAATGCAGTAGTTTGCATAACAGTTAAGGCTTCTATTGTTTTTTTGAGAATATAATCAAAGTGGAAAGCAAACAGTGTAAGAGGGCCTGGGACGTGTCTAATGAACAAAGAAAAATGTATTTTAGTGCAGAATGTCTCTTGCTTATTCTGGATCCTTTTGGAAATTGGCTTCTTCTGAAACTTTGTTTGAAATTGCAAATTGCCAAATTTCTGACCACTTTATTGGATACTTGGAAATCGGTAAAAATGGGGTGGTTTCTTGACTCATTCCATAGAAAAAAATGGAGCTCTAAACGAAATAGAGTTGGTTTTTTTGTCGACTAGTACACTGGAATGGATTGGGACTGAAAAGTAGGGCTCAAAGTGGGCGAAATCGCAATATGTGAACATCGTCGAGAACGCCTAACTTTGTGGAGAGCATAATTCCATAATTTTTCATCAAATTATTTATACTTTTGGTGTCATATGATCGGAAAGATTGTCTATCATTTCAAAAGAAAAAATAATTTTTTTTTTTTTTCGAAAAATTTTCGGACCTTGAGAATGATGATTAAACCTTTAGGGTCCCAAGGCCCAACTCTGGAGTCACGCAACAGTGTCCAAGAATTTTCAAAAAAAAAATTGTTATTTTTCTTATGAAAATCGTTAGAGAATCTTTTTGTGAAGGTAATAAAAAACAAAACGTACGAATTTTGGTGGAAAATTGGACGAAATTATGCTCTCGCGACTTTGATGTGTCAGCGATATTACGAATCGGCGATTTTGCATTTTGACTCCCCATTTTAGGCAATTACTTATTCCAGTCAACCAAAATCTTAGGCTATTCACTCTCAGTATTACTTCTTTTCTATCGATTGAAGCACAAGAAAGAAAATGCAGTCTACTGTTTAATACTAAATAAATGATCGGGGAATTGTTAATTTGGCCAATTTAACACAAGTCATATATCCAATTTAAAAAAGGTCCAGAATGAACAATGTAGGCATTCCTAGCACTTAAACTAACATTTCCTCTGGTTCATTAGTTTTGTTTTGAGGATTTACAAAATAAATTCCATTTGATTTTTATTCACAGAATGGAATTTTATTCACTCCAAAAATAGAAGATTTACTGTTAGCAATACTGTAATTATTGTATAAAATACATCACCAATTTGTGAATTGTATATTAGACCCACCCTGCTGACGTGATATTAGACGTGTGAGGTCGTTTGTTTACTCTTGTTAAGGCAAAAATTTAACTTTTTGCTACTTTGAGCACAGTGTCAAGCCATTTCCACTGCTAAAAACCATCAAAATATCTTGTTTCAGTATATGTTTTCCATTCCATCATGTGTGACAAGAAATCGCAAATAAACTATAAAAAACATACGAAAAAAACACTGCAAGTTGCGTGTTTTAATCGAAAAAATCATGATTTCATTTTTTTCTCTCTATATACAAAGTGTGAGCCAGGATCTGTTTTTTGTGGTTGCACATATACCACTTAGATGCATTTCCTCTCATATCTAGGCCCAAATGTACACTCACAGTTTATCAGAGTGAGCTGAAGCTCTGGCGTAGGATCTCGGTTTGGACCCGAACGTTAAAGCGTTGATCTACGGGAGGGACCCTGAAAGGGTTAAGAGAGGGCCTCTCGACCTGAAAGGGTTAAATATAGAAGTTCATACAGAAACGATTGCCAAATAAATGTAAGACTATTTAATGTATATGAACTTTAACATCACTCTACCTTATTGAAGACTCTTGTTGGTGTATGGCAGACAGGGCAGAGGGAAGGGAGGCGAGTTTATTGTTGAAGAATTATGACACTAAATATCAAAATTATAGCTTTAATTATCTATCACCTATTCAACTAATTGCCATAATAACAATATTAATAACATAGAATCATGAAATATACTCTTGAATGAATAAATAAGTACAAAAAAATTTCCAAGACCGTAGGCATAGCATTACTATCGAAGATACGTTTACTATTGATTCCACAGTCAGCCTCCTGCGCCTATATCTCTCATTATTTACCCCTATCTCACTATGGAATTTGTGCATGGGGGCTACATCAACAATAAACCCATCTCAGATCATATTACGCAACAAAAGTGCGTCAGAATGATAACAATTCCCACTACAGGCAGCACACTCCCCCAATATTTCCAAATAACTTAAACTTATCCACAATTCAAAACATCCTACTTATTACTGACCTACCTACATTATAGAAACACTTATTATGATCTAAACCCTCCCTCAAACTGTCTCCTTTACCAACCTCAACAGAACCACACAACCATAACTCAAAGGCACAGAATCACTCTTGATGTTCTCAAGTCATCTCACGCTAGGCAAAACGCAATGCACTAAAAGGCCCTTAAATTTGGAATTCATTACTGTGAATAGTAAAGAAACATGTTTATAAATTCAAGTCTCTTCTCAAAAAATCACTTACTCACCCAGCAACTATAAATAAATACTGTATAATTGTTTCTCATAAATGTCTTACCTGTGACCAATCAAACTTTATTTTTTTAATTACATTACCACAGAATACTCCAATCACTGGATGCTCTGCAAACAGTAAATGACCCTATGACCTGTCTTTGTAATAATCATTTGTGTTAAAGTGTTATTGTTACAATATGTATGTTCCACTGAATATATCATTGCTGAGTTAATCTTAAGTTAATTTTAGCCTGCCTAATAATGCTTGTCATTGGCTGTTGCACTGTAAATAAACTTTGCATTCCAATGTATCATGTTCATATTAATAAACAAATAAATAAATAAATTATGAATGCACAAAGAAGTGTTGTGTTGTGTTGTTGTTGGGGGTTATAAGGGCCAGAGAAGCATAAGCCATAGTGGCTGCAGCAGCTGAGGTTGTGGTGTTTTCTGTAGCACTATGTTAATCCAACACATTGGAGGAGTTAGAAGAATTGCTGGAATACTGAAGAAGGCACCCTCTACCACCATCAACAACCACTACCACTCAATCACTGCCACCCTTACAATATCATAACCATACCACATCACTACACCCTCTACCACTGTCGCAACCATACAACCGTCACAACCACTACCACCATCCACTACCACCCTTTACTCTATCCACAATGCTACCACCACCACTACCCACCCTCTAACATCTTCACTAGCACCCTCTACCACTATCTCACAACTGCTACCACTCTGCACCACACTTTCGTATTTTTCTTGCAAACTTTTTCTTAAATTATGGTGTTTCCTCCATTCTTTACCAAAGGCTGAGGCACTAGAAGCTTTCTTGGAGCCATTAGTGTTTATTTAGGCAATTTGCAGGCACTAAAAACGAATGGAATGTTATGAAATGCATTGTATGAACTTGTGGGTCATCGATCACTCACTGATACAACTATGACTACACTGGTGGGAATGGAGGATGTGAGTTGGCTCAGGGCTGTGTGTACGTGTCCCAGATGAACGACTATTTGCGAGTTGCAATGTTTTGATTGAAAAAAGTTGCGATTTTCGACAATTTGACTTTTGAGCTTACGAAAAATGAGGGTCCTGTATTGGGTTAATTTCCTGATGTATTTTTTAGAGTTTTTATATGGTTAACCTCAGTGGGCTGGTTGGTTGTAAGACAAGAGGGATGATTTTGGGATGTTTCATCTAGATAATCATTAGCTCGGGCATTGGTAATTGGAATTTTACTGAAAGATTTGTTCTATGGTTTGAGAAGTCATTTAATTGTTAGCTGTATCAATAAGTGGAACTTCAGACATTTGGTCGCCCAGATCTGAGAGAATGTTTTCCAGGTCTTTTTATGTCTCTCGTTTCAGTGAATCTATTAGAATAGTATAGTTGCTTAGAATTTCTGTATTTTGGTGAGGACTGTGTATAGTGTTTTGATAAAGTGTTTAGTTATTCAAACCCTTTGATGTTTATGCCCAAGTTAGAATAAATATAATCATAATATGAGATGTGTAGTCAGACAACTTGTACAAGTGTGATGGCAAAATAGTGTTTTCTCTAGCAACATAAGAGTATTGGTGTTACTGGACGTATCTGTAGAAAAAATTCTTTTGTATGCTTCACTCAGAGTGTCATTTCTTCTAAAAATGGTTGTGTTACATGAGATTGGAGAGTGTTCTCTTTATTTATTCTACCGTTTCAATGAAGAGACAACTCGTATTCATTGTAACTTGTACACTAACCAGATTGTGTTTGCCTGTTTGTTTACAAAACTGGTGTTTGCTGGTTTGTTTACATAACTCTGTGAGTGTCCTCTTCTCATTCTCTCTCTCTCTCTCGCTCTCTCTCTCTCTCTCTCTCTCTCTCTCTCTCTCTCTCTCTCTCTTCTCTCTCTCTCTCTCTCTCTCTCTCTCTCTCTCTCTCTCTCTCTTTTTTTTTTTTTTTTTTTTTTTTTTTTTTTTTTTTTTTTTTTTTTTTTTTTTTTTTTTTTACACAGGGTTTGACAGGTTAAGGATTCCTAACTTTATTGGCAAGCTAAGAGCTGTTACCTA
Source organism: Cherax quadricarinatus (assembly GCF_026875155.1). NCBI lineage: Eukaryota > Metazoa > Arthropoda > Malacostraca > Decapoda > Parastacidae > Cherax > Cherax quadricarinatus. Next base: position 73,346,477 of record NC_069408.1, read on the forward strand.
CATCAGCTCATTTGAAAGCATTTTTATTGTTATGAGACATACAAGTAGGGAACAGGATGAAGTTGGAGCCATCTGTGGGCCAGCATTTTCATTTGATCAACTGACTTTATCTCGTTGACATCATTATGCTGTACGAATGTGCGTGGATGTAGTGCAGATGACAAGAAACAGATGATTGCTGATGTTATGAATGAAAAGAAGTTGGATGTCCTGGCCCTAAGCGAAACAAAGCTGAAGGGAGTAGGGGAGTTTCAGTGGGGGGAAATAAATGGGATTAAATCTGGAGTATCTGAGAGAGTTAGAGCAAAGGAAGGGGTAGCAGTAATGTTGAATGATCAGTTATGGAAGGAGAAAAGAGAATATGAATGTGTAAATTCAAGAATTATGTGGATTAAAGTAAAGGTTGGATGCGAGAAGTGGGTTATAAAAAGCGTGTATGCACCTGGAGAAGAGAGGAATGCAGAGGAGAGAGAGAGATTTTGGGAGATGTTAAGTGAATGTATAGGAGCATTTGAACCAAGTGAGAGAGTAATTGTGGTAGGGGACATGAATGCTAAAGTAGGAGAAACTTTTAGAGAGGGTGTGGTAGGTAAGTTTGGGGTGCCAGGTGTAAATGATAATGGGAGCCCTTTGATTGAACTTTGTATAGAAAGGGGTTTAGTTATAGGTAATACATATTTTAAGAAAAGAGGATAAATAAGTATACAAGATATGATGTAGGGCGAAATGACAGTAGTTTGTTGGATTATGTATTGGTAGATAAAAGACTGTTGAGTAGACTTCAGGATGTACATGTTTATAGAGGGGCCACAGATATATCAGATCACTTTCTAGTTGTAGCTACACTGAGAGTAAAAGGTAGATGGGATACAAGGAGAATAGAAGCATCAGGGAAGAGAGAGGTGAAGGTTTATAAACTAAAAGAGGAGGCAGTTAGGGTAAGATATAAACAGCTATTGGAGGATAGATGGGCTAATGAGAGCATAGGCAATGGGGTCAAAGAGGTATGGGGTAGGTTTAAAAATGTAGTGTTAGAGTGTTCAGCAGAAGTTTGTGGTTACAGGAAAGTGGGTGCGGGAGGGAAGAGGAGCGATTGGTGGAATGATGATGTAAAGAGAGTAGTAAGGGAGAAAAAGTTAGCATATGAGAAGTTTTTACAAAGTAGAAGTGATGCAAGGAGGGAAGAGTATATGGAGAAAAAGAGAGAGGTTAAGAGAGTGGTGAAGCAATGTAAAAAGAGAGCAAATGAGAGAGTGGGTGAGATGTTATTAACAAATTTTGTTTGAAAATAAGAAAAAGTTTTGGAGTGAGATTAACAAGGTTAAGAAAGCCTAGAGAACAAATGGATTTGCCAGTTAAAAATAGGAGAGGAGAGTTATTAAATGGAGAGTTAGAGGTATTGGGAAGATGGAGGGAATATTTTGAGGAATTGTTAAATGTTGATGAAGATAGGGAAGCTGTGATTTCGTGTATAGGACAAGGAGGAATAACATCTTGTAGGAGTGAGGAAGAGCCAGTTGGGATGTGGGGGAAGTTCGTGAGGCAGTAGGTAAAATGAAAGGGGTAAGGCAGCCGGGATTGATGGGATAAAGATAGAAATGTTTAAAAGCAGGTGGGGATATAGTTTTGGAGTGGTTAGTGCAATTATTTAATAAATGTATGGAAGAGGGTAAGGTACCTAGGGATTGGCAGAGAGCATGCATAGTTCCTTTGTATAAAGGCAAAGGGGATAAAAGAGAGTGCAAAAATTATAGGGGGATAAGTCTGCTGAGTATACCTGGTAAAGTGTATGGTAGAGTTATTATTGAAAGAATTAAGAGTAAGACGGAGAATAGGATAGCAGATGAACAAGGAGCTTTAGGAAAGGTAGGGGGTGTGTGGGACCAGGTGTTTACAGTGAAACATATAAGTGAACAGTATTTAGATAAGGCTAAAGAGGTCTTTGTGGCATTTATGGATTTGGAAAAGGCGTATGACAGGGTGGATAGGGGGGCAATGTGGCAGATGTTGCAAGTGTATGGTGTAGGAGGTAGGTTACTGAAAGCAGTGAGAGTTTTTACGAGGATAGTGAGGCTCAAGTTAGAGTATGTAGGAAAGAGGAAATTATTTCCCAGTAAAAGTAGGCCTTAGACAAGGATGTGTGATGTCACCGTGGTTGTTTAATATATTTATAGATGGGGTTGTAAGAGAAGTAAATGCGAGGGTCTTGGCAAGAGGCTGGAGTTAAAAGATAAAGAATCACACACAAAGTGGGAGTTGTCACAGCTGCTCTTTGCTGATGACACTGTGCTCTTGGGAGATTCTGAAGAGAAGTTGCAGAGATTGGTGGATGAATTTGGTAGGGTGTGCAAAAGAAGAAAATTAAAGGTGAATACAGGAAAGAGTAAGGTATGAGGATAACAAAAAGATTAGGTGATGAAAGATTGAATATCAGATTGGAGGGAGAGGAGTATGGAGGAGGTAAAAGTATTCAGATATTTGGGAGTGGACGTGTCAGCGATGGGTCTATAAAAGATGAGGTGAATCATAGAATTGATGAGGGAAAAGAAGTGAGTGGTGCACTTAGGAGTCTGTGGAGACAAAGAACTTTGTCCTTGGAGGCAAAGAGGGGAATGTATGAGAGTATAGTTTTACCAACGCTCTTATATGGGTGTAAAGCATGGGTGATGAATGTTGCAGCGAGGAGAAGGCTGGAGGCAGTGGAGATGTCATGTCTGAGGGCAGTGTGTGGTGTGAATATAATGCAGAGAATTCGTAGTTTGGAAGTTAGGAGGAGGTGCGGGATTACCAAAACTGTTGCCCAGAGGGCTGAGGAAGGGTTGTTGGGTGGTTCGGACATGTAGAGAGAATGGAGCGAAACAGAATGACTTCAAGAGTGTATCAGTCTGTAGTGGAAGGAAGGCGGGGTAGGGGTCGCCTAGGAAAGGTTGGAGAGAGGGGGTTAAAGGAGGTTTTGTGTGCGAGGGGCTTGGACTTCCAGCAGGCACGCGTGAGCATGTTTGATAGGAGTGAATGGAGACAAATGGTTTTTAATACTTGACATGCTGTTGGAGTGTGAGCAAAGAAAACATTTATGAAGGGGGTTCGGGGAAAACCCGGGCAGGCCGGACTTGAGTCCTGGAGATGGGAAGTACAGTGCCTGCACTCTGAAGGAGGGGTGTTAATGTTGCAGTTTAAAAACTGTAATGTAAAGCACCCTTCTGGCAAGACAGTGATGGAGTGAATGATGGTGAAAGTTTTTCTTTTTCGGGCCACCCTGCCTTGGTGGGAATCAGCCAGTGTGATAATAATAAAAAAAAAGAAAAACATACAAGTAGGGAACAGGATGAAGTTGGAGCCATCTGTGGGCCAGCATTTTCATTTGATCAACTGACTTTATCTCGTTGACATCATTATGCTGTACGAATGTGTTCCATACTCGAGTCATCCTGGGTATGTATGATCTCCCATATTGTGACCCTTCACCAGTACACAAACAACCATGATATGACCCTTCACCAGCGCACAACCAGGATGTGACCCATGCCTGTCCACTAACCCCCAGTATAACACCCACACCAGTCCACTAACATCCAGGATATAACCCATACCAGTACACTAATACCTAGGATGCCACCCGCACTAGTCTTCTAACACCTAGGATGTGAGTCACACCAGTCGAATAACACCCCAGGATGCCACCCACACCAGTCTACTTATTCCCAGCATGCCACCGACACGTCATCTCCCAAGTATCTGAAAACATTCACTTCTTCCATACTCCCCTTCCCCAATTTGATATCCAATTTTTCTTTATCTAAATAATTTGATACCCTCAGCACCTTACTGTTTTCTATGTTCACTTTGAACTTTCTACCTTTACTCTCAACTTCACGTGTCCAGGCCCCTTTTGCTTTCTATTTTGAATTTTTATTCAAGCAAGAAATAGAAGATTATCTGTTATGTAGACTACTGCATTATTGTAATAATTGTGTAAATAATTTCAACCCATTCATGACTGTGTATTAGAATGGTTAGTTGGACACTTATTGGATGGTGACGTCATTTGTTTACACTTGAAAATCGACAAAAATTGAACATTTTTGCTACTTTGACCTCAATTTCAAGGTCCTTTTCATTGTGAAATCAATGAAAATCATCCTTATTTCCATAGTATATCTTTCATTCTATCAAATAAGACCAAGAAAACAATTTCGACGAAAACTGAAGGAATATTGCTCATGAGAAATAATGTGAATCCAGTTAATCTGTTTCAGACACCCAAAAGTATTAAAAAAATATACATTTTATAGAGAATATCTATAGTTTTACATACAGAAAACAATGAGAAATAAATATAAAGGACTATTGAATTGGATAAATGAACATTTAACATCACTTTAATTTTTATAGACAACTCTTGTTGGCATATGGAAGACGGTGAGGAGAGGAGAGGGCAGATAATTTATCTCTACCACCATCACTACCACCCTCCAGCCAGACTGACTCAGAATGCTCGAGATGCTTTGTGGGAGTGTGGGCGGACATGTTCGGTACGGCGTACGACTGTCAACTCAATGAAAACCGAGCTGATAAATGAAAAGTAGGACAAAATTTTGACAAAAAAAGTCATATAAAACCAAGTTCGATGAAAACCAAGGTAGACAAAAACCGAGGTTCCGCTGTATATATTCTTTTATGATAGTCAATATATGTATAGAATATGAGCAGCTCTCAGCTATCTTGTATGACTTAGTATGAAGTAACAACAACAGTCTTACAAGATACCCAGAACTCACCACGTGGAGGTGGCTGCATAACAGAGTTCCTTTTTTTTTTTTTTTTTTTTTTTTTTTTTTTTTTTTTTTTTTTTAACCCCTTTCCCCTTTTTTCACAGTTTCAGTCCCCTCTTGAACCTTGTAGCTCAATGTTTTTTCTTGTTGTTCAGTGTGGCATTTTTTGTTTTTTTCTTTTTCTCTTTACTTACAGTGGAATTATCTTTATTTTGATTCTTTTTGGTCTTATTTTTCTTGTTTTTTTTAGGTTCTTCAACAGGAACGTCCTTGGTAGTCAAGTTAGTGGGGGCTTGGTTTGGCTTGTAATCTGGCTTAAATTCAAGCCATTTAGGGTCAGGGATCTCCTGGTAGATGATCTGTCTTTCTGGTTCTTGTTTAGTGGTGGATTGAGAAAGATTATTTTTCTTTGGAAATCTGAGCCTCTGTGGTGGACGCCGAAGTCGTGGGAATCTCCCGGCGGCCACAACACATCCGCTCTCCTCCTCTCTCAAACCGTTCTCTTCAAATTTCATTTTTGCTTTATACTATAGTGATTTTTTTTTGAAGTTCACTACATAAGACAACCAGTGAACATATCATAAATTGTATTTCATCACTGACCTCATCACTATAATATCAACAAAACAAAAAAATAGTTACCCTCGAATTATGAGCAGTAAGGGTAGTGTTGATAGTTCTGGTGATAGTCATAGGTTTGCTGGTTATTTTTTTTTTTTTTTTTTACCCTTTTTCCCTTTTTTCACATTCTTTGAGTCCACCATTCCTTGAGACTACATTTCCTTGAGACCACTGTTCCTTGAGACCATCGTTCCTTGAGACTACTATTCCTTGAATACACTGTTCCCTAAGACAACCATTCCACTAAAACCCAGGATGCAACCCATACCATTACACTAACACCCAGGATGCCACCCACACCAGTCTACTAACACCCAGGATGCCACCCAGACCAGTACACTAACACACAGGATGTGACCCACACCAGTCCACTAACATCCAGGATATAACCCATACCAGTATACTAATACCCAGGATGCCACCCGCACTAGTCTTCTAACACCTAGGATGTGAGTCACACCAGTGCAATAACACCCAGGATGCCACCCACACCAGTCTACTAGCACCCAGGATGCCACCCAGACCAGTACACTAACACACAGGATGTGACCCACACCATTCTACTAACACTAACACCAAAGATGCCACCTACACCAGTCTACTAACACCTAGGATATTACCCACAGCAGTCCACTCACACACAGAATGTGACCTACCCCAGTCTGCTAAGACCCAGGATGCCACCCACACCAGTCCACTAATTCCCTGGATGCCACCTACATCACTCCACTAACACCTAGTATGCCACCCACACTAGTCTATTAAAAACCAGGATGTGAGCCACACCAGTCCACTTACATCCAGGATACCACCCACACTAGTACATTAACCCCCAGGATGCGACACATACCAGTTCACTAACACCCAGGATGCCTCCCACACCGGTCCACTACCACTAAGGATTCCACCCACACCAGTCCACTAACTCCCATATTGTGACCCTTCACCAGTACACAAACAACCATGATATGACCCTTCACCAGCACACAACCAGGATGTGACCCATGCCTGTCCACTAACCCCCAGTATAACACCCACACCAGTCCACTAACATCCAGGATATAACCCATACCAGTACACTAACACCTAAGATGCCACCCGCACTAGTCTTCTAACACCTAGGATGTGAGTCACACCAGTCCAATAACACCCAGGATGCCACCCACACCAGTCTACTTATTCCAAGCATGCCACCGACACGTCAACTCCCAAGTATCTGAAAACATTCACTTCTTCCATACTCCCCTTCCCCAATTTGATATCCAATTTTTCTTTATCTAAATAGTTTGATACCCTCAGCACCTTTTTCTTTTCTATGTTCACTTTGAACTTTCTACCTTTACTCTCAACTTCACGTGTCCAGGCCCCTCTTGCTTTCTATTTTGAATTTTTATTCAAGCAAGAAATAGAAGATTATCTGTTATGTAGACTACTGCATTATTGTAATAATTGTATAAATAATGTCAACCCATTCATGACTGTGTATTAGAATGGTTAGTTGGACACTTATTGGATGGTGACGTCATTTGTTTACACTTGAAAATCGACAAAAATTGAACATTTTTGCTACTTTGACCTCAATTTCAAGGTCCTTTTCATTGTGAAATCAATGAAAATCATCCTTATTTCCATAGTATATCTTTCATTCTATCAAATAAGACCAAGAAAACAATTTCGACGAAAACTGAAGGAATATTGCTCATGAGAAATAATGTGAATCCAGTTAATCTGTTTCAGACACCCAAAAGTATTAAAAAAATATACATTTTATAGAGAATATCTATAGTTTTACATACAGAAAACAATGAGAAATAAATATAAAGGACTATTGAATTGGATAAATGAACATTTAACATCACTTTAATTTTTATAGACATCTCTTGTTGGCGTATGGAAGACGGTGAGGAGAGGAGAGGGCAGATAAGTTATCTCTACCACCATCACTACCACCCTCCAGCCAGACTGACTCAGAATGCTCGAGATGCTTTGTGAGAGTGTGGGCGGACATGTTCGGTACGGCATACGACTGTCAACTCAATGAAAACCGAGCTGATAAATGAAAACTAGGACAAAATTTTGACAAAAAAAGTCATATAAAACCAAGTTCGATGAAAACCAAGGCAGACAAAAACCGAGGTTCCGCTGTATATATTCTTTTATGATAGTCAATATATGTATAGAATATGAGCAGCTCTCAGCTATCTTGTATGACTTAGTATGAAGTAAGAACAACAGTCTTACAAGACACCCAGAACTCACCACGTGGAGGTGGCTGCATAACAGAGTTCCTTTTTTTTTTTTTTTTTTTTTTTTTTTTTTAACCCCTTTCCCCTTTCTTCACAGTTTCAGTCCCCTCTTGAACATTGTAGCTCAATGCTTTTTCTTGTTGCTCAGAATGGCATTTTTTGTTTTTTTGTTTTTCTCTTCATTTACAGTGGAATTATCTTTATTTTGATTCTTTTTGGTCTTATTTTTCTTGTCTTTTTTAGGTTGTTCAACAGGAACGTACTTGGTAGTCAAGTTAGTGGGGACTTGGTTTGTCTTGTAATCTGGCTTAAATTCAAGCCATTTAGGGTCAGGGATCTCCTGGTAGATGATCTGTCTTTCTGGTTCTTGTTTAGTGGTGGATTGAGAAAGATTATTTTTCTTTGGAAATCTGAGCATCTGTGGTGGACGCCGAAGTCGTGGGAATCTCCCGGTGGCCACAACACATCCGCTCTCCTCCTCTCTCTCTTTCCAGTGTAATAATAATAATAATAATAATAATAATAATAATAATAATAATAATAATAATAATAATAATTTTTAAATTTTTTATACATCGACCCTTTCCTACCAAGGTAAGGTGGCCCGATAAAAAAGAAAATCTTTCATCATCATTCACTCGATCACTGTCTTTCCAGAAGAGCACTCACGCTAATTATAAAACTTCAAAATTAACTTCCCTGCTTCAGAGTGCAGGCACTGTTCTTCCCATCTCCAGGATTCAAGCTCGACTTAAGAACATAAGAACATAAGAAGGAAGGAACACTGCAACAGGCCTACTGACCCACGCGGAGCAGGTCCATGTCCCACCCCGGATAAGACCAATGACCCACCCAGTCTGGTCATCCCCACTCAAGGATGGAGCACTGTACCAGACCCAGCAGCAAAGCTAGTCAGGTCCAACTCACACCCACCCACACCCATTCATGTATTTATCTAACCTATTTTTAAAACTACACAATGTTTTAGCCTCAATAACTGTACTCGGGAGTTTGTTCCACTCATCCACAACTTTATTACCAAACCAGTGCTTTCCTATATCCTTCTTGAATCTGAATTTTTCCAACTTGAAACCATTGCTGTGAGTCCTGTCTTGGCTGGAAATTTTCAGCACACTATTTACATCCCCTTTATTTATTCCTGTTTTCAATTTATATACCTCGATCATATCCACCCTAATTCTACACCTTTCGAGAGAGCGCAGATTCAGGGCCCTCAGTCTATCGTCATAGGGAAGATTTCTGACACATGGGATCATCTTTGTCATCCTCCTTTGTACGTTTTCCAGAGCATTTATATCCATTCTGTAATACGGTGACCAGAACTGAGCAGCATAGTCTAAATGAGGCCTAACCAAGAATATATAGAGTTGAAGAACAACCTGAGGACTTCTATTATTTATACTTCTAGATATGAAGCCAAGAATTCTGTTAGCTTTATTGGGAATACTAATGCACTGTAGTCTTGGTTTAAGATTACTGCTAACCAGAACTCCTAAATCCTTTTTGCAATCGGTAGTATTAAGATCTACATTATTTAGTTTATATGTGGCATGGTTATTTAACTGTCAACATTTAGAACTTTGCATTTGTCAATATTAAACTGCATCTGCCACTTCTCCGACCATTGCGTCAGTCTATCCAAATCATCCTGGAGTGCTCTAATGTCCTCATTAGAATGAATTGGATGGTCTATTTTAGTGTCATCAGCAAATTTGCTTATGTCGCTATTTATTCCCTCATCTATGTCGTTTATGTAAATTGTGAACAACGGGCCCAACACTGACCCCTGAGGAACACCGCTTGTGACGTGCCCCCATTCCGATTTCTCCCCATTTATGCAAACTCTCTGCTGTCTATTTGTCAGCCATGCCTCTACCCAGGAAAAAAATTCCCCTCCTATTCAGTGTGCCCTAAGTTTCCTCAATAGCCTCTGGTGTGGAACTCTATCAAAAGCCTTACTGAAGTCCATATACACAACATCATATTCATTACCATGATACCTCCTCAAACACCTTAGTGAAAAAAGTTAGTAAATTCGTAAGACAGGAACGCCCCTTTGTAAAACCGTGTTGAGAATCATTAATCAATCTGTGCCTGTCAAGATGGCTACGAATGGCTTCGGCAATTATTGATTCTATAAATTTTCCCACTATGGAGGTAAGGCTTATTGGTCTATAGTTCGAAGCCAAGGACCTGTCACCTGCCTTGTAAATAGGTATTACATTTGCCATTTTCCACTTATCAGGCACTATGCCAGTTTGTAGTGATATGTTAAAAAGATTAGCCAAAGGTATGCTAAGTTCCTCTTTTTTACATTCCTTTGACACCCTTGCAAACAGTTTATCAGGACCTCGGGATTTGTTAGGTTTTAATTTCTCTATTTGTCTGAGGACCATGTCACTAGTTACTGCTATCGTACATAGTTTATTATCATCCTGTTCTACGTAATCTATTATTTCAGGCATATCGCTAGTATTTTCCTGGGTGAAAACTGAGAGGAAGTAGTTATTTAGTATTTCACACATATCCTTATCACTGTCAGTGATCTGACCAGAGTTACTCTTAAGTGGGCCAATCTTGTCCCTAATCTTACTTCTGTATACCTGAAAGAATCCTTTTGGGTTAGTCTTTGAATCCCTTGTGACCTTAGCCTCATAATCCCTTTTTGCTTTTCTTATTCCTTTTTTTTATTTCTCTCTTTAATTGAAGATATTGATTTCTTAACTGCCCATCCCCTCTTTTGATATGCCTATATATACCTCTGTTTTGACCAATGAGATGTTTTAATCTATTGTTCATCCATTTGGGATCATTTTTGTTAGATCTAATTTCCCTACTTGGAACAAAAGTTGTCTGGGCAGCTAGAACTATGCTCTGAAAAACGTCATATTGGCAACCAAGATCACCTACCTGACCCATAGTCAGGACATCCCAATTTAGCCCACCCAAGTAATTTTTCAGTCCCATGAAGTCAGCCAAGCGAAAATCTGGGTCAGAGATTTGATTGCAGTTATCTGGGTAATTCCATGATATATTGAAACTAAGTGATTTGTGATCACTTTCCCCAAGCTCATCATTAACCTCAAGATTATTAATTAGTGAATCTTTGTTGGTAAGAACCAAGTCAAGCAGATTGATTCCTCTAGTTGGTTCTGTCACAACCTGTTCTAAAAAGCAATCCTGAACCGTATCAAGAAAGTCACTAGACTCAAGATTTCCTGTCATATTGTTCCAATCAATTTGTCTAAAGTTAAAATCTCCCATTATCACAACATTTTCATATCTAGATGCCTTATGAATTTCGTCCCATAATAGCTTACTGCACTCCCTATCAAGGTTTGGGGGCCTATAAATCACACCCAAAATTAATTTGTCACGTCCCTCGAGAAACTGTAGTCAAACCGATTCTGTGTTCGATGTTTCTAATCTTATATCATGTCTAAAACAACAATTTAAATTTTCTCTGACATACATCGCCAAACCACCACCCTTCCTGTTGACCCTATCAGTGTGGAATAGTTTATAACCCTGTATGTTGCATTAAGAAGGCATTTCTCTATCTTTCAGGTTGAACCAGGTTTATGTTATACCAATAATATCTATATTACCTACACTTGCAAGTAATTTTAGTTCATCTATCTTATTTCTTAGACTCCTACTATTTGTATAGTAAACCTTTAGGGAGCTAGTCACTCGTTGCCCTCTACTATCTCTCTTTGTTTGTTGATCAGTTCATTTGCCATTACTAGCAACTTTATTTTGAATATTGTCTTTTAAACATATCCCTGAGGTATACCAGTAATAAATGCTGTTTTTAACCCTAATGCTGCAGCCTGATTGTTTCCCACAAACATCCATACCTCTATAATCTATCAGTTTAAATCCCTAGACAAGTCATCAATTACCCTCTCAATTGAATTGGCTAATGCAACCACTCCATCCCCAGAGAGATGAACCCCATCCCTTGCATACATATCACATTTGCCAAAGAAAGGGTCCCAGTTATCAATGAATGGGATTGCAAGTTCCTTGCAGTACCTGTCTAGCCAGCGATTTATACCAGTTGCCCTAGACATCCATTCATTGCCCACTCCCTTTCTAGGCAAGATGCTACATATGACTGGGATCCCTCCCTTAGACCTAACCACTTCTATGGCTGACCTGTAATTATCCAGCAGCTCCTCTCTCCTGCCCTTCCCAATGTCATTACCTCCAGCACTAAGACAGATAATGGGCTTGTTCCCATTACCTACCATAACATTATCCAACCTGCTGACTATGTCGCCAACACCAGCTCCAGGAAGACACACTCTCTGTCTGAACTTTCTGTCTCTGTTACAAAATGCATGGTCCATATATCTTACCTGAGAATCATCTACTATTAAAATATTCTTACCTTGATTAGCAGGGGAATCAGTGGTACCTTCAACCTCACTAACCACTGACGTACACTCGTCTTGGAGAACAGAGAATCGATTTCCTACCTTCACAACTTCTCTATTAACTCTCCTCATCTTCCTTCTTCCTGAACTGTGAACCACTTGCCACTTAAAGCGGCTGCCACTATCACTGCTGGTGACCATTCCTACCTTGCCAGCTAAATCCTTCTCACACTCGCTCCCAAACTCATCTATGCGAAGCTTCAGCTTCCTATTTTCCTCCTGAAGAAGTAGAATCTCCTTCTTCAACACATGAACCTAGGATTCTAAAGCACTACAACAAGCCATGGTATGGGTAACAGCCCACGCTAACTCCCAAGAGCTTGGCAGGTATGACCGCACTTGACCACTGACCTCAGCGTACTTGTAAGTGTCCCTGAATCCCTTCATAAATACTACCTTGCTCACACTCCAACAGCACGTCAAGTCCTAAAAACCATTTGTCTCCATTCGCTCCTTGCAAGACATAAGTGTTGGTGTTACTCTGTTTAACTGTACGTGTGAGTGCAAGACATAAGTGTTGGTGTTACTGTTTTTAACTGGTTTAAGAGCATGATACTTGTATTTAAAATGACATAGCAGTAAAAGCCAAGACTGAGCCAGAATTACCTGGCATCTACAATCAGAAGAAAGATGATTGTGTCTGAAATAGAGATTAATGATTCAAGGCATTTCGTCTGCGAGTATTTGGTTCTTTCATCAGAAATTTGGCATCACTGAGTCTCATCAATTGGTTTCCGGCATATCGGTATTGTACACATGTGTTGTTTACGTTGTCGCTTCTATATGCATTGATTTGCTTCAAACATGTTCTTAAGCTTTGTGCATCCACAAAGCATTATGTAAATCCCTGCGTTGACTGGTTTAGGATTCACCACTTTGATCCTGGTGAGGTCTCTGAAAGATGTACTGTTTTCAGTGGTGACTCTAGTGTTGGTATTTGTGAGTACTTTGGAGAATCTACTGAGAGGAGAATCTACTGTTGAGGAGGATTATAATTGTCTTCGAAATGGCGTTAGTGCTTGACTAATTGATGATCTTACAGTTTTTATTGAAAAGGGAAGAAAAATGTAGCTCGGTGAAGGTTTTGTGTTTGTAAGCGCACTCTTCGTCAAGAAACTTGGCGCTACAAATTCGTTTCGCTCTCAGGAAACGAGTCGATGATGATGCTTGATGCCGTTTTTCTATATGGACTGGGGTCAAAGTGTGTGAGATCATATTTATGTATTAGCTTGCTGTAGACCTAGAATTTTAGGATGTTACCTGCGCTGAAGATGAAGACGTTGGAAAATGGTAACCTCTCATTAATCTCTTTTCCATGTGAGAACTGTATTGCTGATTGAGCTGCGTTAAGCCTCCTCTCTACGTTCCGCATGTCTAAACGTTTGGGATTAACTTCGCCAGTTTTAACCGACTAATCAAGTCTTGGTTTTCTTCCTATGTCACGTCTCACTAGCTGAAGCAAGCTGGTGCTGATGTGTTAAGAAAATAATATAATACACCTACATCATGTTTTTATTTTAGGTTGGGTCGATCAGTTGATCGCCAGGTCGGGTCAACTCCTTCCCATCCCACGACCCGTGCTAAGTCAGATGTCTCCGCAGTCCAAAATAACAAGTTCACCGAGTCCGGGACGGTTACTTCTCAGCGCATGAAGAGAGGTGCTCCAAGCATGTTATATGTCACTGCCATCTCATAGTCCCTCCACCTGGACCAGGGATATCCGCCCTGAAGACGAGATATCAACGTAGCCTCTTATGAAGATTCGCGATAACAACTTTCTGAGAATCGGCAACGAGACAAATCAGCAGAATACCCAAGTACACTGAGTACACTGGCTCCATATTGATGTTGAGGCCAGTCAAGATACCCCAGAGAAATTTGGTCAGGTCCGGTTGAACCTGATAATCAAATAAGACCTGAATTCTAGCCCTTAACCTTACCTTACCTGTAAATGACCAAATACACATCTCATTTTCACCAGTATCGATTTACCTGTAACCGGGTATGGAGGTGTGCGGAGGTCTTGCACTACTCTTAACTTCCATAACAATAGCACTGAAGACACGGATAACAATAGTTCAAGTATCTCAAAAAATAGTGGTTATGTATGTCAGTCTGAATGAATGACAACACTCAGTTATGTCCAAAAACACTTTACTAATGTTGTTTTTAGACATATGTGCATTTCTGTCTAAAAACACTTTCAGCTAACAAGTTATTTGCTTAGTGGGTTTTGTTCAAAAATTATATTGTTTTTATATGAATTATGGGCACAAATTTATTTTTTTTAGCTCTGTTAATTATTCATTATGAAGATATACGTTGACACAGTTTAATAATCGCCCTATATACCATTTTCATTATTTTTTCAGAGGCTGTTTAATATTATGGAAATTAGTTATCATTGTCACTGTTTTGCTATAAACTTTCAAGCATAAAAAACCCTGAATCTAAGTGATATTTTTGAGACCAGTGAACCTAGTAAATAAATGATACCAGGCAATTATTTGTATTAGTTTCATATACACGGCTTGGCAACCCAGAGTGCACACAAGCCAACACTTGGCAACCCAGAGTGCACACAAGCCAACACACATCTCTGTATTACACAACTATATTTCTTGAAACGTTTGGGATAAGTGAATTTTGTTTAGACCGATTGTTTCATAGACCACTGAGGATATAGCAACTAGTGTCAGCAGACACTTGTGTCAGGACATTTTTATTCCATACGCTGTACGCTAGACAAATTAAAGTCATGGTCTGAACAGTGGCAGACGCAGCTCAGTGTAGACAAGTAAACTAACCTTAGTTACTTTATATAAGTAGCCAGGGTCACACCACCTTAGTTACTTTATATAAGTAGCCAAGGTCACACCACCTTAGTTACTTTATATAAGTAGCCAAGGTCACACCACCTTAGTTACTTTATTAATACCAAGGTCACACCACCTATTTATTTAAAAAAAATCCCAAGGTCACCCCACCTTAGTACTTTTATAAGTGGGCCAAGGTCACCCCCCTTATTTAAATTTTAATAAGTAGCCAAGGCCCCAACCCCTTTTATTTTTTAAAAAGTACCCAAAGGGTACACCATCTTAGTTACTTTATTAATGCCAAGGTCACACCCCCTTTATTTTATTTTTTAAAAAAGTCCCAAAAGGTAAACCCCACCTTAGACTTTATATAAGTAGCCAAAGGTCCACCCCTTTATTTTACTTTATTAATAGCCAAGGTCACCCCACCTTTTTTCTTTAATAAGTACCCAAAGGTCACACCACCTTAGTTACTTTATATAAGTAGCAAGGGGTCACACCACCTTAGTTACTTTATTAATAGCCAAGGTCACACCCCCTTTAGTTACTTTTTAAAAGCCGGGTCACACCCCCTTAGTTACTTTATATAAGTACCCAAAGGTCACACCCCTTTAGTTACTTTATATAAGTGTCCAAAGTCACATGACCGAAATAATAAAATAAAGTGCCCCAACTTTAAATTGTTTTTTTTGATCTGTATTGTGGGTACACATTCGTCAGGATGTTTTGTCAGGATGTTGTGTCACTGAAAACAAATGTGTGTCACTGTTCAATGTGATCACTTATTAAAGCAACGACACCCTGTGTGTGTCAGCTCAATGTTAATTACAGTTCATGTTTTGGCAGTTTCAGTTTTTATAGTTTTATGCTTTTGTACAAACTATTTATTTTACAGTTTTTTATGTTTTGTACATCATGTTATTGTGCGTTTTTATTTACTGTAAATACTAGTTATTTTACATTGTATGTTACGTACCCACAACACCGACAAAAAAACCATACCCCCCCCGGGGTTGAAACCCGCGGCGTAGAGTCCAAAAATCCCGCCCTCGGGTTTAATCCCGGGGGGGTATGTTTATTTGCAATCCCTTCATTACGATTTTTTGAGTCACCTGACAACAACTACCAACACTAACACCAACATGTTAGATAAGACACATATGCAACAGCACTACCAGCAGCACTACCACCATCACTACCACCATCACTACCACCATCACTACTACCATCACTACTAGCACCACTACCACCTTCACTACCATTACTAGTACCACCATCACTACTACTACCACTGGCACTACTACCACTGGCACTACCACCACCAATACCACCACCACCACTACCATTACCACAATCATCACTATCACTATACCAACACCATCCCCATCAATCAGCAGTATTAACACCATCACTATCACCTTTATATTTTCATGAAAATATTCATAGGTTACAATACCTTCTCATTAAAATTTTCATAGGATACCCTATATTTTCATTAAAATATTCATAGGATACCCATTTTTTCACTAAAAAGAGACATGGCAGGTATAACAGGAAAGGCACTGCAATGGATCAAAGAATGCTTGACCGGAAGATTATGGTACGCGAAGAGACGTCAGACTGGGCGCCTGTGACGAGCGGGGTTCCACAGGGGTCGGTCTTAGGACCAGTGCTGTTTCTGGTATATGTGAATGATATGACGGAAGGGACAGACTCTGAAGTGCACCTGTTTACAAACGATGTAAAGCTAATGAGGAGAATTCAATCGGACGAGGATCAGGTAGGACTACAAAAGGATCTGCACAGGCAGCAAACCTGGTCCAGCAACTGGCTCATAGCGTTTAACTACACCAAGTGCAAAGTCATGAAAATCGGGGTAGGTACCTGGGTGTTGGTCTAGGGGGCCAAAGATTGCAAACTTCACTTAATGAAAAGGCTCATGGAGTGAGCATAATGCCAGGCACATCTCCTGTGGCGCACATCAACCAAATAACTGCTGCAGTATATGGGCACCTAGCAACCCTAATTATAGCCTTCCGACACCTAGGTAAGGAATCGTTCATGACTCCGTACACAGTATACGTCAGTTCTACACTGGAGTATGCAGCACCTGTTTGGAACTCACACCTAGTCAAGCACCTTCAAAAAATTAGACAAAGTTCAAAGGTTTGCAACGAGACTAGTCCCGGAGCTACGAGACTAGTCCCGGAGCTACGAGACTAGTCCCGGAGCTAGGAGAGATTAAAGGAAATCGACCTGATGACACTGGAGGACAGGATAGAGAGAAAAAGAGACATGATAACGACATATAAAATACTGAGAGTAATTGGCAAGGTGGAAAGAGACAGGATGTTCCAGAGATGAGACACAGCAACAAATGGTCACAACCGGAAGTTGTGTGTGTATATATTATATATATATATATATATATATATATATATATATATATATATATATATATATATATATATATATATATATATATAATATATGCGAGTGTGTGTGTGGGTGCTCACCTGGTTGTGGTTGCAGGGGTTGAGCCATAGCTCCTGGCCCCGGCTCTTCACTGGCCGCTACTGGGTCACTCTCACTGCACCATTAGCTTTATCATACCTCTGCTTAAAGCTATGAATGGATCCTACCTCCACTACATCGCTTCCCAAACTATTCCACTTCCTGACTACTCAGTGACTGAAGAAATACTTCTTAACATCCCTGTGATTCATCTGTATGTTCAACTTCCAGCTGTGTTCCCTTGTTGCTGTGTCCCATCTCTGGAACATTCTGTTTTGTGGCTAGCTGGTCCAGTGGCTAACGCGACGGTCTGGAGTTTTGAGACTCTGATCGCGGGTTCTATCCCCACCAGTGCTATGGTTTGTTTGCAATCGTGTTATTACGATTTCGTGAGTCATGTCTTTGTCTACCTTGTCAATTCCTCTCAGTATTTTGTATGTCGTTATCATGTCCTCCCTATCTCTCCTGTCCTCCAGTGTCGTCAGGTTGATTTCCCTTAACCTCTCCTCGTAGGACATACCTCTTAGCTCTGGGACTAGACTTGTTGCAAACCTTTGCACTTTCTCTAGTTTCTTTACATGCTTGGCTAGGTGTGGGTTCCAAACTGGTGCCGCATACTCCAATATGGGCCTAACGTACACGGTGTACAGGGTCCTGAACGATTCCTTATTAAGATGGTGGAATGCTGTTCTTAGGTTTGCTAGGCGCCCATATGCTGCAGCAGTTAGCTGGCTGATGTGCACTTTAGAAGATGTGCCTGGTGTTATACTCACCCCAAGATCTTTTTTCTTGAGTGAGGTTTGTAGTCTCTGACCCCCCTAGAGTGTACTCCGTCTGCGGTCTTCTTTGCCCTTCCCCAATCTTCATGACTTTGCACTTGGTGGGGTTGAACCCTAGGAGCCAGTTGCTGGACCAGGTCTGCAGCCTGTCCAGATCCCTTTGTAGTTCTGCCTGGCTTCATTCAAATGAATTCTTCTCATCAACTTCACATCTGCAAAACAAGGACACTTTGGAGTCTATTCCTTCCGTCATGTCGTTCACAAATATCAGAAACAGCACAGGTCCTAGGATTGACCCCTGAGGAACCCCACTTGTCACAGGTGCCCACTCTGACAAATCGCTTCATACCATGACTCGCTGCTGTCTTCCTGACAAGCATTTCCTGATCCATTGTAGTGCCTTCCCTGTTATCCCTGCCTTGTCCTCCAGTTTTTGCACTAATCTTTTGTGTGGAACTGTGTCAAATGCCTCCTTACAGTCCAAGAAAAATACAATCTACCCAGTGGCCCAGTGGCCTGGGGGGTGGCCCAGTGGCCTGGTGGCTAAAGCTCCCGCTTCACACACGGAGAGCCCGGGTTCGATTCCCGGCGGGTGGAAAAATTTTGACACGTTTCCTTACACCTGTTGTCCTGTTCACCTAGCAGCAAATAGGTACCTGGGTGTTAGTCGACTGGTGTGGGTCGCATCCTGGGGGACAAGATTAAGGACCCCAATGGAAATAAGTTAGACAGTCCTTGATGACGCACTGACTTTCTTGGGTTATCCTGGGTGGCTAACCCTCCGGGGTTAAAAATCCGAACGAAATCTTATCTTATCTTATCTTATCTTTACCCCTCTCTCTTTTGTCTTACTACTGTCACCTTGTCATAGAACTCCAGTAGGTTTGTGACACAGGATTTCTAGTCCCTGAAACCGTGTTGGCTGATGTTGACAAGCTCATTTCTTTCTTGGTGCTCCATCGCTCTTCTGATAATCTTCTCCATAACTTTGCATACTATACATGTCAGTGACACTGGTCTATACTTTAGCGCTTCTTTTCTGTCTCCTTTTTTAAAAATTGGGACTACATATGCTGTGTGTGTGTGTGTGTGTGTGTGTGGTGCGGAAAAGGTAAAACTTGCGATTTTGATTTAAATAGCAAGGCACTTCTTGCCTAATAGGGCAAGCGAAAATTTGTGTATGCCATAATTTTGCAAAAATCATTTTGAACCTAACGAATAAAAAATATGTTTCATTGTGTGTGTTAATTATTAAATTACTGTATACCTATATAAAACATATTTAGTTTGATTAAGGTAAATTAAATTACACTTTATATATTAAGGTTAGGTAAGTTTCCTAAGGTTCTTTTGGTACAAAATCATGAATTTTTATATTAACATAATTGAAAATATTGACCAGTTTTACTTATTCGGCACGACATTATATATACATGTATATGAAAGTGTATGTTCATGTGGGGTCCACTATAGGTACACAGAGTGGACCCACATTTGTACACGATTTAAATGCTAAAGTGAGCTAAATGATAATGGGAAAATCTGAGATATGCATAAAAAAGATTAGATAATAGGTAAAACGATATTTAAGAAAAAGAATAAATAAGCATGTTATTGTACGTATTGACAGCAGTTTGCTGGAATATGTGTTAGTAGATAAAATGTTGATGAGTAGATGTCAGGATATGAATGATTTTAAAGGGAGAGACATATATCAGATCATTATTCAGGTGTAGCTACAATGTAAGAGGTAGATAGGATAGAAGGAGAATGGCATAAGTGGGTAAGACAAAAGTAAAAATAAATAAATTAAAGACGTAGTTAGGTGTAGACATAAACAGTTATTGGGAAAAGATGAGCTAGAGTATAGATAATGTGGAGGGAGGGGGGTGATTAGTGTGTATCAGAAGTTTGTGTGTGTAGGAGGGAGGATCAGGAGGAAAGGGGAGCGACTGGTGGAATGAAGAGGTTATGTAGGTGGTAAGGGAGAAAATGTTGGCATGCGAGAGGCTTGTGTAATACAAAAGTGATGAACGGAGTCATGGAGTATATGGAGAGTAAGAGATGGTGAGTGCTGAGGGACTGCTGAAGGAGAGCTAATAAGAAAGTGGGTGAAATTTGATGTAAAGAATTTTCCTGAGGAAAAGATGAAATTTAGGTGTAAAAATCAATAAGTTGAGAAAGCCTGGGAAAGCAATGGATTTAAGAGATAAAGTTCAATTTGGAAGTCATTAGATAGGCAGGTGGAGTTATTGGGAAGAGGGAGTGATTATTTTGAGTTGTTAGAAGTTGATGAAGAATGGGATGTATAGATTTCCTTTATTAAGAAGACATATATTCCATATCTTACAAGTGATTGATAATCAGATGTTAGTGAGAGAAGGTGTGTCAAGCAGTGGGTAGAATAAAAGGGGGTATAGATGGCATAAAGACAGAAATGATAAAAGCAAGTGGGGATATAATTTTAGAATGTTTGGTGCATTTGTTCAGTATATGCATGAAAGAGGGAAGTTTCCTAGGGATTGTAAGACAGTGTTCATAGTTGCTTTGTATTATGAAAAATGGGTCTTTTGCCACCAGGTCCCATGGCCTGGTGCTCTCGCTTCACACGGTGAGTGTCTGGGTTCGATTCCCAGGAAAGGGGTGGAAACATTGGGCGTGTTTCCTTACATCGGTTGTCTATGTTCCCCATCAGTAAAATGGGTACCTGGGTATTAGTTGACTATTGTGGGTTGCATCCTGGGTCAAAATATATCTAATTTGCCCGAAATGCTCTGCATAACAAGTGGCTTCTATACAGTATTATGTCATTGATGTCAGCTAGACCTTTATACCTTGTACATGTACTTGTGGAAATAAAGATAATATATTATTATTATAAGGGAATTAGCTCCTTGTGTATCCCAGGTAAAGGGTATGGTAGAATTTCTACAAGAATCACTTATGAAAGATTCAAGAAAAAAAATCACAAAATACACAAATAAAGAAACATAAAATAAAACAGAGCACAATAAAGTAAGCAGCATCAAAATAATTACGACATATTGACTTGTGAAAATAGTAAACACAGAAGCTACTCAGCGAGAGTAATCAATGTATAGATTGCAAAAACAAAGCAGAATTAAAAGAAATAACCTTACTTATTAGGATAAACAGAGTAAATAGAACATTGCAAATAATTAAAAAAGGTTGAAGTAGATAGTCGATAGACAACTTATGAAAAGACACAAGGAAAAAAATACACTGAACATGACTACAACAGAAGGAAGGTTGAAGGTGAAGTAGAGACATGAACACGACGTACACAACATATGAGAGGATGGAGAGAGATTTTCCAAAAGAGGATTATAAAAGAGATACTTGGGCTCAGATGAGACACAGGAATTGGGAAAAAATTTTATTCTGTATTAATTAAGGAAGTAAAGACATGGCAAGACCTAATGAAGAGATGGAGACAGACTCAACATAAAGCTTCAGAAACAAGTTAGTCAGGGCCCTGGTGACTTACCTGGCAACAACCAGTTTAAAAATGGATCCAAAAGGTATCAATCACTGTATACTTCAAGGTTGTGTTCTCAGCAGTAGCCTCTTCCTGTCTGCCATTAATAGCCTTGTCTCTGTTCTCCTTTCCACTGTTTGGAGGTTTCTATCGATTTTACTATAGCTAGTGCACTTTCTGGCTGTCGCCTTGTAGTGACATGTCTCCGGTGTGTTATTGATCTGGCTTCCAACTGGGCCACCTCTCACGAATATAAGTTTTCTGCTGCCAAAAAGCACCAGATAACTTGCAAAAGGCTTCCTATTATCCCTCATACCCTTCTGTACCTGAATGGCTCCCGTACCCCTAAACAGGTTACAGCTAACGTGTTGGTTTGGAGTTTTACGACTCACTAGCAGCGAGTTCAGTCCCCGCCCGTACCTTGTTTGTTTGCAATTGTGTCATTACGATTTTGTGAGTCAAATATATCGTTCTTTGGTTGTATCTCAGAATGTCCTGGAAGCCTCCCACACACTGTATGAAAATTGCTTGGCATAGACTCTTGAACCTACTTAAAAGCTTTAGCACATTTTACTTAAAACAAAAAATATAAACAGGGAGGATTTATAACATCCCCTCCTTTCCTGACGCCTACTTAACCTGCCTTTGGTCCAACAGTCTATACACCAACATCACACAGGTGAGGCCTCACCACCTAATGTTGACATACATTACCTAGGCAGGTACTGACGTGACTACCACCAAAAACACACACACTCTTGGGAAATCTGATACCCTCCTCCACCAGCTCGCCGAGCTTCAGTCCACTAGGTAGTCAGAAAGGCCATCTACTCACCTACTGCAACCACTGCAAAACAAGAGCAGATAAATGTCTACACTACAGTATGTACAGTATACACGAGAAAATACATGAGCAACTACATTCTCTATCCCCTTCACATAACGAATCGCCATAGTGAGCATTTGAGTGTTGTTCCTCGGTACAGGAGGGAAACGTAGGACTATTGTGGCATAAATTGTCTGATGACTTTTAAGTTTACTGGCAGTAATTGTCCTACTGTTTTTTCAACAACACTATTATCACTTTCCAAAACCCAGGCTGTGTAAACCAAATTCACATTACATTTCAAGTTATGCAAAAAATTAAAGTACCTGTAGAGTGCAATTTCAAACATCGGGTCATGGAAATTAAATAAACCTGCCACATACTCACAACTTTTGAATCTTCTACATCAATGAAATTATTCATAAGAGGAAACCCTTCAGCCTTAATTATCAATTATACTTTGTGGTAGTCAGTGAACATGCAGAGAGTGTCATCTTGTGTCAGACGCTTGAAAGGCAATGTTCACTGACTCGTTGAATACAGTGAAAATATAAAAAAAAAAAGTCACCTCTTCCACCATACACCACATCTCAATTAAGTTTATTCTACTCAAAATCTGCTGAATTTGCTCAGCTACATCTACCTCAT
>NC_069408.1:73370160-73411466 GCF_026875155.1 Cherax quadricarinatus
TTTTACCACTTTACAATAAGCGTTTTGCATAAAGTAAATTTTTTTTGTTGTGTGAATAAAAATTCAAAATGGAAAACAAGTGTAATATAAGAGGGGCCTGGAGACATGACTACTGAACAGAGAAAATGTTATTTTAGTGCTAAGAATGCTTGCATGGTTTATTCTTGACCCTATTTTGAAATTGGCCTTTCTTGAATTTTCTAAGAAATTGGTCAAATTACCAATCTCTGATGACTTTACCAGGTAGTTGAAATAGGTAAATGGGCGGTTTCTTGTACTTAATCGATAAAACAAAAGTGCTGATAGCGAAATAGCTATGAACAATGGAATTGGCCCAAAATAGGGCTCAAAGTGGGTGAAATCACCGATGCCTAAATATTGCTGAGACCGCTAAATTAGCGAGAGCATAATTCCATAAGTTTTGCATCAAATTTCACACTTTTGGTTTCATTACCATCAGGAAAAGATTATCTATCATTTTGTAAAAAAAATAATTTTTTTTTTTTTTTGAAAAATTCTTCGACACTGAGAGCGAGTTTGCAAGCAGGGGTCTTGAAACCGAGTGTGTTAAAATAGCGACCTGAGTTTTCTAGGATGACTTTTTTAGTTTTATAGGTATCATTTGATAGAACAGCAGACACACTACTGAAACAATAATAATAATAATAATAGTATTTATTCTGACATGATACATGTATGAACAAATAAGTATAATAGTTGGGTGTACATACCAAAAGACCTTATATATGCAGAGCACTTCGGGCAAACTTAAAATTGACTTAAGATTAATAAGGCAATAACAGTACATATGGTCATTAGATGAGTTACAATAAATACAAGAGACCTGAGTATTCTATTAGGTCATGCTATATGGCTTTAATAAATCTTGTAGAGAAGACGTAAAAGAGATGATTTTGGTTAGTTTCAAGACCAGAAGTAGTTGAAACTGGGCTCAAAGTAGCAGACGCATTCAATTTTTACAAATTTTCCTGAGGATGGCTAAGACTTCCCTACAACCCCCCGTCTGGTCTCATTCATATAATGATTCACCGTACACCATGACCAATTATTTCTCGTTATATTTTATTATCCAGGAAACAGAGAGTAAATCTATTTTTGTGTAATTACAAATTCAAATGGAAGGCAAGTGTGAGCCAGCATTTTCATTTGATCAACTGACTTTATCTCGTTGACATCATTATGCTGTGCGAATGTGTTCCATACTCGAGTTATCCTGGGTATATATGATCTCAGATGGAGTGAAGTTCTGGAGAAGGGTTCTGTTCATTAGTCATGTCCTTGGGAAGTGACTGATGAACAGAAGAAATATTGTGTTAGTGCCAGCAATGTCCAAATCATTTATTCTGCCCTATTAACAGCCTCTCCTCACTGAACACTGGAGTTCAGCTCCCAAGACCACATTGGTAAACGAATTCGTTGCTAAGCAAGGAGCATACTATAATGGTAGTGGGTTTGATGTTTTTTAATGTAACCGTCGCACCATTTATAATATTTTTAGTATATTTTTAAATGTTTATACAGTAGTGTACTGTATACTGTAATAAACAGAACAGAGGAAATTAGCTCTAATACACATTAAGTATGCATACTGGTCAGATAGACCAGTATGCACTTAATAGGGTAAGTTGTAATAGTTGAATGAAGCTTTTTGTGCCCAACTGAATAGAAGGCATACTAGCAAAATAGCTAAGAATTTGATCAAATGGAGGAAAGGAATTAACTTAAAATAGTTCTCAGATGGTGAAATCACCTATGTGTAAATTGCTGAGCCTGTATAATTTAATAAGTTTTTCATCAAGTTTCATACTTTTGGTGTCATTACCTTCAGAAGATTTGTTTAAAGTGGACACTGGGAGCAATATTAATTTCAGGGGTCTGGACAGTGAAAGAGTTAAACACTTGTAGTCACCTTCAGAAATAATTTCCTTCAATTCTTTGATGCTAAAGCCAGATTCCCTGATAACCAGCTTGACATTTTTTTGGTGTATGAAATGTACACATGGTTACAATGAATAAACACAAGCATTGTTCAAGTCAAGTGTTACGGCACTCATAGAATTACATTTTATAAGGGGTTGTAAAGTACAAAGACAGTCACTAACATGCTGGGGCATTTCAGGCAACTTGTGGAAGTTTCTCCTGCATAAATTTCCACTGCAACACACATGTAGTCATCTCACATACTTGTACTTCAAAAATGACCTTATAAATCAAAATACAAGAAGCTTTATCATATCCAAGATAGTGGTATAATCTATTTTACCCAAGACCACAGCCATCACTGACCCCCTCCACCCCACTTCCTCCTCTCCACACATGTCACCCCCCCCCTTCCTCCTCTCCACACACCTGACCCCACCTTCCTCCTCTCTACACACCCTCCCCCCACCTTCCTCCTCTCCACACACCTGACCCTTCCCCCACCTTCCTCCTCTCCACACACTTGACCCCTCCACATTTAGTTTTGGTGTCATGGTGAGAGCAGAAAACCTACCAACACGATCTTCTCCACTTCTACTCTCACCATGACACCAAAACTAAATGTGGAGTAATTATAGGCTTTTTCCTGCACACATTCAGAATCTGCAACAATGAGTTCCTTGAGGAAGAATGCACTATAATTGAACAAGTATTTTCCAAAGTCACTATTCTCATCACTTCATCAGAGACTGCAGACGACGGGCATTAACCCATTGAATGTCACGAAAAAAAAAATGAAATAATAGAGAATCTTTTCCCGATGGTAATGACACCAAAAGCATGAAATCTGATGGAAAACTTACGGAATCATGCTCTAGCGAAGTTAACAACCTCAGCGATATTTACGAATCGGCAATTTTGCCCACTTTGAGCCCTATTTTCGGCTAATTCCATTGTTCCAGTTAACCAAACTCAAAGCTATTTCTTTAGAACTCCATTTGTTCTATTGATTGAGTACAAGAAACTGCCCATTTACCAATTTCAACAACCCAATAATGTGATCAGAAATTGGCAATTTGGCCAATTTCACACAAATTAAAAAATAAGCCGATTTCAAATAAAATAACATTTTCTTTGTTCATCAGTCATGTCTCCAGGCCCCTCTGATATTACTCTTGCTTTCTATTTTGAATTTTTATTCAAACAAAAAATAGAAGATTTACTGTTTTGCAGACTACTGCAATATTGTAATAATTATATAAATAATGGCAACCCATTCATGACTGCATATTAGAATGGCTAGTTGAATATTTATTACACAATGACGTCATTTGCTTACTCTTGAACATAGGCAAAAATCAAACATTTCCCCTTCTTCGAGCTCCATTTCAAGGTCCTTTTCATAGAAAAACCAATCAAAATCGCCTCCATTCCTATAATATGTTTTCCATTCTATCAAATGTGACTACGAAAACGAGAATATAACCATAAAAACTATACAAAAATATGCCTCAAAGTCAGAGTTTTAATCCAAAAACACAGTCGGAGTTTTTTGTTTTTCTCATTATGCACTGCTTGCTGCAGGATTTTTTTTTATACTGCACACACTGATCACACAGACCCATTCTCTCACATGTGGACCTACCAGCTTTCTCCCACTTGATATGAAGCTGCTAGAATTTTTGAGTATATATACGTCAAACACATTGGCTCGTAAGACGTATATATACGACCGAAACAGTCAAAGGGTTAAACATCTTGAAGACACCCAAAGAAGACACTGACGAGAAGGGATACACAGTCCTCCCCAAAAACTCCATTGCCAAACACGTTTCCAACATCTTTTCTAAAACCTCATTCCAAATATCTACCTCCACATCCACCACCATCAAGGACATTACCAGTAATAGACATGACAAGTTTCAATCCTCTGCAGGGGTATACACAATCCCTTGTAATGACTGCAGCAAATTATACGTCGGCGAAACATCCAAAGACCTCCAAACACATATTTTAGAACACCAGTACGCAGACATATCTGACGATCCAAGGACTGCCTATGTCCAACACCGAAATTCACACAACCATTTAATCAACTACAGAAACGCAAGACTCATCGCCAGAGAAGACAACATTCAATACAGAAGAATCCTGGAATTATCACTTATCTGTACATCCAACAACTTCAACCAGAACAACAACTTCTAAACATAGCTGAACCTCTTGCCAAGAAACTTCATCGCTATCCCACATAAGAACATAAGAATCGAAGAACACTGCAGAAGGTCTACTCATATACTTATCCAGTCCCTTTTCACCCTTAAACTGTCCAAACGTAGATCTACGTTTTTTCAACATTTGAAAGCATGTAAAAAAATGTAGATCTTCTTTTTGTTTTTGTTTTTACATTTGAAAACGTGTAAAAAAAACTTTGATCAACTTTTTTTTTTTTTATTTGAAAATATGTAAAAAAAAAGCGTAGATCTACTTTTGGAGCACTACGCATGTGAACATAGATATGTTTGGACAGTTTAAGGGTTAAAAGCTACCCAAGTTTTTAGACTATCTACTCAGGATTGTCACATGCAGCTTTATCCACTTGACTCAGCATTCTCATCCTATAAATACGTCTCTTTCACCTAGGTAGATCTGTTTGTGACTTGATAAAGCCCACTGCATGGGCAAAACATTGTCAATAAAGGATCACATTACACTGCACATGTGTTTATATTTCCAATACAGGTTGAAGGGATGATAGACAAGAATAAGAACAATACATGTCAGGTAAAAGGACACAAGTGCAACTAATATGACATTTTATTGTGGCAACGTTTTGCTCTCCAGGAGCTTTATCAAGCTGCTACAAACTACATGGACACAGAGGGAGTATAGGCTTAGAGGTGTAAAACTAGTGGTGGTAGTAGTAATATTAGTTGTAGTAGTAGTAATAGTAGTAACACAATATAGTAGAACAATCAACTTGCACATGAGTAAAAGTTTATAAAAGCTATTACAGTGGACCCTCAGTTAACGATGCCATTCGATAGCAATAAAATTGGATACTGATGCATTTTTGGGTCAAAATATTGGCTTGGCTAACGATAAAAAACTCAGTTAAAGACATTTGTCCAGAACCTGTCTGCGCGGCCTGAGCCGCCCAGCCACTCCAGTGTGGCTAGCGCGCCATTGTTTACAAGCCACTGCAAACGATTCTACGTGTACATGCAATACATTTTGTGTTATTCTATTGCTTTTAGTGCTTGTAACTGCTAAATAAGCCACCATAAGCCCAAAGAAAGCTTCTAGTGCCAGCCAGCCCTTTAAAGAGCTGAGAGGGGAGAATGTGCCTTTTTCAGTGATTCTGCATTATGTACAATACTAAAGCAGCAGGAGTCTATAAAGGCATTAGTGGCAGCCAGCGATAAAGTGTAGCATTAACCCTTTGAGGGTCGGCAGGCCGTCTCCGAGACTTGTTCTCAGGGCCGGCCAAATTTAAAAAAAAAAAAAATAATTTTTTCTTATGAAAAGATAGAGAATCTTTTCCCGATCATAATGACACCAAAAAATATGAAATTTGATGGAAAACTTACGGAATTATGCTCTCGCGAAGTTAGTGGTCTCGGCGATGTTTATGGATCGGCAATTTTGCCCACTTTGAGCCCCATTTTCGGCCAGTTCCACTGTACTAGTCGACAAAAAACGTGAATATTTTGCTAGAACTCCATTTTTTCTATTGAATGAGTGAAAGAAACCACCCATTTACCAATTTCAACTATCCAGTACAGTGGTCAGAATTTAGCAATTTTGCCAATTTCACACAAATTTCAAAAGATGCCAATTTCCGAATAGGGTCCAGAACAAACAAGAAATACATTCCTGGCACTAAAATGACATTTCCTCTGTTCATTAGTCACGTCTTAAAGCCCCTCTTACATTCTTTTGCTTTCCACTTTGAATTTTTATTCTCACAAAAAATAGAAGATTTACTGTTATGCAGACTACTGCATTAGTGTAAAAAATGGTATGAATCATATTGGTGTACTTGCAAAAGAATATTAGACTCACCAGTTGACGTGTATTGGACGCTTGGCATGATTTGTTTACTTTCGAACTTTGGTAAAAATCGAACATTTCTGCTACTTTGAGCTCAATTTCAAGGTACTTTTCATTGTAAAACCAGTCAAAATCATCTCAATTTCCATGATATGCCTTCCATTCTATAAAATGAGACCAAGAAAACTAGAATACAACAATAAATACCATACGAAAATACAGTGCAAAGTCGCTGCAGGATTTTTTTATACCGTGCACATTGACCACATAGACCCATTCTTTCATATGGAGGCCTACCAGCTTTCTCCCACTAGATTTG
Organism: Cherax quadricarinatus; assembly: GCF_026875155.1. Lineage (NCBI taxonomy): Eukaryota > Metazoa > Arthropoda > Malacostraca > Decapoda > Parastacidae > Cherax > Cherax quadricarinatus. The sequence goes on from NC_069408.1 coordinate 73,376,474, forward strand.
AGGGCGCTAGAATTTAGGCGTACTAGTACGTCAAAAACCCTGGGTCGTAAGCCATACTAGTACGTCCGAAACCCTCAAAGGGTTAACTGTAGCAAGTAAGTTAAGTGATTAATCGATAGAAAAAGGACAGAACGAACCTAACTCCTCCAAGCTGTTGGAGTTATGTAGGGCGACTGACAACACCGCCATCGCTACCGCCTCTGCTGCCAACTCCACCACTACTATGTACGGCTTATGCTCTCAGTGGCCCTTATACACCCAACAACAACACAGCAACACTTGTGAAATACTTAATGAGGTATTTTATTCATTCTAGAGAATATGTCATGTTTCTATGTTATTAATATTGTTTATTATGTCATATTAGATGAATTTTGCTAGATAAATAAACCGTAGAGCTGATGTTAGTGTCATATTGAAGGACTATCTTGTCCTGTCTCCCAACACAATTCCTAACATACGCCAGAAACAGCCGTCTCTGGAAAACTTTTTTTGAGCAACATGGGTCCATTGGCTCTCAAGCTGGTCCTAGTGGCATTAAAAAACAAAGGAGGGAAGTAACCCAAGATAAGGACTTGGTACCTGAAGTCTTTATGGAGTGAGATTCCCCTTCCAAACAATTGTAAACTTTTCCATCCTCTCCCCTCCTCCTGTCTTCCACACATCAGAGTCTTCAATAAAGGTAAATATAATGTTGTTTTATTCTTCATGTATCATTGTTTTCTGTGTAGGGAAATGTATATTTCATGTAAAAAGATTATTTTGTTTAATACATTTGGATGTCTGAAACAGATTAATTGGATTTCCACCATTTCTTATGGGGGAAATTAATTCGGATAACGATAAAATCGGTTTAGGACAAGCTCTCTGGAACGGATTAATATCGTTAACTGAGGATCCACCGTACTTGGGTAGCATAAAAATAGGTTAGACAAATATTTCTGTTAGTGGTTGGATTTGAGAAGGCCTGCCTCAGTGTTCCTCCTCTGTTATGTTCTGGTGCAGAGATTATGTGATGGCAGGGTTTATTGTTAGGACCAGTGGTGGCTCATCCATAGGAGCTGCAAAGCTGCAGTCCCTCTAGAATACACAGTCATGAATGGGTTGAAATTATTTATACAATTATTACAATAATGCAGTAGTCTACATAACAGATAATCTTCTATTTCTTGCTTGAATAAAAATTCAAAATAGAAAGCAAGAGGGGCCTGGACACGTGAAGTTGAGTGTAAATGTAGAAAGTTCAAAGTGAACATAGAAAAGAGTAAGGTGCTGAGGGTATCAAATGATTTAGATAAAGAAAAATTGGATATCAAATTGGGGAAGGGGAGTATGGAAGAAGTGAATGTTTTCAGATACTTGGGAGATGACGTGTCGGTGGCATGCTGGGAATAAGTAGACTGGTGTGGGTGGCATCCTGGGTGTTACTGGACTGGTGTGACTCACATCCTAGGTGTTAGAAGACTAGTGCAGGTGGCATCCTGGGTATTAGTGTACTGGTATGGGTTATATCCTGGATGTTAGTGGACTGGTGTGGGTGTCATACTGGGGGTTAGTGGACAGGCAAGGGTCACATCCTGGTTGTGCGCTGGTGAAGGGTCATATCATGGTTGTTTGTGTACTGGTGAAGGGTCACAATATGGGAGTTAGTGGACTGTGTGGGTGGAATCCTTAGGGTAGTTACTGGTTGGAGGCATCCTGGTGTTAGTGAACTGTAGTGTGTGTATCCTGGGGGTTAATGTACTAGTGTGGGTGGTATCCGGGGATGAAAAGGGACTGGTTGGCTCACATCCTGGTTTTTAATGGACTAGGTCGGGGCATACTAGGTGTTAGGGGGGTACTGGGTTTGGAAAATCCTGGGAATTAGGGGACGGGGTGGGGTTGGCATCCGGGGGTTTTTAGCAACTGGGGTGGGTCACTTTCTGTTTTGTGAGTGGACTTTGTGGGTAATACCCTTTGGGTTTTAAAGTGGGACTGGTGAAAGGGGGGGCATTTTTGGGTGATGGTGTTAGTAGAATGGTGGGGGGAAACATCCTGTGTGTTAGGGAAAGGGGTATGGGTTGCATCCTGGGGTTTTTAGTGAATGGTTTTTCTTAGGGAACAGTGTATTCGGGGGAAAAAAATCTAAAGGGAACTAGGGTCCAAGGAAAAAGGGCTAAAGGAAAATGTATTCAAAGGAAGGGGTGGACCAAAAAATACCAAAAAGGGGAAAAAAGGGAAAAAAAAAAAACCAAAAAACCCCTATAAACAATCCCCCCAAACTACAAACTCCCTTATTTCCAAAATAAACGGGGGGCCCCCTTTTTTTGTTTTTATTTTTAAAGTGATGAGGTCAGTGTTAAAATTTCAAATTTATGAAAGGTTCACGGGTTTGGTCTTATTATGAACCAAAAAAAATCACTATAGTAAAAAAGCAAAAATAAAATTTTGGGAAGAGAACGGTTTGAGAGAGGAGGAGAGAAAAATGTTTTTGGGGCCCGCCGGGAGTTTCCCCACGTTTCGGGGCCCACCAAAAGGGGCCAAAATTTCCAAAGAAAAATAATTTTTCTTCAATCCACCACAAAAACAAAAACCAAAAAAAACCAAAATCATCAACCAGGAATCCCTGACCCTAAATGGCTTGAATTTAAAACCAGATTACAACCCCAAAAACCCAATCCCCCCCTAACTTGACTACCAAGGATTTTTCCCGTTGAAAAAACCTAAAAAAAACAAGAAAAATAAGACCAAAAAGAATCAAAAAAAAGATAATTCCAAATGTTTAAAAAAGAGAAAAAGAAAAAAAAAAAAAAAAGCCACCTGAACAACAAGAAAAAACTTTACTACAAGGGTTTAAGAGGGGGGCTTTGGGGAAAAGTGGGAAAAAGGGGGGAAAAAGGGGGGGGTTTCAAAAAAAAAAAAAAAAAAAAAAAAAAAAAAAAAAAAAAAAAAAAAAAAAAAAAAAAAAAAAAAAAAAAAAAAAAAAAAAAAAGGAACTTCGTTAGCAGCCACCTCCACGTGGGGATTCTGGGTGTCCCTTTTAAGGGCTGTTGTTGTTACTTCAAAAAAAGTCATAAAAAGATAAGGGTAAGCTTTCAAAATTGACTATCATAAAAGAATATATACAGCGAACCTCGGTTTTTTTTTCTCCCGGTTTTCAACGAACCTTTGGTTTTAAAATGTTTTTTTTGTCAAAAATTTTGGGGCCTATTTTCCCTTATCAGCCGGTTTTTATTGAGTTGACAGTCGTAAACCCCTACCGAAATTCCACCCACACTAAAAACAAAAACATCTCACATCTGAGTCAGTCGGCTGGAGGGTGGGGAGTGATGGGGTAAGAAAACTTAAACTGCCCCGTCCCTCCCAAAAACCCCACCCCTCTTCCAAAACGCCATCAAAAGTCGTCAAAAAAAATTTAAAAGGGGTTTAAAAGTTCATTTTATTTCCCAAACAATAGTCCTTTTAAATTTATTTCTCATTGTTTTCCCGTTGAAAACTAAGAATTTTCCCATAAAATGTATTTTTTGTTTAAAAACTTTTTGGGTGTCTGAAACAGATTAATGGATTCACATTTTTTTCTTATGGGGGAATATTCCTTTCCCTTTTTTGTCGAAAAACGTTTTCCTTTTTTTTATTTGATAAATGAAAGACAAACAAAGGAAAAGGGGATGACTCTTGTTTCACAATGAAAAGGAAACCCTTTAAATTGGGGCTCAAAGTTTGCAAAAAAATGTTCAATTTTTTTCCCATTTTCAAGAATAACCCAAAAAACATCACCATCCAAAAAAGTGTCCAACTAACCATTCTAAACACCCTCATGAATTGGGGTTTACATTTTTTTATACAATTATTAAAAATAATCAGTACCCACATAACAGATAATCTTTTATTTCCCTTTTTTGAAAAAAAATTTAAAATAAAAGCAAGAGGGGCCCCGGACAAAGTAAAAAAGATGTAAAGGGGAGAAAAATTTTAAAATGAACAAAAAAAAAGTTTAAAGGGGATGAGGGTATCAAATGATTTAAATAAAGAAAAATTTGGGTATCAAATTTTGGGGAAAGGGGGGTATGGAAGAAGTGAAAAGTTTTCAATACTTTGGGGGATGACGTGTCGTGGCATGCTGGGAAAAAAGTAAACTGGTGTGGGTTTGGGATCCTGGGGGTTATTGGATTGGTGTGACTCACATCCTAGTGTTAAAACTAGTGCAGGTGGCATCCTGGGTATTAGTGTACTGGTATGGGTTATATCCTGGATGTTAGTGGACTGGTGTGGGTGTCATACTGGGGGTTAGTGGAATGGTTGTCTTAGGGAACAGTGTATTCAAGGAATAGTAGTCTCAAGCAATGATGGTCTCAAGGAACAGTGGTCTCAAGGAAATGTAGTCTCAAGGAATGGTGGACTCAAAGAATGTGAAAAAAGGGAAAAAGGGTAAAAAAAAAAAATAACCAGCAAACCTATGACTATCACCAGAACTATCAACACTACCCTTACTGCTCATAATTCGAGGGTAACTATTTTTTTTTTTTGTTGATATTGTAGTGATGAGGTCAGTGATGAAATACAATTTATGATATGTTCACTAGTTGTCTTATGTAGTGAACTTCAACAAAATCACTATAGTATAAAGCAAAAATGAAATTTGAAGAGAACGGTTTGAGAGAGGGGGGAAAAGCGGATGTGTTGTGGCCGCCAGGAGATTCCCACGACTCGGCGTCCACACAGAGGCTCAGATTTCCAAAGAAAAATAATCTTTTCAATCCCCACTAAAAAGAACCAGAAAGACAGACATTACCGGGAATCCCTGCCCCTAAAGGGGCTTATTTAACCAAATTACAACCCAAACCAAGCCCCCCACTAATTTTGACTACCAGGATGTTCCGTTAACAACCTAAAAAAAACAAGAAAATAAGACCAAAAGAATAAAAATAAAGAAAATTCCACTGTAAATAAAGAGAAAAAAAAAAAACAAAAAATGCCATCCTGAAAAACAAAAAAAACTTTGAGCTACAAGCAAAGGGACTGAAACTGGGGAAAAAGGGGGAAAGGGGGTTTAAAAAAAAAAAAAAAAAAAAAAAAAAAAAAAAAAAAGGAACCTTTTAGCGCCACCCCCACGGTGACGGGGGCGCAAGCGGTTTTTGTTACTTCATACTAAGCCATACAAGAAGCTGAGAGCGCTCAATTCAACATATATTGACTTCATAAAAAAATATACAGCAAACCTCATTTTTGCTCCCCGGGTTTTTCTCGAATTTGGGTTTTTTATTTTTTACTTTTTTTTTGTCAAAATTTTGTCCATTTTTCATTTATCACTGGGTTTTTCATTGATTGACAGAAAATACGCCGTACCGATCATGCCCCCACACCACACAAAGAAATCTCGAGATTCTATCATCGGGCTGGAGGGGGTAGTGTGGGGGGTTAGAGATAATTTTATCTTCCTCCCCTCTCCCACCGTTTCCTACCCAACAAGAATTGTCTAAAAAAATTAAAGTGTTTTTAAATGTTCATTTATCCAATTCAAAGTCCTTTATATTTATTTCCTTGTTTTCTGTATGTAAAACTATAAAAATTTCTCTATAAAATTATATTTTGTTAAAATTTTTGGGTATCTAAACAGATTAAATGGGTTTACATTATTTCTCAGGGGAATTTCCTTCAGTTTTCGTCGAAAAAAGTTTTCTTGGTCTTATTTTTAAGAATGAAAAGATATACTATGGGAAAAAAGGATGATTTTTCATTGATTTTACAATGAAAAGGACCTTGAAATTAAGGTCAAATAGCAAAAATTTAAAATTTTTGTCGATTTTCAAGTTAAACAAATACTCCCCTCCAATAATTCCAAATAACCATTCAAAACATCCCAGATGCTCACTGCCAGACTATGACTTATCAATTTACACTAAAATAATTTGCAACTGACAAATATTTACAGGAAAAAATCTGTTGTAGTTTTTTTCAATTACATATTTAAAGCAAATTTTAAATTTTTTTTGAAACTGATAAAAAATTATTAAAAAAAGAAGTTTTTATGTGGTAGATAGTACAGGGATTTCTGGCTTACATCTGGCAGTGAGGAAACGCATTTGAGCAGCACTACCCTGCAATCGTCTTTTTACGTTTTGGGGTAGCGTGTTGTAAAAATTGGGCCCGTATTGGTGTTGGGGCTGTCGAAATCTTTCAAAATTTAAAATTTTAAATTTCCATTTGATAAATGATGTCAGTGAAAACTAGAGTAAACTCAGTTAAATATTTACAAAGTACAGTGGACCCTCGAATTTAGTAGTGCCTTTTCTGTATGCAAAACTACAGTATTTTTATTACCTATAAAATGTATTGTTTGTTAATATTTTTGGGTGTCTGGAATGGTTTAATTGGATTTACATTATTTACAATGGGAAATATTAACAAAGCATACATTTTATAGATAATAAAAATAGTTTTGCATACAGAAAAGGCACTACTAAATTCGAGGGTCCACTGTACTAACTTTTTACAGTTGATTTTAAGTGAAAAATATAAAAGAAAAAGGATGACATACACAAGTTTTATCCATTCTACAAAAAAGTACAAGCAGAAGCAAAGAATATACATACCAGTTTGGCATCAGTGTTTACCAGAAAAGTGAGTGGGTTTGTGGCTGTGACAAAAATAATGTTTTTTTTCTGTTTTCCATGTTTACTATCTGGTGGAGAGACTTTTTGGACAAAAAGTGGTGTGATTGACTTTAGGCATTTACCACAAAAAGTAATGAAACACGAGCAGTCAACCAAGCATATAAATAATGTTACTGATTTGTCAATGCTCGGTAAAGTGAACACTGCAGCTCAAACTGACTCGGCATACAAGATTTCGATAGTGAAACACAATTTCAAATAGTTGTATCATCACCTCAACTAGCCACATCTCCACGAGCAGGACTGTGACGACCTCTACGGTATGTATATGTGAATGCTTATTATTAAATTTAGTTTAATTTTAAAAATTATTACTTTAATAACATTTATTATGTTGTTCTATGAGGCTTGCAGTCACACAGTCCCCTCATTCTATTTTTTGATGAGCTGCCACTGGTTTTGAGGAGGGTTTTTGCTAATACTGTACTTCGGAGATGATGAAACTGCCTTATTTTGTTTGATTGTGTTAGAAACAGCGATTAACCCGTTAACTGTCCAAAGGTAGATCTATGTTGTTACCGCTAGCTCTCCAAGTGCAGATCAACGTTTTATTTTTCCTGCCTCCAAATTTGGTACAATTGGCCTGAGATGCCTGGCCAGAACAGAATGGGACTTAACACTTGGTGTGCACAGTATTAAAAAAATCTGGGAGCACCAGTTCAATTGAGCGCCAGCTAGAACAAACAGAGTGGCAAACACCAGAGGTTCACTGATGTCATGTCATATTAACATTCCCCTTTTAAGAGGAAAGTGATGCTGGCCCTGAGTTTAGCGACTTTGAGAAGGATGTGGCCACAAGTGGTCGAGGAAATATCAAAAACCTCGATAATAACCCCTGTGCAACATTCGTGCAACATCCTCTCAATGTTGGCACCACTGGTAGTGTCATCCTGCCAGAATGTCCTATAACCTATTCCCTAAGTAAAGAGAAACAATTCTGGAACGTGTAATACGTACGTGTTCAGCAGACTGGCTGGCTCTATCTCTGTCTGTATCTATCTCTGTCTCTGACTATCTCTGTCTGTGTCTTTCTCTGCCTCTATCTCACAGGTACATATAAATATAATTATACATAGTGTAAATTACCTAGGAGAACCCAAAATATCCAGTGTTATACAGTGCTTGTAGATATAATGCATAATAAGCATGACTGGCAAGTAATATGCATTTTCACTTGTTCAGGAATCAGATGTGACTACTCTGTATGATGTATAATACCCGTTGGTTCACAAGTCGCTCTCTCTGAGACAGAAAGAGACAAGCAGAGAGACAGAAAGACTGATAAGCAGAGACAAAGATAAACAGGGAGCTAGACAGACAGACATGTTTATGTGTAACAATGAAAATAAATAAAGCCAAGGCAGTGCACGATCATCAAATGTCACTCCACTGCTGCACTGTCAGCAGTGGAGTGACAGTTGTTTTACACCATGCTGGCTGACTGGATGTCTCTATCTCTGTCTTTGTCTATCTCTTTCTCTGTATCTCTTTCTCTATATCTCTGTCTATCTGTATCTCACAGGTACACACAAATACAATTATACATAGTGTAAATTACCTAGGACAACCCAAAAAAACAAAGTGTTATACAGTGCTTGTAGATATAATGCATAATAAGCATGAGTGGCAAGTAATACACATTTTCACTTGTTCAGGAATCAGACGTGACTACTCTGCATCGTGTGTAATACCTGTTGGTTCATGAGTCAATCTCTCTGAGACAGGGAGACATATAAAGAGAGATAGAAATAAACAGACAGACAAGTTTGTGTGTAACAGTGAAAATAAATAAAGCCAAGGCAATGCACGATCATCAGATGTCACTTCACTGCTGCACTGTCAGCAGAGGAGTGACACTTGTTTTACTCCTGCATGTCCAAAACATTGCTGGGACCTATAAATACTATGTATATACAGTGGAACCTTTACTTGTGAGCGCATCCACGTGCGAGTTTTTCCAAATATGAGCAGTCAATCAGTTGATTTTTTGCTTCCATACGCGAGCGAAATTTCCATAAGCGAGCTGGCCTCAAGGGAGGTTCCTTGATGCTTATGGAAGTGCTGGATGCGATGGTGACTCTAGTGTTAGTCTGTGCCAGTACCTTAGAAATGTTCAGTGCAACCTGGCTGTTGGGAAGGATTATAACTTTGTTAGGAGTGGTGTTGGTGCGTGGAGAATTGATGGATTGAAGAGCTCTTTTCTTGCAGTCTTTGATGAAAAAGTTAGGAAAACATAGATCAGTGAAGGTTTGGTGTAAGTACATTCCTCATCAAGAAACTCAGGACTACAAATCCAGTACGCTCTTAGGAAAAGTCCAATGATGATGCCTCTTTTGGTCTTAGTATCTTGACTGGAACAGAAGTGGGTCGAGATCATTTTTGTTGGTAGGTTTTCAGTAAACTTGAAATCTTATATTGGTATCTACTTTGTGAATGAGGACGTCTAGAAAAGGTAGCTCGTCATTGGACTCTTCTAGTGTAAACTGAATAGCCAGTTCAACCGTGTTGAGCCTTGCCTGAAGATTCCACACATCAAAACGTTTGGGAGTTATTATGAGGACATCATCCACGTAATGTAACCAAGTGACAATGGTGGGGATAATGATGAAGTGTTCAGCTTCCAGGTGCTCCACATACAAGTTGACTAAGATGGCGTTGATGGGGGACCCCATTCCCATGCCATAGGTTTGTTTGTAGAGTCTGTTATTGAAAGAAAAGCAATTGAAATTAATGCAGAGTTCAATCAAGTCGACAAAAATCTCCAGGAGGCAGAGGAAGATTAAGGTCCTGATTAACTTTGCATCATAGAACATCAATGGCTTATGTTGTGGATACTTAAGTGAAGAGAAGTTACATCCAAACTACTTAGTTTCTTGTTTTGGATGGAGAGGCTTTGGATGCAGTTGAGAAGGTCATCTGAATGCTTAAGATGAGCAGGGCTGATGGTCCCCAGAAGGCAGGAAAGATGTTTGGCAAGAACTCTGGCTAGTTTGTGTGGTGCACTGCCTATACCTGATGTGATGGGTCTGAAAGGAACATTATGTTTATGGGTCTTGGGTAAACCATACATGTGTGCTGGTTTAAGGTTGCTGGGTATCAAGTACATAAGTTTCTTCCCTTCACTAGTGCATTTGAGTATTTGTCTGGTTTTGTACAGGAAATCTTTGGCGAGTGTCTCCCACTGTTGTGTGCTGATGGGTTCATATGTTGATTGATCATTCAAAAGGTCCATTATGTTGCAGTTACTGATGCTGACTATGATGACTCCACCTCCTTTGTTGGCAGTGGTGACAATAATATTTGGGTCATTGGCGAGGTCCTTAAGGGGCAGTGATATATCGTGATTGGTCAGCTCAGACCAATCACGTCAGGTACAGGCAGTGCACCACACAAACTAGCCAGTTCTTGCCAAACCTCTTTCCTGCCTTCTGGGGACCATCAGCCCTGCTCATCTTAAGCATTCAGGTGACCTTCTCAACCGCATCGGAAACCTCTCCATCCGAAACAAAAAACTAAGCAGTTTGGACGCAACTTCTCTCTTTACTAAAGTACCTACAACACAAGCCACTGACGCTTTACGATGCAAAGTCAATCAGGACCTTAATCTTCCTCTACCTCCTGGAGATTTTGTCGACTTGATTAAACTCTACTTCAATTTCAATTGCTTTTCTTTCAATAGCAGGCTCTACAAACAAACCTATGGTATGGGAATGGGGTCCTCCATCAGTGCCATCTTAGCCAACTTGTATATGAAGCACCTGGAAGCTGAACACTTCACCATCATCATCTCCACCAGCGTCACTTGGTTACGTTATGTGGATGTCCTCATAACTCCCAAAAGTTTTGAAGTGCAGAATCTTCAGGCAAGGCTCAACGCAGTTGAACTGGCTATCCAGTTTACACTACAAAAAGAGTCCAATGACAAGCTACCTTTTCTACACATCCTCAATCACAAAGCAGATAACAATCTAAGACTTCAAGTTTACCGCAAACCTACAAACAAAAATTATCTCACCAGTCAAGATACTAAGACCAAGAGAGGCGTCATTATTGGATTTTTCCCAAGAGCATACCGAATTTGTAGTCCTGAGTTTTTGGATGAGGAATGCATAGCGTCTCCTTATTTAACCCTTTGACTGTTGCAGGCCCCTTTCTGAAACTGTCATTCTATGTCACAAAATATTAGAGAAAAAAAAAAAAAAAATTATTTTTTCTCATGAAAATGTTAAGATTATTTTTCTGAGTGTTTTAGTCCAAAAAAAAAAAATTGCCATCAGTACTTACCGAGATATAGAGGCTTGAAGTTTGCAGAAAATGAGCCACGTATGGCAACAGCGGTGACTGTCACTCACCCGGTAAACTTTGGTTTACTTGTATTTGAAGGTTTGTTGCTTTTTCACTATTTTATTTTTTCACATAACCTATGTGGCCTGTGAGACCAAAGTAAGGTGCAATGTACACAACACAATAAGCACACAAACATAATTATCAATATATTGTTTACAAAACTTGTTTACAAAAACAAACAATACAAAAAACTGTTTATTACTATTGTTCTATAATATATATACCAATGTACAGTCACATATTCCTAGAAGTTCTGCAGCTTGTGGAACACTTTGAAACATGTTGTCATACACAACGGTGTTTTACACTCCTCACACAAAACCAGTGTGTGTGCATTTTTGTGGACTTTTTTTTTTATGTGCAAAGACAAAACACCTCGTCTGAGCAGTTTTCTTCAAAGTATTAGCAGGCAAATGGTCGTGTGTCATCATTCCTTCCTTCCTGCATTCGTTTCCTACCTTCCTTCCTACATTCTTTCGTCTTTCCTTACTTTTTTCCTTCCTTTCATCTCGTCCTTCCTTCATTCCTGCCTTCCATTCTTCCTTCCTTCTGGTTTCTATAATATATATACACATATATAGTCACTAGATACTTTCATAAAACTGCTACTATCTTCATTCAGCAAGCTTGTCTTGTGTGTGAGTGTGTGGCTTATAACTGTTTTGAGTCAGGAGTTGGCAGCTGTCAAAATGACATATTGTCTCATTACTCACTCCCCCTACCGTCTGTCAAAACAATGGGGTCAGATGCTGTTTCTCCTCCATTCTATCTAATTATCTTTCTCCTTCACTCTATCTCTTTCAATCTGTCTTTCTCTTTCTATCTGTCTATCTCTGCCTCACAGGTACACATAAATACAAGTATACATAGTGTAAATTACATAGGATAACCCAAAAAATCCAGACAAAGTGCTATACTCTGCTTGAAGATGTGAGTAAACGTGATGATGACACAGTCTTGTGGCTCTCTCTGAGACAGAGAGCTAGACAGATAGTCAGGGAGGTTGGCAGACAGACAAATAGACAGACAGAAATGTTTGTGTACCAGCAAAAACAAAGGGAGGGCAATGGTCATCTAATCTTTTCTTATCAGCTGCACCCTCCCTCACCCTAGTTTACACTCATCAAACGTCAGCTCTTATCAGATGTTATCTCCCCTTATCTTGTCACTGTCATGGGGTGAACTTTTTTTTTTCTTGCTTCAAGGGAACAGTATTATTACATCTTCTTCTTCTTCCTCTTCTTCTTCCTCTTCTTCCTCCTCCTCCTCCTCCTCTTCTCCTCCTCCTCTTCCTCCTCCTCCTCTTCCTCCTCTTCTCTTCCTCCTCTTCCTCTTCCTCCTCCTCCTCTTCTCCTCCTCCTCTTCCTCTTCCTCTTCCTCCTCCTCCTCCTCTTCCTCCTCCTCCTCCTCTTCCTCCATTGCCTTTGGTCTCAAACTCCTGGAAATCATGAAATTGATCTTCACTGACACTTCCATCTGTGTTAGAGCATCACTAGGGAAGAGAAGAGTCCCAGATTTGCTGGGGAGTCACATATTTCTTACCGCTAGACATGCTGAAAAAGGATGACTGAAATGGCATTCCCACAATGCACCACTGGCTCCCCGATTTTTTTTATATGGTGCACACTGACCATGGAGACCCATTCTCTCACATGTGGGCCTACCAGCTTTCTCCTGCTTGATTTGAAGCTGCTAGAATTTGTGTGTATAAATACGTCAGAAACAGTGGCGCGTAAGAGGTATATATGCGGCGTAAACAGTCAAAGGGTTAATGATGTCACTTAACGACGGAATTCTGCTCCCGAGACCACGTCGTTAAATGAATTCGTCGCTAAGTGAGGAGCATACTATAATGGCAAAGAGTTTGTGTCAACCATCTTTGATGTTGTTTTAATTAATGTTACCTTTGCATCATTTATAACATTTCTGTTATATTTTTAAATGTTTATACAGTAGTGTACTGTATATTGAAGTAAACAGAATAAGGAAATCAGCTCTAATATACATCATTTAGGTATGAATATTGGTCAGAGAGCTTGTTGTAAGTCCGAGGCATCGTTAACCCTTTGACTGTTTCCGACGTATAAATACGTCTTACGAGCCAATGTTTCTGACGTATTTATACGCATAAATTCTAGCAGCTTCAAATCAAGCAGGAGAAAGCTGGTAGGCCCACATGTGAGAGAATGGGTCTCCATGGTCAGTGTGCACCATATAAAAAAAATCGGGGAGCCAGTGGTGCATTGTGGGAATGCCATTTCAGTTGTCCTTTTTCAGCATGTCTAGCGGTAAGAAATATGTGATTCCCTAGCAAATCTGGGACTCTTCTCTTCCCAAGTGATGCTCTAACACAGATGGAAGTGTCAGTGAAGATCAATTTCATGATTTGGAGGAGTTTGAGACCAAAAGCAATGGAGGAGGAGGAGGGGGAGGAGGGGAGGAAGAGGAGGAGGAGGAGGAGGAGGAGGGAAAGGGAAAGAGGAGAGGAGGAGGAGGAGGAGGAGGAGAAGGAGAAGAGGAGGAGGAGGAAGAAGAAGATGTAATAATATTGTTCCCTTGAAGCAAGAAAAAAAAAAGTCCACCCCATGACAGTGACAAGATAAGGGGAGATAACATCTGATAAGAGCTGACTTTGATGAGCGTAAAGGAGGGTAATATTACATGACCATCGCCCTCCCTTTGTTTTTGCTGGTACACAAACATTTCTGTCTGTCTTTTGTCTGTCTGTCAAGCTCCCTGTCTGTCCATCTAGCTCTCTGTCTCAGAGAGAGCCACAAGACTGTGTCATCACATTTACTCACATCTTCAAGCAGAGTATAGCACTTTGTCTGGATTTCTTGGGTTATCCTAGGTAATTTACACTATGTATACTTGTATTTATGTGTACCTGTGAGACAGAGATAGGCAGACAGATAGAAAGAGAGACAGATTGAAAGATATAGAATGAGGGAGAAAGATAATTAGATAGAATGGAGGAGGGGAAGCAGCATCCGACCCCATTGTTTTGACAGGAGGTAGGGGGTGTGAGTAATGAGACAATATGTCACTTTGACAGCTGCCGACTTCTGACTCAAACAATTATAAGCCACACCTCCCACACAAGACAAGGGAGAGGGGGAAGGGGAAGGAGAAGGAGAGGAGGGAAGGAGAAGGAAGGAGAAGGAGAAGGAGAAGGAGAGAGGAGAAGGAGAAGGAGAAGGAGAGGGGAGAGAAGGAGGAGAGAGAGGAGGAAGGAGGAGGAGGAGGAGGAGAGGAGGAGGAGGAGGAGAGGAGGAGGAGGAGGAGGGAGGAGGAGGAGGAGGAGGAGGAGGAAGAGGAGGAGGAGGAGGAGAAGGAGGAGGAGGAGAGGAGGAGAAGAGGAGGAGGAGGAGAGGAGGAGGAGGAGGGAGGAGGAGGGGAGGAGAGGAGGAGGGGGAGGAGGAGGAGGAGGAGGAGGAGGAGGAGGAGGAGGAGGAGGAGGAGGAGGAGGAGGAGGAGGAGAAGGAGGAGGAGGAGGAGGAGGAGGAGGAGGATGATTGTTTGTTTTTGTAAACAAGTTTTGTAAACAATATATTGATAATTATGTTTGTGTGCTTATTGTGTTGTATACAACGAGTGTATATATGGACATTGCACCATACTTTGGTCTCATAGGCCACATAAGTTATGTGAAAAAATAAAATAGTGAAAAAAACAAAAAACCTTCAAATACAAGTAAACTAAAGTTTACCAGGTGAGCGGCAGTCGCCGCTGTTGCCATACGCGGCTCATTTTCTGCAAACTTCACGGCTCTATATCTCAGTAAGTACCGATGGCAAAAATTTTTTTTTTGGACTAAAACACTCAGAAAAAGAATCTTAACATTTTCATAAGAAAAAATAATTTTTTTTTTTTTGAATATTTGGCGACATAGAATGACAGTTTCAGAGAGGGGCCTGAAACAGTCAAAGGGTTAAATGAGTACGTCGCTAAGTGAGGAGAGGCTGTACAGTGGACCCTCAACTAATGGCGGCATTAAGTAACGGCAAATTCGTCTAATGGTGCTCTTTGGCGTAAAATAAAATGGCTTATCCAACGTCGAAAAACTCATCTAACGATGGCTGTCCCAAACTTGTCCATGGGGCCGGAGCGTGGCCTGAGTGGGCCCAGCCACTCCAAGACTCCATGCACAGCCATTGTTTACAAGCCATTTCGGTCGATTCCAAGTGTACCTGTGATATATTTTGTATTATTCCAGTGTCTTTAGTGCTTGTGAATGCTAAATAAGCCACCATGGGCACAAAGAAAGTTTCTAGTGCCAGCCCTGTGATAAAGAAGGAAAGAAACACAATAAAATTCAAGAAAAAACTTGTAGCAGAGTACCAAAGTGGAGGAGGAAGAGAGAGGGGAGAATGTGCCTTATGCAGTTATTCAGTGATTTTACAATATGTACGATACTAAAGCAGCAGGTATCGATAAAGGCTATAGTGCCAGCCAACGATAAAGTGTAGAATTAACAGTGTAGCAAGTAAGTTAAACGAGTAAGCGATACAAAAACGACACGAAAGTAACTCTCCAATGTTGTTGGACGTGTATACATCCATTGAACATACGCTGGCCTGCTATCTTCCACTACCCTAAACCTCCGCCAGCATCTCCTCCATCAAACTAATTAAACTAACATCGCCAAGGTAGGTGTAAATATAAAAGTGTAAGCATAAAAGTAAATATATTAAGTGTAAATATAAAAGGACCCCAATGGAAATACATGTCACTCTGACTTTTTTGGGTTATCCTAGGTACTTTACGTGCTGCTATGTATGATAATCTATGTAACTGTATTTGTGTATACCTGAATAAACTTACTCATTTATAAATTAAAAAGTAAATATTTCTTATTTATAAATTACATACATCATTTAAGTGTGATGGTGGTGCTGGCAAAATTCTCCACCACAACCAACACGGCTTCTCTCAGTGGCGGCCCTTAAACCCAACAATAACACTTACACCCTTTACTCCTCTCATACATTATGGCAAATTTTATTCATTCTAGAGTATATACAGTAGGGCCCCACTTATACGGCAGAACAGGTTCCAGGCTGTCGCCGGAAAGCAGACATCGCCATAAGGCAGAACGCCATTTTTTTCCATTTATAAATGCATATAAAAGCCAGACAACAAGTTTACACTAAATTATATTAAGTTAGTAATAGAACTAGGCATTAAAAATACACAAAGTAAAATACATTCACAGTAAATTCATTACTTATCTTAAAGTATTTGTAATCTTAATGTAGGGAGAGAGGTGAGTAGTACTTATTTGTAGGAAGTCAGGTGCAGGTAGCCCAGGTGTAGGTAGCCCAGGTGCTGGTAGCCCAGGTGTAGGTAGCCCTGGCTCCCCGTCTCATACTTAATATACAATATTTAAAACATCCCAGAGAGGTAAAATACACATACAGTACACTCATTATTTACCTTAAAATATGTGTAGTCTTAACCCTTTGACTGTTTCAGGCCCCTTTCTGAAACTGTCATTCTATGTTGCTCAATTTTTAAAAAAAAAAAAAAAAAAAAATTTCTTATGAATTGATAGAGAATCTTTTCCCGATGGTAATGACACCAAAAGTTCGAAATTTGGTGGAAAACTCATGGAATTATGCTCCCGCGAACTTAGCGGTCTCGGCGACATATGCGTATCGGCGATTTTGCCGACTTTGAGCCCTATTTTCAGCCAATTCCATTATTCCAGTTGACCAAACTCATAGCTATTTCTTTAGAACTCCATTTTATCTATCAGCTGAGTACAAGAAACCTCCCATTTACTAATTTGGACTACCCAATATGGAGGTCAGAAACTGACAATTTGGCCAATTTCACGCAAACTAAAAAAGATGCCAATTTCAAAATAGGGTCAAGAATAAACAAGGTAGACATTCGTGGCACTAAAATAACATATGCTCTGTTCATTAGTCACATCTCTAGGCCCCCTCTTATATTATTATTGCTTTCTATTTTGATTTTTATTCATACAAAAAATACAAAATTTACTGTTATGCAAAACTACTGCATTATTGAAAAAAATGGTATAAATAATATCAGCGCACTAGTGAAAAATATTAGACTCCCCAGTTGACGTGTATTGGACGTGTGGTGTGATTTATTTACCCTGAACATTGGTAAAAATCGAACATTTCCGCTACTTTGAGCTCAGTTTCAAGGTCGTTCTCATCGTCAAAGTAATGAAAATCATCTCTATTTCTGTAATATGTTTTCCATTTTATCACCTAAGACCATGAAAACGTGAATACAACGATAAAGACTATACGAAAATACACCTCAAAGTCGGCGTTTTATTCCAAAAAAACGATGTTTTTTTTTTTTTCTCATTACGCAATGTGTGCTGCAGGATTTTTTCTATGTGGTGCACACTGACCACACAGACCCATTCTCTCACATGTGGGCCTACCAACTTTCTCCCGCTTGATTTGAAGCCGCTAGAATTATTGAGTATATATACATGTACGTCAGAAACATTGGCTCGTAAGACATATTTATACGTCGAAAACAGTCAAAGGGTTAATATAGGAAGAGAGGTGAGTAGTATTTATTCGTAGGAAGTCAACGTAGGTAGCCGGTAGGTGTAGCCCGCCTGGGCTACACCTACCCGCTACCTACACTGTGGCGCAGAGCCATATTATTAACATCGACATGCCTTGTTCACTTAATTTAATCATTTCTAACAACTACCTTCAGATGCCATCATAAACGAAGGTAGAAGTAATGAATAATTCATGCCAAAAATTGTAAACAAAAGCGGAGTGGGGGAGTGGCTGGACCAAACGCACATTCATACACATTTTCTCTGATGGCTGAGCAGAGAAAACATAATGTCGTCCCTCCACCCAGCTACCACACAACTCCACACGTATTATTATCAGAGCACACATAAGATATGCAATAAATGCCAGACAACAAGTTTACACTAACTTATATTAAGTTAGCAATAGAAATATGCATTAAAAACACAATAAAAGGTAAGATGCACCTTAAATTATTAACATTAATGTGTGAGAGGTGAGTGGCAGGGTGTTTATTGAATAAAATCAGAATGGCACACCATCATCCTCTAACTTGGCAATTAAAGCAAAAGGCTTACGACTACTCTTTTTATTACAGCTAACCTTAGACGCCATCGTCCATGAGAGCCAACTAGTTAACGAAAGAGTAAACGAGAGAGAGAACGAGATACAGAGTTGAGACAATGTAAGAACACAAACTGAACAGGTAGTGGACGATCACTTGATCAGGCGAAATAAATGCGTATTAATATGTGTCTACTTTTAGTTCATTCACATCCATTTGTAAGAGTTTGTAAAACATTCACCTCAATATTTTTTTTATAATAATAATAATTACCTCACAATACAAATACTCTTACGTTGTGTACAAGTTACTAGTTCAGAATAAACAAACAGCAACACACCATTTTTAGAGTGAATGAAGATAATAATAATAATAATAATAATTATTATTATTAATATTAATAATAATAATATTTATTTTTTTTTTATTATAAAAAGCACTAAGCCCACAAGCGCTGTGAATTGCTATATAAAGAGTAAAGGCATACAAAAAGAATATTTTTCTACAGTTATCAACCAGTTTGACTAGAGAAAACGTAATTCTTCCGACACTATCTACACAGCTGCTTTGAAAACGAATCTCATATTTACATCAATTTTTATTCTGTGAGTCTATGTATCATGTTTATATGCTATGTAATGGGTTTCATATATAATTTTTATTCTGCGAGTGTATGTATCATGCTTATATGCTATGTAACGGGTTTCATGTACAGTGGACCCCCGCTTAACGATCACCTCCCAATGCGACCAATTATGTAAGTGTATTTATGTAAGTGCGTTTGTACGTGTATGTTTGGGGGTCTGAAATGGACTACTCTACTTCACAATATTCCTTATGGAAACAAATTCGGTCAGTACTGGCACCTGAACATATACTTCTGGAATGAAAAAATATCGTTAACCAGGGGTCCACTGTATAATTTTTATTCTGTGAGTGTATGTATCATGTTTATATGCTATGTAACGGGTTTCATATATAATTTTGAGGAAAATATCATAGATGGATTAATGAAAATGCCTATATTGATGTAAAGTAAGACATTTAGAGTGCCCAAGAGTGATTATTATTATGTAGTATTGGCGTCATGAGTAGAGAGAGACTTAGCGATTTTAATGTGTACCTGCACACCAGCACAGTGTGTAAGTATATTTAGGTACAGGTACACATAAGTATAATTATCAGAGTACATATAAAATATGCAGTAACTTTAACCCTTTCAGGGTCCAAGGCCCAAATCTGGAGTCACGCACCAGTGTCCAAGAATTTAAAAAAAAAAATTGTTATTTTTTCTTATGAAATCGTAGAGAATCTTTTTGTGAAGGTAATAAAACAAAAAGTACGAAATTTGGTGGAAAATTGACGAAATTATGCTCTCGCGAATTTTGATGTGTCAGCGATATTTACGAATCGGCGATTTTGCCGACTTTGACTCCCATTTTAGGCCAATTACATTATTCCAATCAACCAAATTCTTAGCTATTTCACTAGTATTACTTCTATTCTATCGATTGAGCACAAGAAATCACCAAGTCAACTGTTTCAACTACAAAATAAAGTGATCGGAAATTGTTAATATTGGCCAATTTAACACAAAGTTCAAAATATTCCAATTTCAAAATAGGGTCCAGAATAAACAATGTAGGCATTCCTGGCACTAAACTAACATTTCCTCTGTTCATTAGTTATGTTTTGAGGCTTTACAATAAATTCCATTTTGATTTTTTATTCACATAATGAATTTTTATTCACACCAAAAAATAGAAGATTTACTGTTATGCAATACTGTAATAATTGTATAAATATCATCACCATATTTGTGAATGTATATTAGACCCACCAGCTGACGTGTATTAGACGTGTGAGGTCGTTTGTTTACTCTTGAATATCGGCAAAAATTTAACATTTCCGCTACTTTGAGCTCAGTTTCAAGCCATTTCCAGTGCTAAAACCGATCAAAATCATCTCTATTTCTGTAATATGTCTTCCATTCTCTCAAATGAGACCAAGAAATCGCAAATACAACTATAAAAAACATACGAAAAAACAATGCAAAGTTGCTGTTTTAATCGAAAAATCATGATTTCATTTTTTTTCTCTCATTATACACAGTGTGCTGCAGGATCTGTTTTATGTGGTGTACACATACCACATAGATGTATTCTCTCATATCTAGGCCCAAATGTACCACTCACAGTTTATCAGAGTGAGCTGAGCTCATGGCGTAGATCTACGGTTTGGACACTCACCGTAAAGCCGTAGATCTACGGGACGGACCCTGAAAGGGTTAAAACACTTGAAATTTTGGAAAGTTTCCTGACATAATAGATGTGGACACGGAAAATGTAAACAAACTGGGTGGGGGGTGCCGTATTTGAAAGACCGCTTGCCGTATAGCAAATTTTGGTCAAAATTTGACATCGCCATATTAGCGGAACACCGTAAAGCGGGGCCTTACTGTATCATGTTTCTATGTTATTAATATTGTTTATAATGTCAACTTTAATGAATTGTAATAGATGAATAAGCCATAGAGATGATATTAGCGTCATATTGAAGCACAATAAACTTGTCTTCCTCTTGCCTCCTACGAGTGACTAGCTCCCTTACGAGTGACTAGCTCCCTTGGCGAGTGACTAGCTCCCTTAAAGTTTACTATACAAATAGTAGGAGTCTAAGAAATAAGATAGATGAGCTAAGATTACTTGCAAGTGTAGGTAATATAGATATTATTGGTATAACAGAGACCTGGTTCAACCTGAAAGATAGAGAAATGCCTTCTGAATGCAACATACAGGGTTATAAACTATTCCACACTGACAGGGTCAACAGGAAGGGTGGTGGGGTGGCCATGTATGTCAGAGAAAATTTAAATTGTTGTCTTAGACATGATATAAGATTAGAGACATCGAACACAGAATCTGTTTGGCTACAGTTTCTCGAGGGACATGACAAATTAATTTTGGGTGTGATTTATAGGCCCCCAAACCTTGATAGGGAGGGCAGTAAGCTGTTATGGGACGAAATTCATAAGGCATCTAGATATGAAAATGTTGTTATAATGGGAGATTTTAACTTTAGACAAATTGATTGGAACAATATGACAGGAAATCTTGAGTCTAGTGACTTTCTTGATACGGTTCAGGATTGCTTTTTAGAACAGGTTGTGACAGAACCAACTAGAGGAAACAATCTGCTTGACTTGGTTCTTGCCAACAAAGATTTACTAATTAATCATCTTGAGGTTAAGGATGAGCTTGGGGAAAGTGATCACAAATCACTTAGTTTTAGCCCTTTCAGGGTCCGTCCCGTAGATCTACAGCTTCACGTTGAGTGTCCAAACCGTAGATCTACGCCAAAATTCTAGCGCCATCAAATTTAGTGCAAAAGCGCTCATAGGCCTACATGTGAGAGAACGGGTCTGCGTGGTGGGTGTGCGCCATAAACAAAAAATCTAGGCGCCCGAATAGCACTGTGAGAACGCCGGCTCAGTTACCTCAGTTACTCAGTTACTCCAGAACCAATGGTACTGATGACTGGACAGACATTTTTCTTAACAAATTACTTAGACTATACAACAAACATTGTCCTATAAAAACGAAACAGATCACAAACAAACGGCTTGGTTGCCCATGGCTAACCAGCACCATTCTGAAATCCAATGATAAGAAACACCAATATGAAAAGCAATATAGGCAGGGCTTAATACACAAAGATATTCTTAAACACTATTCATCAGTCCTCACCAAAGTAATAAAGAAAGCCAAACAACTATACTACTCCAGTAGATTCACTGACACAAGAGGAGATATAAAAAAGACCGGGAAAAAACACTCTCTCAGATCTAGGGACCCCACAAAAAAGAAAAAAAACAAGAATATTGCCCTAACTAAACCTAATGAAACACCACAGCATCCCACTGACACAGCTAACAAGATAAACGACTTCTTCTCAACCATAGGTTCTAATCTCGCCAATAAAATCCCACACACCAATGCCCATGCCGGGGACTACCTAGATGGGAATTTCCCCAAAATTTTCCTTCTATCTTGCTCCAACTGAGCCCATGGAAGTCACTGAGATTATAAAGTCACTTAAAAATAACTCAGGGAATCTGTCTCATGTCCCACCATTATTGTACAAGAGAGCGACCCATGTCCTCTCGCATGCTATCTCATTACTTTTTAACAAGTCACTAGAAACTAGCACCTTCCCGAAACTACTCAAGACAGCAAGGGTTATACCAATACATAAAGGTGGTGACCCTACAGATTTAAACAACTATAAGCCAATATCAAACTTACCATTGCTATCCAAAATCTTTGAGAAACTCGTGCACAGGAGACTACATATTCATTTATAACGGCACAAAACATACTCAACCCCTGCCAATTTGGATTCAGGAAAAATAAAAGCACTAACGATGCGATTATAAAAATGCTAGATCTGCTTTACACTGCATTGGAAAATAAGGAATATCCACTAGGAATTTTTATTGACCTAAGAAAAGCTTTTAACACAGTAGACCATGACATCCTACTCCACAAACTTGACCATTATGGTATAAGAGGCCGTGCGCTTGCATATTTCAAATCTTACCTTACTAAAAGGTATCAGTATGTCACCATTAAAAACACAGCATCAACAACACAGCCACTTGATACTGGAGTTCCGCAGGTCCCCCGCTCTTCCTCATATACATCAATGATCTTCCAAACGTATCTCAACACCTGAACCCCATTCTCTTTGCTGACGACACGACTTATGTCATCTCTCACCCTAATCTTGCCACCCTCAACACCATTGTTAATGAGTAGCTGATCAAAATATCGACTTGGATGACAGCCAATAAACCTACGCTTAACACTGACAAAACTTACTACATCATGTTTGGTAGCAGAGCAGGAGATGCGCAAATTAACATTAAGATCGACAACACTCTAATTGCCAGGCATAATGAGGGCAAATTCCTAGGCCTATACCTCGACAACAACCTGAACTTCAGCACCCATATCCAACACATAACCAAAAAGGTATCCAAAACGGTTGGGATCCTCTCCAAGATACGATACTACGTGCCGCAAACTGCCCTTCTCACACTATACCATTCACTTATATATCCGTACCTCACCTATGCTATCTGTGTTTGGGGTTCAACTGCAGCAACACACCTAAAGCCAATAATAACCCAACAAAAAGCTGCAGTAAGAATAATCACTAAATCCCATCCCTGGCAACACCCCCTCCCCCCCACTCCTCATAGATCTAAACTTACTCCCTGTTCAGTACATCCACACTTACTACTGTGCAATCTACATCTACAGGACCTTAAATTCCAATATTAACCTTGACCTAAAACGCTTTCTTGATAGTTGCGACAGAACCCACAGGCACAACACCAGACACAAACATCTCTATGACATTCCCCGTGTCAGACTAAACCTTTACAAAAATTCAATATATGTCAAAGGCCCTAAAATCTGGAACACCCTACCTGAAAATTCTAAAACTGCAGACACATTCATCACCTTCAAAACTACCATCACAAAACATCTTATCTCCCTGATACACCCTGTCAACTAATTACACGAATACCACCTGTTAACATACCACCTGGTGGTTAACACTTACACTCACTCACCCATTTGACCATAAACAGAAATATCAATCTCAATCTCAAAATAATGAATCTTAACTAGTCATAAGTTGGCCTGTGATACTCCAATACTGAAACTATGTATAGTGCCAAAACAAAAGCATTCACATTGCTAAACTCACAAACTAGTATTTAGTCACTTAGCCATAATACCAACTTACCTCATAATTTTGTAATATTTTAAACTTAAGATTTAATTTAAGTCTGCCCGAAATGCCTAGCCATACTAGGTGTTCTAGTGGTACACTCTGTAATTATTATTTTACTACATGGAAACCACACAATAACCAAATTCTGTAAACTGAGCATTGTAATCCTTATAGAGAATAAACTTTGAATTGAATTGAATTGAATTGTTCACCATGCCTCGTCGCAAGTCAGCTCTCACTCCCCGGAAAATTGGGACTCTCCTCTTCATATCTGATAGTTCTGACACTGATGGAAGTGGAAATGAAGACAAATTCTACGGCTTTGATCAGTTAGTGACCAAAAGGAATGACCAGGATATCGATAATAGTGCAGAAAACCCTGACGATCCTCAACCTTCTACCTCTGGTGTGGGCACTCGTGACTCATGGTCGGTTGTGCCTCAACGCAAGAGAAAACAATATTTTCGCGTGGCCAGTAATGATGATGATAGTGACGTGGATTGTGAATTTATTGCGCTCGACGATCATTTGAGTAGTGATAGTGAGGAATCATATTCACCAGAAGCGTCGGTATGTTCGCCGCCGCATGTGCTCGGGTAGTGTACACTATGCTGTGCCCAGGGGATGGAGTACATCCCGGAGTACATCCCGTGGCCCTACACCAGTTTTAGGTAGTGATAGTGAGGATGATGTGGCTACACTTGGCATGGATAGACCACAGGCATCAGTGGATGGTGGTAGTGGTGATGGTAGTGGCACAGCCATGCGTGACTCACCAGCCCAGGCTGGGACCCACGCTGCTGACTCCTCAGTTCAAGGCCAAAGCGGAGCGTCAGCCACCAGCCCACCACAACCACAACCACCTGCACAACCAGCCTATGATGTCCAGTATCCACCAGCAAACCGTATGTGGGATTGGGAACAAAATCCCAATTTTGTTCCCAAGCCTCACCACTTTGATGACTCTCGAAGTGGAATTCTACCTACTTGTCCCCTTGGAACGACGGCCAATGAACTGGAATGCTTTGAATTATTCTTTGACCAGCCATTGAAGGAAACTATTGTCAGGGAAAGTAATACGTATTTTGAGTACACCATGGCAAATACGATCATATCACCACAGTCAAGACTACACAGGTGGAAAGAGACGACTGTTGCAGAAATGTATTTGCTTTTTGCAACAATAATGCTTATGCCTCATGTCTATAAGCATAATATAAAAGCATACTGGTCCACAGATTGGCTAATTTCTACCCCGGTCTTCAGTGAAATCATCCCAGTGAACAGGTTTATCTTACTGTTACGTATGTTGCACTTCTCTGACAAAACCAGGCATGACAGAAGTGACAGGTTATACAAGATTAGAAATGTTTTAATGTATCTCAAACAAAAGTTTAGCATATACTTTTATCCATTCATGAATCTTGTAATTGACGTGTCTTTGATTTTATTCAAAGGTAGACTGTCATTCAAGCAGTATATACCGAGCAAGAGGAAAAGCTTTGGTATAAAACTGTTTGTACTCTGTGACTGTGACAGTGGCCTGGTGTTGGATATTGTTGTATATACGGGAAGTAAAACATTGAAAGATACCAAGATGTTATTGGGTATCTCAGGTGACGTAGTAAGAAACATGATGGCACCTTATCTTGGTAAGGGGCATACATTATATACCGATAACTGGTACACAAGCCCATTACTCAGTGATTTCATGCAAGTGAACAAGACAGATGTGTGTGGCACAGTGAGTTCTAATCGTAAACATATGCCCAGGCTCAACGCAGGTGTTCGTGGTGATGACGTGCAGGTGTTTACTGCCAATGACATCATGGCATTACGGTGGCATGACAAACGAGATGTCACATTGTTGACAACCATTCACCATGATGAAATGAAAGACAGTGGCAAAGTTGATTGAGTGACTAATGAACGTATTCGAAAACCAGTGACAGTGATTGATAATACACAAAACATGCGCTTGGTTGACAAATGTGACATGCAGATTGGTTTTGTTGACTGTGTTCGTAAGAGTTACAAGTGGTACATGAAACTTTTCTTCCATCTCATGGACATTTCAATGCTCAATGCATATAATATGCACCAAATAAAGACTGGCAACAGACCACCGTATGGTGAATTTTCTTTGTCTGTTTCAGACAACTCATAATGAAGTACCAGGTAACAACACCTGCTATACAACAAGGTCCTCGAATTACTCAGGATATACCCAAGCGTTTGAGGAGGGAAGGTGATCATTTCATAATACAGCTTCCTTCAACTCAGAAGAAATTTGCTCAGAAGAGATGCATCGTCTGTGCACAAACAAAACGACAGCAACAAAGACGCAAAGACACTCGGTTTATGTGTGAGGAATGTAAGGTGCCTCTGTGCATGGTGCCTTGTTTCAAGGAGTTCCACAAGCTCCAGCAGTTCTAAAACCATGTCCAGTGATTGTAAATATGTAAATATATGATAGAACATTAGTATTATACAAGATTTGTGCATGTTTATTGTAACAAGCAACAGTGGTAAACAATAATATGATAATAACTTTAGTGCGGTTATTGTGTTCAACACAGTGAGTTTATATATATACATTATATACAGTATTGGTCTCTCAGGCCCCAAATGTTAGTAGGAAAAGAAAAAAATTGGAAAAGAAAAGAAAAAACTATAAAAACCGCTAAATAACGTAATGCGCGTATGTGGAATTTGTCGATGTTGCCGCCACCACATCATTTTGGACAAATTTCTTGGCACTGTATCTCGGTAAGTACTGATCAGAATTTTTTTTTTTCTGTCTTATTACCTTCACCAAAATATGCTCTTTAATTCTGTAAGAAAAATATTTTATTTTTTTTTTTTTCAAAATTTCTTGGACACTGGAGCACCACTTCAGATTTTGGCCTTGGACCCTGAAGGGGTTAACCCTTTGACTGTCGCGGCCGTATATATACGTCTTACGAGGTACCGTGTTTGACGTATATATACTCATAAATTCTAGCGGCTTCAAATCAAGCAGGAGAAAGCTGGTAGGCCCACATGTGAGAGAATGGGTCTGTGTGGTCAGTGTGCACCATATAAAAAAAATCCTGGAGCACGCAGTGCATAATGAGAAAAAAAAAACTGACCGTTTTTTTAAATTAAAATGCCGACTTTGTGGTCTATTTTTGTATAGTATTTATGGTTGTATTCTCGTTTTCTTGGTTTCATTTGATAGAATGGAAAACATATTATAGAAATAGAGGTGATTTTGATTGATTTTACTATAAAAAGAACCTAGAAATGGAGCTAAAAGTTGGGGAAATGTTTGATTTTTGCCAATGTTCAAAAGTAAACAAATGATGCCATTGTCCAATAAATGTCCAACTAGCCATTCTAATATGCAGTCATGAATGGGTTGATGTTATTTATACAATTATTACAGTATTGCAGTAGTCTGCATAATAGTAAGTCTCCTATTTTTTGTTTGAATAAAAATTCAAAATAGAAAGCAAGAGTAATATTAGAGGGGCCTGGAGACATGACTGATGAGCAAAGAAAATGTTATTTTAGAGCCAGGAATGTCTGCATTGTTCATTCTGGACCTTATTTTGAAATTGTCATATTTTTTAGTTTTCATGAAATTGGCCAAATTGCAAATTTCTGACCACATTATTAGGTAGTTGAAATCAGTAAATGGGCAGTTTCGTGTACTCAATCGATAGAAAAAATGGAGTTCTAAAGAAATAGCTATGAGTTTGGGTGACTGGAATAATGGAATTAGCTGAAAATAGTGCTCAAAGTGGGCGAAATCGCCGATTTGTAAACAGCGCCGCGGTCGCTAACTTCGCGAGAGCATAATTCCGTCAGTTTTCCATCAAATTTCGTTTTTTTGGTGTCATTACAATCGGGAAAAGATTCTCTATCATTTCATAAGAAAAAATAATTTTTTTTTTTTTTTAAATTTTGCGACACCAGGAGACACCTCAGGATTGGGGGTTGCGACAGTCAAAGGGTTAATATATCATGGAATTACCCAGATAACTGCAATCAAATCTCTGTCCCAGATTTTCGCTTGGCCGACTTCATGGGACTGAAAAATTACCTGGGTGGGCTAAATTGGGATGTTCTGACTATGGGTCAGGTAAGAGATCTTGGTTGCCAATATGACGTTTTTCTGAGCATAGTTCTAGCTGCCCAGACAACTTTTGTTCCGAGTAGGATAATTAGATCTAACAAAAATGATCCCAAATGGATGAACAATAGATTAAAACATCTCACTGGTCAAAAGAGAGGCATATACAGTGGACCCCCGGTTAACGATTTTAATCCGTGCAAGAGGGCTCATCGTTATGCGAAATAATCGTTATGCGAATGAATTTTCCCCATAAGAAATAATGGAAATAAAATTAATCCGTGCAAGACGGCCAAAAGTATGAAAAAAAATTTTTTTTACTACATGAAATGTTAATTTTAATACACACAAACTGAAAAAGGCATGCACAATTAAATGACACTTACTTTTATTGAAGATCTGGTGATGATTGATGGGATGGAGAGGGGAGAGCATTATCTTCTTACTGTTTAGAAGGGGAATCCCCTTCCATACGACTTGAGGTAGCAAGTCCTTTTCCGGGGTTAACTTCCCTTCTTCTTTTAATGCCACTAGGACCAGCTTGAGAGTCACTGGACCTCTGTCGCACAACAAATCTGTCCATAGAGCTCTGTACCTCCCGTTCCTTTACGATTTGTCTAAAATGGGCCACAACATTGCCCATTGAAATAGTCACCAGCACGGCTTGCAACAGCTGTGTCAGGGTGATTTTTCATCTATAAAGGTTTGCAGTTCAACCCACTGTGCACACATTTCCTTAATCTCTGAAGTAGGCACAGTGGATTCCACAACTGGCATAGGCTTCTCAGGGTTAGCCCCAAACCCTTCAAAATCTTTCTTAATTTCCATACTAATTCTCACCCTTTTTACCACAGGGTTGGCACTAGAAGCTTTCTTGGGGCCCATGGTCACTTATTTTCCAGAAACAGCACCGAAAATACTGTAAAAATACGAAATATTCCGAGTGTATGCTTGGATGTTACCGCGGAGGCTGGCTGGTAAACAATGGGACGGAGCGGCACATGTGAGGCTGGCTGAGGGCACATTTGGGCGCGTCTCGGACGAAAATCGGTATGCGGGTTTTTAATCGGTATGCGCGTCAAAATTTTGCGATAAAAGTAATCGTTATGCGGAAAAATCGCTATGCGATGCCATCGTTATGCGGGGGTCCACTGTAAGGCATATCAAAAGAGGGGATGGGCAGTTAAGAAATCAATATATTCAATTAAAGAGAGAAATAAAGAAAGGAATAAGAAAAGCAAAAAGGGATTATGAGGCTAAGGTCACAAGGATTCAAAAATTAACCCTAAAGGATTCTTTCAGGTAACAGAAGTAAGATTAGGGACAAGATTGGCCCACTTAAGAGTAACTCTGGTCAGATCACTGACAGTGATAAGGATATGTGTGAAATTCTAAATACCTACTTCCTCTCAGTTTTTCCACCAAGGAAAATACTAGCGATATTCCTGAAATAATAGATTATGTAGAACAGGATGATAATAAACTATGTACGATTGCGGTAACTAGTGACATGGTCCTCAGACAAATAGAGAAACTAAAACCTAACAAATCCCCAGGCCCTGATGAATTGTTTGCAAGGGTGTTAAAGGAATGTAAAGAGGAACTTAGCATACCTTTGGCTAATCTTTTTAACATATCACTACAAACTGGCATAGTGCCTGATAAGTGGAAAATGGCAAATGTAATACCTATTTACAAGGCAGGTGACAGGTCCTTGGCTTCGAACTATAGACCAATAAGCCTTACCTCCATAGTGGGAAAATTTATGGAATCAATAATTGCCGAAGCAATTCGTAGCCATCTTGACAGGCACAGATTGATTAATGAATCTCAACACAGTTTTACAAAGGGGCGTTCCTGTCTTACGAATTTACTAACTTTTATCACTAAGGTGTTTTTAGGAGGTAGATCATGGTAATGAATATGATATTGTGTATATGGACTTCAGTAAGGCTTTCGATAGAGTTCCACACCAGAGGCTACTGAGGAAACTTAAGGCACACAGAATAGGAGGAGAAATTTTTTCCTGGGTAGAGGCATGGCTGACAAATAGACAGCAGAGAGTTTGCATGAATGGGAGAAATCAGAATGGGGGCACATCACAAGCGGGGTTCCTAAGGGATTAGTGTTGGCCCGTTGTTGTTCACAATTTACATAAACGACATAGATGTGGGAATAAATAGCGACATAAGCAAATTTGCTGATGACACCAAAATAGGCCACCTTTTCATTCAATGAGGACATAGACACCCGGATGATTTGAATAGACTGATAAAAGGGGTCGGAGAAGGGGCAGATGCAGTTTAATATAGACAAATCAAATTTCTAAATTTTGTACAGGTAAAAAACCCATCCCACTTTTAAAACAAATAATGTAGATCTTAATACTATGATTGCAAAAAGGAATTAGGATTCTGGGTTGCAGTAATTTTTAAAAACCAAAACCCAGTGCATTAGTGTTTTGCAAAAAAGCTAACAGAATCATGGCTTCATATCTAGAGGATAAAAAATGAATCCTCATTTTTTTCTTCAAAATCTATATATCCTTGGTTTGGGCCCCTTTGACTATGCTGCTCAGTTTGGCCGTTATTTCAGAATGGATAAAAAAGCTCTGGAAAACGTACAGAGGGGGGAGACAAAGACGATCCCAGTTCAAAATCTTTTCCCCATGAGGGAAGACGAGGGCCCTGAATCTGCACCTCTCGAAAGGCCGTAAATTAGGGGGGGTTATCGAGGTGAAATGGAAAACAGGAAAAAATAAAGGGGGTTTAAAAGCGTGCTGAAAATTTTCCCGCCAGACAGGCTCCAGCAAGGCTTCAAAATTGGAAAAATTCAGTTCAGAAAGGATAGGAAAACATTGGGTTTGGGAAAAGAGTTTTGGGTGAGTGGGAAAAAAACCCCCGATACATTATTTAGGCTAAAAATTGTGAAATTTTTAAAATAGGTTAATAAATACATGATGGGTGGGGGGTTTGGGGGGGAGTTGGGGCCGACTACTTTTTTCCCTGGGTCGGGGCCCTGTTCCCTCCTTGAGTGGAGATGATCAGACCCCGGGTGGGTCATTTGGGGTAATCTGGGGGGGGGACATGGGCCCCCTCCCGCATTTGGGGGATAGGCCTTTGCGTGTTGCTTTTTTTTATGTTTTTTAAAAGTCCCGTCAACACCCCAAAATTTGAAAAATTTTTTTTCATTTTAGAGTATATACCATGTTTTTATGTTTGAGGGGTTTGGGAGGGGCCCCTCAAGACTTTTTCCCCCAGGGGCGCCCAATTTTAAAAAAAAAAAAAAAAAATTCTTGTGAAAAGATGGAGTTTTTTTTTTTCTAAACATTATAGGCTAAACAAAAAAATTTTACCATCAATACTTACCGAGATATGGAGGCGTAAAGTTGACAGAAAATGCCGACTGCCATCACCCGGTATTTTTTTGTGATGGAGGACCTGTACTTTATTTTGGTTTTTAGGTACTATTTTCTATTATTTTTTTATTTTTTTTTCCAAGCAACTTTTATGGCCTCTGAGACCAACATGAGCACTAGTTTATTAGTTTTTTCTCTTTATTTACTACACAATAACTGCACAAACACTGCTGTCCTTATATTGTTTATAATTGTTGTTTACACACAAACGATATAAAATGTTGTTTATTACTATTTTTCTATATTTTATATACACATATACAGTCACGGGGAATGTTTCTAGAAGTTCTGCAGCCTGTGGAAGTCTTTGAAACATGGTGTCATGCACAGTGGTGTTTTACACTCCTCACACATAAAACAAGTGTCTCTGCGTTGTGGGCATTTTTTTGTATGTGCACAGACGTAACACCTCTTCTGAGCCTTTTCCTTGAAAGCAGTAGCAGGCATTTTTTATAGGAAGTGATCACCATGCTTCAGACGAGAAGGTAGTTGTTGACAATTTAGTGGGCGGTCTATTGCAGGTACTGTTCCTTGGTACTTGAATACTATTTGTCTGATGACAAACAGAATTCGCCATATGATGGTTTGTTTCTGGTCCTCATCTTATACATATTATAAGCATTGAGCATGGAAATGACCAGAAGATGGAAAAAGAGTTTTATGTACCACTTATAACTCTTGCGAACACAATCAGCAAACCCAATCTGCATGTCACATTTGTCCACTGAACGCATGTTGAGGGAGTAATCAATCACAGCTGTAGGTTTTAAAATAGGTTCATTACTTTCTCTATGCTGCCTGCCAGTGTTTGACATTTCATTAGGGTGAACTGATGGCAACAGTATGACATCTCGTTTGTCATACCACCAAAATGCCATGATGTCATTGGCAGCAAATGCCTGCACCTCACCTCTACGAGTGCCAGCGTCAAACCTGGGCTTATGCTTACGATTTGCACGCACTGTCCCAAAACACATCTGCCCATGTTCACTCGCAAAAAATCGCTGAGTGAGGGGCTTGTGTACCAGTTATCAGTATATAATATATGCCCCTTACCAAGGTATGGTTCTATCATTGTTCTAACCACATCACCAGAGATGCCCAATAACTTCCTGGTATTTTGCAATGTATAACTTCCAGTGTACACAGTAATATCCATTACAAGACCACTGTAGCAATCACAAAGCACAAACAACTTTATACCAAAGCGTTTCCTCTTGCTTGGTATGTACTGCTTGAAAGAGAGTCTTTCTTTGAACAGAATCAAAGACTCGTCAAATACAAGCTTCCTGAAGAGATAAAAATACATATTGAATTTCTCTTTCAGATACACAAACACATATTTTTTTTTTTATTCGCCGCACATTCTTAATCTTATATAACCTGTCGTTTCTGTCAGGCCTGGTTTTGTCTGAGAAGTGAAGCATGCGTAACAGTAACACAAATCGATTCACTCCCATTATATCACTGAAACCTGGGGTTGCAATCAGGTGGTCTGTTGACCAGTATCATTTCACTATGTGCTTATATACATGTGGCATAAGCATTATTGTGGCAAAGAAAAGATACATCTCAGCCACAGTTGTCTCCTTCCACTGGTGTAGACATGATTTTGGTGAGAGTAATGTGTTTGCCATGGTATACTCGTAGTATCTGTTGCTTTCCCTGACAATAATTTCCATCAGGGGTTCATCAAAGAATAACTCGAAAAATTCCAGTTCAGTGGCATTGTTCCCCAGTGTACAACATGGCCATATTCCACTTTGGCTTTCATCAAACTGGTGGGGATTTGGAACAAAATTGACAGCTTCCGCCAATCCCAGGTGCGGTCCCGCTGTGGGTACTGGACACTGACAGGGGGTTGTGGTTGTGGAGGCTGGTGTGGTGGGTGGGTGGGTGGAGGATGGTGGCCTTTGTTGTAGACCAGCTGGGGCAGCGGCATGGGTGGCAGCATGGCCCACTGCTGGTGCCTCATGGCTGGCACCGCCACTACCACCACCATGCACATTTTCCATCCCAATTGCAACGCTATCATCGTCATTTTCACTGTCTGTTCCTGTTGTACAGCCACGGGATGTACTCCGAGACGTACTCCTTCCCCTTGGAATAGCATATGGCACACTACCAGAGCGCATATATCATCGTATATACTGACTCTTCACTGGAGAATATTCCACTTCAATACCACTGCAGGTACTGGTTTCAAGAGCTTGTAGTTCATATTCACTATCACAATCATCACCAATGCTCACATCTGAGTCTGGGATTTGGGAAAATAGGAGTTTCCTCTTTGATTCTGGTACAACTGAACGTGAGCAAGACGGCCCAGCACCAAAGTTGGAAGGCTGAGGGTCGTCTGGGTTTTCCTCACTATTACCGATATTATGGTCATTAGTTTCGGTCACAACCTCACCAAAACCTTGAAATTCATCTTCATTGGCACTTCCATCTGTATTGGGACTGTCACTGGGGAACAAAAGTGCTCCAATTCGCCGAGGAGTGAGGAGCTTCTTACTGCGAGGCATGGTGAACAAGGTCTACTAAAATGGCGTTCCCACAATGCGCCACTGGGTCCCAGATTTTTTTTCTACCGCACACACACACCCATTCTCTCACACCTAAGCCTACCAGCCTTTTCCTGGGAGATTTGAAGGCACTAGAATTTATGCGTACTAGTATGTCACAAACACTGGCGCATAAGCCGAAACCCCGAAAGGGTTAATATTGTTTATAATGTCATATAAGACGAATTGTGATACGTAAATAAGCTGTAAAGATGATATTAGCATCATATTGAAGCATAATAAACTTACCTTCCTCTTGCTTCCTACATGTCTTCCAAACACCAAGTCAGGTCAATAGAGGTAAGTGTGATGTTAAATGTTCATTTAGCCATTTTATTAGTGCTTTATATTTATTTGTCATGGTTTTCTGGATGAATATTTATATTTAACCGTCCCAGGGTCGCCAGGCCCTCTCTGAGACTTTTTCTCAGGGTGGTCAAATTTCAAAAAAAAAAAAAAAAAAAAAAAAAATAGGGTACAGAATAAACAAGAAAGACATTCCTGGCACTAAAATAACATTTCCTTTGTTCATTAGTCACGTCTCCAGGCCCCCTTTACATTCTTTTGCTTTCCACTTTGAATTTTTATTCTCACAAAAAATAGAAGATTTACTGTTATGGAGACTACTGCATTAGTGTAGAAATGGTATAAATAATATCGGCGCACTTGTGAAAGAATATTAGACTCACCAGTTGATGTGTATTGGGCGCTTAGCATGATTTGTTTACTTTTGAACTTTGGTAAAAATCGAACATTTCTGCTAATTTGAGCTCAATTTCAAGGTACTTTTCATTGTAAAATCTGTCAAAATCATCTCAATTTCTGTAATATGTTTTTCCATTCATAAAATGAGACCAGGAAAACTAGAATACAACAATAAATAAACCCTAACGAAAATACAAAGTAAATTCTCTTTTTAATCCAAAAACATGGTCAAAGTTTTTTTTCTCATTAAAACACGTGTGCCCAGGTTTTTTTTTATACT
>NC_069408.1:73411966-73571966 GCF_026875155.1 Cherax quadricarinatus
GTGATTGAGGGGAGGGGAAGGGGGTGTGTTGATGGTCTTAGTGTTTGAAGGGGGAATCCCTTCATTGGACTTGAAGGTGGAAAGTTTTTTCGGGGTTACTTCCCTTCTTCTTTTAATGCCACCAGGACCAGCTTGAGAGTCACTGGACCTCTGTCGCACAACATATCTGCCCATAGAGGCCTGTACCTCCCGTTCCTTTATGACATTCCTAAAGTGTTTCACAACATTGTCAGTGTCACCATTAAACACTTGTTCAGGTTTCAGTCCTTCACTGTCTATGTACTCCTTGAATTCCTGCACATATTTTTCAGCTGCTTTTTGGTCCAAACTGGCAGCCTCACCATGCCTTATCGCACTATGTATGCCACTACGATTCTTAAATTTCTCAAACCAACCTTTGCTGGCCTTAAATTCACTCACATCACCACTAGTTGCTGGCATTTTTCTAATTAAATTGTCATGCAACTTCCTAGCCTTTTCACATGTGATCGCTTGAGAGATGCTATCTCCTGCTATCTGTTTTTCGTTTATCCATACCAATAACAGTCTCTCAACATCTTCTATCACTTGCGATCTCAGTTTCGAAAACATAGTTGCACCTTTGGCAAGCTTCCTTGATTGCCGTTTTCTTGGCCACAATAGTAGCGATGGTTGATCGGGGTTTTGTGTACAGCCTGGCCAGCTCGGAGACATGCACTCCACTTTCATACTTAGCAATGATCTCTTTCTTCATATCCATAGTAATTCTCACCCTTTTTGCTGTAGGGTTGGCACTAGAAGCTTTCTTGGGGCCCATGGTGACTTATTTTGCAGGTGCAGTCACTAAAAAGGCTGTGATAATATGAAATGTTCCGATTGTATGCTTGGAAGTGACCACGGTGGCTGGCTGGCTTGTAAACACTGGCCAGAAGTGGACGCGTCTCAGACGGAACAAATAGTGTTGGTCGAGTTTTTTAGCGCTAATCGAGGCAAAATTTTTGCGATAAAATGTATCGCTAGTCAGATTTATCGTTAATCGATGCCATCGCTGGTCAAGGGTCCATTGTATTGGTAGTTTAGAGGGATATGTTGTGTATCTTTATACATATATGCTTCTAAACTGTTGTATTCTGAGCACCTCTGTAAAAACAGTGATAATGTGTGAGTGTGGTGAAAGTGTTGAATGATGATGAAAGTATTTTCTTTTTGGGGATTTTCTTTCTTTTTTGGGTCACCCTGCCTCGGTGGGAGACGGCCGACTTGTTGAAAGAAGAAGAAGGAAAGAATTTGCTTTGATTTAGTAGTCCCTTTTCTGTATGCAAAACTATTGTTATTTTCTATAAAATGTATTTTTTGTTAATATTTCCCATGAGAAATAATGTAAATCCAATTAAACCATTCCAGGCACCCAAAAATATTAACAAAAAATACATTTTGTAGAGAATAACAATAGTTTTGCATTCACCTCCAAATGCGACCAATTATGTAAGTGTATTTATGTAAGTGCGTTTGTATGTGTATGTTTGGGGGTCTGAAATGGACTAATCTACTTCACAATATTCCTTATGGGAACAAATTCAGTCAGTACTGGCACCTGAACATACTTCTGGAATGAAAAAATATCGTTAACTGGGGGTCCACTGTATTAGTTTTGTTAGTATTGATGTGTATCTTTTAGTAAGTTCTTTAGTAATTAAACCTAATCTGAACTGCTTTTCAATTTGGTGTTTTTTATTAATAGATTTGAAGACTTCTAGTTAGCCATGGGCTGTTTAACCTCTTTTCCGTGATCTGTTTCGTTTTGATTGGGCAATGTTTGTTGTAGAGGTTTAGGGTTTTATGTAAAAAAATTTTGCTATCTTTATCGATATTATTACTGTCATCTAGCTCTCTCTGCCAATGAATGGCACGTAGAGCTAGTTTTAGGTTGTTTATCGACGTCTCATCATGCAGGCGAAATGAGATCTTTCTTGTTTCTTGAGGCAGTTTAGATAAGTTGATTATGAGAAAGGTAGGATAGTGGTCTGTGGTGTTATGTGATTATACCTGTTCGTAGTGGGGATATTATGTTGGTCCAGCCATTGTCGAGTATCGAGGCACTAGTGTTGGCTTTGTTATAGTGGGTAGCAATAAACTGTTGTTCATAGCATTTGTGAAATCAACTACTGGAGGGTCGGTTGCTTGGATAAGGTTGATGTTGAAATCTCCTGCTAGTATCAGATGGCGTTTATTCAACTCTGACTCAATTATCATGTTTCTAAGGTTATTGCTAAAAGTGTAAGTGTTTGAGTGTGGTAGTCTGTAGACTGCACCAACTGTTATAGGTTTCTTAAGTGTTCTTGATGTGAATTTAGCTATTATATATTCACTGTTTTCATCCCGGACATTAGTTGATTTCACACATTCTAGTTCATTAGAGTAATAGATGGCAGTGCCTCCTCCTGATTGGTCGGGCCTACAGTTATGTATGGCTGTGTAACCAGGTATGGTAAATATGTCTGTCAGATCTTGTCTGAGCCAGGTTTCAGTAAATATAATGAAAGTTATAGTAGCATTTAGAGACAATGAGATCATCATAGTGTTTACTCAATGATTTAACATTGTAGTTGAAGACTGTAATGTACTTGCTGACACTGAGAAGGGTATTAGCCTGACTAGCAGTGTAGTAATGGCAATTACTGTTTGGACTATAGGTTACTGTTTGGACTATAGGTTGATATCAGGATCGATACTTACATTCATAAGGGGTACGTAGAGAAATAATAATAATAATAATAATAATAATAATAATATCTTTATTTACTACAAGTACATGTACAAGGCATACAGTCCTAGCTGACAACAATGACATACTACTATATAGAAACTCCCTTGTTATGCTCCGCATTTCGGGCAAATTAGGTCAGTGTCCCAGGATGCGACCCACACCAGTCGACTAACACCCAGGTACCCATTTTACTGATGGGGAACATAGACAACAGGTGGAAAGAAACACGTCCAATGTTTCTACTCTGGCTGGGAATCGAACCCAGGCCCTCGCCGTGTGAAGCGAGAGCATTAGTCACCAGAGCCCCATTACAATTATTACAATTATTAAAGAACAAAAAGATCAAAGCAATGATGTTAAACCACTACCAATTATGAACTTATGAACGAAGATAGTTAATTTAAATAAAAAAAATAATGGAGCTACTGAAAATTAAAATAAAACACTTTAGTGCCTTGATTATTTCAAAGTTAAAAGTTATGGTCTCAAGTATAAAATAAGACAGAGAATAAAACACTTAAGTACCTGGATTATCACCTTGAATAGCACCTTAGGTGTCTTAAGTAGCTGGGAATTAATTACCGTTATTCACTAACAGTCATGAAAATATGGATTAGAATAAGGGTAAATTCTACTAAACTACAGCACTGAACATGGTTGATAATGTGTTGAGATATGGCTTAACAAGGTTCAGTCAAACCAGTGAATGAGAGGAAACATGCTAGTTCTTGATCATTTGTTATTTCAAACCTACGACCCGTGTCTGATAATTTTACCACGATAATGCCATCACCAGTACAGCACTGTTTTATTGATGCATTATCATGCTTAACCCTTTCAGGGTCCCCAGGCCCTCTCCCAGACTTGTTCTCAGGGTCGCCCAAATTTAAAAAAAAAAAAAAAATCTTACGAAAAGATAGAGAATCTTTTCCCGATCATAATGACACCAAAAGTATGAAATTTGATGGAAAACTTACGGAATTATGCTCTTGCAAAGTTAGCGGTCTCGACCATGTTTATGCATCAGCGATTTTGCCCACTTTGAGCCCTATTTTCGGCCAATTCCAGTATACTAATTGACAAAATTCATAACTATTTCACTAGAACTCCATTTTTTCTATCGAATGAGTACAAGAAACCACCCATTTACCGATTTCAACTATCCAATACAGTGGTCAGAATTTAGCAATTTTACCAATTTCACACAAATTTCAAAAGATGCCAATTTCCAAATAGGGTCCAGAATAAACAAGAAAGACATTCCTGGCACTAAAATAGCATTTTCTCTGTTCATTAGTCATGTCCCCATGCCCCTCTTACATTCTTTTGCTTTCCACTTTAAATTTTTATTCTCACGAAAAATAGAAGATTTACTGTTATGCAGACTACTGCATTAGTGTAGAAATGGTATAAATAATATCAGCACACTTGTGAAAGAATATTAGACTCACCAGTTGATGTGTATTGGACGCTTAGCATGATTTGTTTACTTTTGAACTTTGGTAAAAATCGAACATTTCTGCTACTCTGAGCTCAATTTCAAGGTACTTTTCATTGTGAAACCAGTCAAAATCATCTCAATTTCTGTAATATGTCTTCCATTCTATAAAATGAGACCAGGAAAACTAGAATACAACAATAAATACCATACGAATATACAATGCAAATTTGGTGTTTTAATCTGAAAACACGGTCAAAGTTTTTTTTCTCATTACGCACTGTGTGCCGCAGGATTTTTTTTATAGTGCGCACACTGACCACATAGACCCATTCTTTCATATGTAGGCCTACCAGCTTTCTCTCACTAGATTTGAAGGTGCTAGAATTTAGGCGTACTAGTACATCAATAACCCTGGTGCGTAAGCTGTACTAATACGTCAATTTTTTTTTTTCCGAAAAATTTTCAACCCTAAGAATGAGTTTAGTAGAGGACCTCTCGACCCTGAAAGGGTTAACACGGTAGTTACATTCCTGAAAATGCTCTGTTAGACAAAACCGTGTTAGACAAACTGAAGAACTTTTGGGAAAAATAGGTTTATGTTCCTGGGAGCCCCCAAAAACCCAAAAAAAAAACTTTTTTTTAGAGCTCCAGTTCTTACAAAATAAAAGTGAATATGCATTGTCATGATATATTACTACTTAAGACTACAAATGCAATAGAAATAATAGTATTTCTTACCTTAAATTGTGGGTAATGGTGTTTGTGGATGATTGTGAAGAGAGTGGATATGGATGGTGTGGCCCTACTGGGCTGAAGTGGATGGTTGTTGGATGTCGACAGAAGTGGATGTTAGAGGTTCTGGTACTGAAGTTGATGGTTGTATTGGAGTGTGCATAAATTCTGTAATGGATCTCTGGGCTCTTTTACCTTGCAGTACATTATACAGTTGACAGTAAAGGCATCATAAGCTGGTCTAGACCTCGTTTCAAAGCACTGCTTCTAGATTTGTCATGGTCCTCTTCAGTGAAAATGTCTGCTAGTTTAACAGCAACATAGAACTGCTCATATAACTTCTGCAGTGTTAACTGTTTTTCTTCAGGTTCTTCATCTTCTTCTCTTATGTGGCTCCCTTGTATCTGTGCATCGGACTCCCCAATCCAGTGGTCGTATTAGAGATGTTGTATTTGGAGGTAAAAGTACAACTTTTACTTGCAGGTTCACATCCAGCAAAGCTTGTGGATGAGTACAGAATTTTCAACAAACACAGGTAAAACTTGACTTCAGGAATAAAGTGATGCTTAAACCAGTCAATAAATACATATTTCCTCTGTCATCCATGCTGACTAGTTTGACCTCCATATTACTGGTAAGGTGTTTTTATCTACACCTTTCAAAGCACGAGTGGTAAATAACCATGGGCATACACTTGAAATCACCTGATGCATTACTACAAAGGAGCAAGGTGAAGCGATCCTTTGCTGTCTTGAAACCTGGTGCATTTTTCTCTTACTGGCTGATATATGTTCGTGTTGGCATTTTCTTCCAGGAAACACTTGTCTCATCAGCATTAAACACTTGATGTGGCTCATAACCACCCTCAGAAATAATTTCCTGCAATTCAGCAGGGAAATTACTTGCTGCTGTGTGATCAGCTGAAGCACTTTCATCAGAAAACTTAATATTATGTAACTTATTATGCAACTTAGAGTTGTGGAACCAGCCTGTGCTTAACATACAAACTTTTTCAGGCCTTCCTTCCTTATCACACACTGCTTTAAATAACTGTAAGGCCTTTTCCCTAATTAAGATGAAATTAAGTGGTGCAGAGTGTATCCCACGGGCAACGCACTCTCCAAATTTTTTTTCCTCCTGCAGACTGAGCCGTGTTAAGTTAATTTTATGAAGTGTTATACAAAAATATTCGGCAATTCTTCAGTAGTGCTATAACCAAAATGTGCCAAACAAAACCGTGTTAACCCTTTCAGGGTCCGTCCCGTAGATCTACGGCTTTACGTTCAGGGTCCAAACCGTAGATCTACGCCATGAGCTCAGCTCACTCTGATAAACTGTGAGTGGTACATTTGGGCCTAGATATGAGAGAATACATCTATGTGGTATGTGTGCACCACATAAAACAGATCCTGCAGCACACTGTGCATAATGAGAGAAAAAAAATGAAATCATGATTTTTCGATTAAAACAGCAACTTTGCAGTGTTTTTTCGTATGTTTTTTATAGTTGTATTTGCGATTTCTTGGTCTCATTTGATAGAATGGAAGACATATTACAGAAATAGAGATGATTTTGATTGGTTTTAGCATTGGAAATGGCTTGAAACTGAGCTCAAAGTAGCGGAAATGTTAAATTTTTGCCGATATTCAAGAGTAAACAAACAACCTCACACGTCTAATACACATCAGCTGGTGGGTCTAATATACATTCACAAATATGGTGATGATATTTATACAATTATTACAGTATTGCATAACAGTAAATCTTCTATTTTTTGGTGTGAATAAAAATTCATTATGTGAATAAAAAATCAAAATGGAATTTATTTGTAAAGCCTCAAAACATAACTAATGAACAGAGGAAATGTTAGTTTAGTGCCAGGAATGCCTACATTGTTCATTCTGGACCCTATTTTGAAATTGGAATATTTTGAACTTTGTGTTAAATTGGCCAAATTAACAATTTCCGATCACTTTATTTTGTAGTTGAAACAGTTGACTTGGCGATTTCTTGTGCTCAATCGATAGAATAGAAGTAATACTAGTGAAATAGCTAAGAATTTGGTTGATTGGAATAATGTAATTGGCCTAAAATGGGAGTCAAAGTCGGCAAAATCGCCGATTCGTAAATATCGCTGACACATCAAAATTCGCGAGAGCATAATTTCGTCAATTTTCCACCAATTTTCGTACTTTTTGTTTTATTACCTTCACAAAAAGATTCTCTACGATTTCATAAGAAAAAATAACAAATTTTTTTTTTGAAATATCTTGGACACTGGTGCGTGACTCCAGATTTGGGCCTTGGACCCTGAAAGGGTTAAATGACGGTCTACTGTATATACACATATGTAGTCACTGGACACGTTCCTAGAACTTCTACAGCTTCTGGAATGTTGTTGTGTGTGTGGTTTTTTTTTCTTTTTGTTGTGGATGTGCTGACAGTGGCATGGTTGGTGTCACAGTGACACATTGCCACCACCCATTACCCACACCATCTTCCCCAACAAGCAAACGGTTCCCCACCACCCACATGGAAATAAGTTACTTTGACTTTTTTTGGGGTTATTCTAGGTTGATCGTCGACTAAGTTATCCTTCCTTCCTTCCTTCATTTCTTCCTTCTTTTCTTCCTTCCCTTCTTCCTTCCTTCCGTCCTGGTTTGCTGGGCATTGCTTTCGCTCAAAAACTCCTCAAAACCATGAAATTCATATTCGCTGACACTTCCATTAGTGTTAAAGCTATCACTTGGGAAGAGAAGACTCTCATATTCTCCAGAGAGTCAGGTATTTCTTACCGCTAGGCATGCTGAACAAGGACTTCTGAAATGGCGTTCCCACAATGCACTGCTGGCTCCACAACCACGCAGACCCATTCTCTCACATGTAGACCTATCAGCTTTCTCCATCTAGATTTGAAGCCACTAGAATTTTGGCGTATTAATACGTCACCAACACTGGCTTGTGAGACGTATCTATATGGCACCAACACTGAAAGGGTTAAATGTCAGCTACCAAACTGATGCGAAATACTTAAGACATTTAAAGCGCTTCAGATCGATTATTTATGATTATTATTATTATTATTATTATTATTATTATTATTATTATAAATTTTTATTATAATAAAAATGCTATTTTTGCATTTTTTTTTTTTTTGTATGACAAGAGTGATCTAGGAGTGTTACCCCTGATGTCAACACCGTTTTCGTTCGTTAAAGACCAGAGGTACAGATGAGAAAACTTACCTATCTCAGTAATGTAGATCTTAATATTACTGTTTGCAAAAAGGATTTGGGAATTCTGGTTAGCAAGACAGAAGTGCATAAGTGCTCACTTTAAAGCAAACAGAATCCTTGGTTTCATATCAAGAAGCATAAATAATAGGAGTCCTTAGGTTGTTCTTCAACTCTCTATATCCTTGGTTAGGCCTCATTTAGATTATGCTGCACAGTTCTGGTCACCGTATTACAGAATGGATATAAAATGTACAAAGGAGGATGACAAAGTTGATCCCATGTATCAGAAATCTT
Organism: Cherax quadricarinatus; assembly: GCF_026875155.1. NCBI lineage: Eukaryota > Metazoa > Arthropoda > Malacostraca > Decapoda > Parastacidae > Cherax > Cherax quadricarinatus. The sequence continues at coordinate 73,420,416 of NC_069408.1, forward strand.
TCCTATTAGGATACACTGAGGGCCCTGAATCTGCACACTCGAGAAAGGCATAGAATTAAGATTGAGGTGTATAAATGAAAAACAGAAACAAATAAAAGGATGTACATAGCGTGCTTAAAATACTTAGACAAGACAGGACTCACAGCAATGGTTTTATTGGAAAATTTCCAATTCAGGAAGGATTTAAGAAAGTACAGTGGACCCCCGCATAACGATCACCTCCGAATGCGACCAATTATGTAAGTGTATTTATGTAAGTGCATTTGTACGTGTATGTTTGGGGGTCTGAAATGGACTAATCTACTTCACAATATTCCTTATGGGAACAAATTCGGTCAGTACTGGCACCTGAACATACTTCTGGAGTGAAAAAATATCGTTAACCGGGGGTCCACTGTACTGGTTTGGTAATAGAGTTGTGGATGAGTGGAACAAACTCCTGAGTACCATCATAGAAGCTAAAACGTTATGTAGTTTTAACCCTTTCAGGGTCCGTGCCGTAGATCTACAGCTTTACGTTGAGGGTCCAAACCGTAGATCTACGCCATGAGCTCAGCTCAGCTCTGATAAGCTGTGAGCGGTAAATTTGGGCCTAGATATGAGAGAATACATCTATGTGGTATGTGTGCACTACATAAAACAAACTCTGCAGCACACAGTGAATAATGAGACAAAAAAAACTGAGACTAATTTTTTATTAAAACAACAAGCTTGCAGTGTTTTTTTGTATGTTTTTTGTAGTTGTATTTGTTATTTCTTGGTCTCATTTTATAGAATGGAAGATATATTACAGAAATAGAGATGATTTTCATTGGTTTTAGTATTGAAAATGGTTTGAAACTGAGCTCAAAGTACTCAAGGTACAAATTACCTCACACATCTAATACATGTCATCTGGTGGGTCTAATATACGTTTACAAATGTGCTGATATTATTTATACAATTATTACAATATTGTATGACAGTAAATACTATTCTATTTTTTGGTTTGAATAAAAATTCATTACATGAATTAAAAATCAAAATGGAATTCATTTGTAAAGCCTGAAAACATAACTAATGAATAGAGGAAATGTTTGTTTAGTGCCAGGAATGCTTGCAGTGTTTATTCTGGAACCTATTTTGAAATTGGAGTATTTTGAACTTTGCACCAAATTAGCCAAATTACCAATTTCCAATCACTTTATTTTGTAGTCGAAACAGCTGAATTGGCAATTTCTTGTGCTCAATTGATAGAAGAGAAGTAATACTAGTGAAATAGCTAAGAATTTGATCAACTGAATTAAAATAATTGGCCTAAAATGGGAGTCAAATTTGGCAAAATTGTCGATGCATAAATGTCGCTGACACATCAAAATTCGCGAGAGCGTAATTTCGTCAATTTTCCATCAAATTTCGTACTTTTTGTTTTATTACCTATGGAAAAAGATTCTCTACCATTTCATAAGAAAAAATAACAAAATTATTTTTTGAAAATTCTTGGACACTGGTGCACACTTTGAAATTTGGCCTGTGGATTCTGAAAGGGTTGAAAATAGATAAATACATGAGTGTATGTGAGTTGGACCTGACTAGCTTGTGCTACTAGGTCAGATGCTGTGCTCCTTCCTTAACCCTTTGACTGTTTCGGTCGTATATATACGTCTTACGAGGTTCCGTGTTTGACGTATATATACTCACCAATTCTAGTGGCTTCAAATCAAGCAAGAGAAAGATGGTAGGCCCACATGTGAGAGAATGGGTCTGTGTGGTCAGTGTGCACCATATAAAAAAATCTTGGAGCACGCAGTGCATAATGAGAAAAAAAAAACTCGTATTCTAGTTTTCTTGGTCTCATTTGATAGAATGAGAAACATATTATAGAAATGGAGGTGATTTTGATTGATTTTACTATAAAAAGAACCTGGAAATGGAGCTCAAAGTAGGGGAAATGTTTGATTTTTGCTGATGTTCAAAAGTAAACAAATGATGTCATTGTCCAATAAATGTCCAGCTAGCCATTCTAATATGCAGTCATGAATGGGTTGACATTATTTGTACAATTATTACAATATTGCAGTAGTCTGCATAACAGTAAATCTTCTATTTTTTGTTTGAATAAAAATTCAAAATAGAAAGCATGGAGATGTGACTGATGAACAAAGAATATGTTATTTTAGAGCCAGGAATATCTGCATTGTTCATTCTGGACCTTATTTTGAAATTGTCATATTTTTTAATTTTCGAGAAATTGGCCAAATTGCAAATTTCTGACCACGTTATTGGGTAGCAGTAAATGGGCAGTTTCTTGTACTCAATCAATAGAAAAAATGGAGTTCTAAAGAAATAGCTATGAGCTTGGTCGAATGGAACAATGGAATTAGCCGAAAATAGGCTCAAAGTGGGCGAAATTGCTGATTTGTAAATATCGCCGAGGTCGCTAACTTCACGAGAGCGTTAATTCTGTCAGTTTTCCATCAAATTTCGTGTTTTTGGTGTCATTACAATCAGGAAAAGATTATCATTTCCTAAGAAAAAATACCTTTTTTTTTTTTTTTTTTTTTTTGAAATTTTGCAACAGCAGGAGACACCTCAGGACTGGGGATTGCGACAGTCAAGGGGTTAACCCTTTCTGGGTTTCCGATGTACTAGTACAGCTTACGCATCAGTTATTGATGTACAGTGGATCCCCGGTTAACGATATTTCTTCATTCCAGAAGTATGTTCAGGTGCCAGTACTGACCGAATTTGTTCCCTTAAGGAATATTGTGAAGTAGATTAGTCCATTTCAGACCCCCAAACATACACATACAAACGCACTTACATAAATACACTTACATAATTGATCGCATTGGGAGGTGATCGTTAAGCGGGGGTCCACTGTACTAGTACGCGTAAATTCTAGTGCCTTCATATCTAGCGAGAGAAAGCTGTTATTAGGAATCCACCTATTATCAAGGTGGATTCCTAAGAATTTTCCCTCTGTTAGCTTTGTGATAGGTGATCCGTTTATCATTATGTTAAGAGGGACATCTGTAGCTCTGTTACCAAACTGAATGAAGTAGGTTTTGTCAATGTTTAGTTAAGTAAGTTTGTTAGTCCTCATCCAGGTAGATATTTTCTGTAATTCGGTATTTACAGTATTGGCTAGCGTGACTGGGCTCGGGTGGGAGAAGACGTATGTAGTCTCATCTGCAAATAGTGTGGGTTTGAGCAATTGCAAAGCATTTGGTAGGTCATTTATGTATAGGAGAAAGAGAAGAGGGCCAAGGACACTTCCCTGTGGGACACCAACTGTAAATTTGGTTGTGCAGAAGAGTTTGCCCCATTTGCGTACACATATTGGGTTCTGTTTCTGAGGTATGACTTGAGGTAGTTGAGGGAGTGCCCTCTTATACCAGAGTGCGACAATTTTACGTGGAGCAAGTCATGGTCAACTGTATCAAAAAACTTTACATAAGTCAATGAAGATTCCCAGTGGACTTCTTTTTTCTCTATTGCAAATGTAAATATGTTCTAGCATGTGTAAAAATAGCACCATTAGTATTTTTATTTGGCCTGAATCCAAATTGGCAGGGGTTGAGTATGTTTTGGGAGATAAGGTAGGAGTAGATTCGTTTATGAATTAATTTTTCGAAGATTTTTGAGAGAGGGTGTAAATTGGATATTGGCCTATAGTTATTCAACTCTGTTTGGTCTCCTCCTTTGTGGATCAGGGTGACCTTTGCTATTTTGAGTACTGTAGGGAAGGTGGAGGATTCAATGGATTTGTTAAAGAGTGTTGCAATGATTGGTGATAGCACTTGTGACACTTTTTTGTATATAAAGGGTGGTAAGGTATTTAAGTCTCCTGCCTTGTTTTTTAGTGCGTTGATAATAAGGGAGACTTCGTATGGGTTAGTCGGAGCTAGGAACAGTGTGTTCGGGTAGTTGCCGGTGAGGTAGTCATTTGGTGGGGTATCTGAGCTTGGGATTTTATTGGCAAGGTTTTGTCCTATAGTGGAGAAGAAATCATTGAGTCTGTTTGCTGTTTCTGTTGGTGGGAGTTGGGGTTCATCTGATTTTGCTAATTTTATTGCGCTATTTCGTGATATCTTTTTTGTTCCCAGAATTTCTGATAGGGTTTTCCAGGTCTTTTTTATGTCACCTCGTAAGTTGGATAATCTGTTCTCATAATACAATTTTTTTGCCTTTCTTATCAGGCTGGTTAGGATTGACGAGTAACGTTTTGTTTGGTCTCTGGTTATGTGACCCATTCTGTACTGTTTTTCATATTGGTGTTTTGTATTTATGGATTTGAGAATGCTGGGTGTTAGCCAGGGACTGTTCAGTCTCTTATGCTGTCATCTGTTTAGTTTTTTTAGGGCAGTGCTTGTTATAGAGTATTGGGTCTTTTTTAGAAAATTATTAAAACATTCGTCAATATCTGTATAGATTTCTAGCTCAGTGTGCCAGTCAATGTTTGCTACTGCTGTTGTGAAGTTATTAATGGCTGCCTCACTGTGAAGTCTGAAGGTGACTTTAGTAGTGTCTTGGGTATTTTACCAAGAGTTGTTATGAGGAAAGTAGGGTAGTGGTCTGTGGTATTATCTGTAATTATGCCTGATTTTAAAGGGGATATGGTGTTGGTCCAGATGTGGTCAAGTAGGGAAACACTAGTCTCTGTAACTCTTGTAGGTTTTGTTACTGTTGGTAGCAACATACAGTTACTCATTGTGTTTGTGAATTCAGTAACGTGTGGGTCCTGGTCTTGCAGGAGATTTATATTGAAGTCACCTGAGAGTAGTAAATGATCTTTTGTTCATGCGTGCATCAGTTATCATACTTCCTAGGTTTTGACTAAATTGGCTAATGTTTGACTGTGGAACTCTGTAGATGTTTATCAATGTGAGAGGTTTTTGTAGGTATTTGGATTTGAATTTTGGCTGTTATATATTCCCCATGTTCATCCCTTGTGCAAGTATTAGTGATACATTCTAGTTGGTCTGAGTAGTATATGGCTGTGCCACCTCCTTGTTGGTCTGGCCTACAGTTGTGTATGGCTGTGTAACCAGGAATGGCATAGACATCTGTACTATCAGGCTTTAGCCAGGTTTCAGTTAGTGTAATGATGGACATATTGGCATGTAAGGAATTTAGTAATGCTATGAGGTCATTGTAATGCTTGCTTAAAGATCTGATATTGTAGTTAAAGATAGTTATGTTGTTGTTGGCACTGAGAAGTGCCTTTGATTGTTCTGCAGTGTAGTAATTACAGTAACTGTTTGATTCATTTAAGTCATTAAATAAGAGGTTGGTATCAGGATCAATGCTTGTAATCATAAGATTTGTAGTGAATCTATAGTTAGAATTAAGTATAAAACAAAGTAAATAGTCTTAAGCTAAAAAATAGCACCTGAATTATTTAACAAATGTAAAATAATGAGCTAAGTGTTTATTTTTTTTTTTTAGCTAAAATAAAGGAGACAATATAAAAGGGACTAATACAAATAAAGTGATGATCAAGTAATGGAGCTTGGGAATATGATAGTAGGTAGTACTATAAAGGTAATTCTTTAAAGTTAGAATTATAGTATAAAATTATAATATAAAAGGGACTAATATAAGTTGTGGTGAACAATAAAGTGGTAATCAAATAAATGAGCTTTGGAATATAATGGCAAAATTGTGAACTTATTCTACTTTAGCACCTGAGAATAGCACCTTGATTATTTTAACAATTGTGAATATATAAACTAGGGTAGTTATATAAAGCTAAAATAAAGGAAAAATATATAAGGGACTAAAATTAAGTAATGGTAAACAAAGTTAAATGGACAGATGGTCACTATGAAATAATATTGGTTTAGGAGTAAGATGTGATTTGTAATATTAAATAAATTGAGCAGTTTATTGCACCATAAAAAGTAAAAAAAAAAAAAAAATGAGGTAGTTGGTACTAGCTAGCAAAAGATAGTTTTGGTACTTGCAAAAAAGTAATTGGAATATACACTAATTGCATACACAATGAAAAGTGACTAAAAAACAAGTAGTGATAAACAAAATTAAATGGACAGGTAAGAATAATGAATATTATTAATTTGGAGTAAGATTTGACTTGTAATTTAAAATTATGAGCAATTAATAGCAGTAAGAAAGAAGTATAGAGTATTGGAGGTAGTTGGGATTAGCTAGTGATGAAAAATAATAAAAATAATAATGCACAATATAATAGTAACGTATACTATATGCACCACACGTATATAATGTATTAAGGGCACTTATCTAATCTGTTACAGAAATGTCAGCTTTTCTAAGGAAGGTAGAGAAATCATGTTCATTTGAGATGGTATATTGTTGTCCTGTTGATGTTTTCCTTACTAGTATTTTCCCATCTCGCGTGAAACACTGATGTATTTTGTTTTCCTGTTTAAGTTTTCTCAGCCTGAACAGAAGGTTTTGACATTTTTTTTGTGTTAGACACTCATTTATGTACACTCCAATTTTTCATTGTAATTGCTGATTTAATTAGGTCCTTTCTTTTATCGTATGAATGAAGTCGGATCATTATACTGTGTTTACTTCCTGGTTTTCCTAACAAACGTGTTTCTTTGATTTCATTGTTTTGCACGATGACTTGTACGTGGTTCTGTATTATCCTGATAGTAGTTTCTTTGCACTGTGCTTGTGTTATGTCACTAGGAATGTGTGGACTGTTTATTATAACTGCATCAGACAACTTATCTTGTTCAGTTTTGTCGTCTTGGAAATCAAGGTATTCATTTAGTCGAGTGTGCATGTTCTGATTCCAGTCCTTGATTGCTTCTTCAACCTTCATATTTATTGTTGTTATTTGCTCAGTGTGACTGGCTATAGCTGCTTTTAGAGTATTTTCTGTGTCAACACTTAAGAACATAAGAACATAAGAAAGGAGGAACACTGCAGCAGGCCTGTTGGCCCATACTAGGCAGGTCCTTTACAATTCATCCCACTAACAACATTTGACCAACCCAATTTTCAATGCCACCCAAGAAACAAGCTCCGATGTGCAAGTCCCTCTCAAATCCAACCCCTCCCACTCATGTACTTATCCAACCTAAATTTGAAACTACCCAAAGTCCCAGCCTCAATAACCCAACTAGGTAGACTGTTCCACTCATCAACTACCCTATTTCCAAACCAATACTTTCCTATGTCCTTTCTAAATCTAAACTTATCTAATTTAAATCCATTACTGCGGGTTCTCTCTTGGAGAGATATCCTCAAGACCTTGTTAATATCCCCTTTATTAATACCTATCTTCCACTTGTACACTTCGATCAGGTCTCCCCTCATTCTTCGTCTAACAAGTGAATGTAACTTAAGAGTCTTCAATCTTTCTTCATAAGGAAGATTTCTAATGCTATGTATAAATTTAGTCATCCTACGCTGAATGTTTTCTAACGAATTTATGTCCATTCTGTAATATGGAGACCAGAATTGAGCTGCATAATCTAGGTGAGGCCTTACTAATGATGTATAAAGCTGCAGTATGACCTCTGGACTTCTGTTGCTTACACTTCTTGATATAAATCCCAGTAATCTATTTGCCTTATTACGTACGCTTAGGCATTGCTGTCTTGGTTTAAGGTTGCTGCTTACCATAACCCCCAAGTCCTTTTCACAATCTGTATGGCTAAGTTCTACATTAATAAATAACAAAAAGGCACAATACTGTGACTGGAACGATACACAAATAACCCGCACATAAAAGACAGAAGCTTACGACGACATTTCGGTCCGACTTGGACCATTGACAAAGTCACACTAACAGAGGTGGAGCAGGACGGCTATATATAGGCAGGAAGAGGTGGAGGTAGTAGTAGTAGTAGTAGTAGTAGGTGGGGATGCCCGGGTGTTGTGCATGTGTCATTTCATCCTGTCGGTATTATATACAATTCTTGTACTACTACTATTACTACTACTACTACTACCTCCACCTCTTCCTGCCTATATATAGCCGTCCTGCTCCACCTCTGTTAGTGTGACTTTGTCAATGGTCCAAGTCGGACCGAAACGTCGTCGTAAGCTTCTGTCTTTTATGTGCGGGTTATTTGTGTAAGTTCTACATTATTTTACTTATAAGTGCTAGGGTTATGGACACTCCCGAGCTTCAGAACCTTGCATTTATCTACATTGAACTGCATCTGCCACTTTTCTGACCAAGAGTAGAGTTTGTCTAAATCCTCCTGAAGTTCCCTAACATCTACATTTGAATCAATTATCCTACCTATCTTCGTGTCATCGGCGAATTTGCTCATATCACTAGTAATTCCTTCATCAAGATCATTAATATATATTATAAACAACAACGGGCCCAAGACTGATCCCTGTGGAGCCCCACTTGTTACTGATCCCCACTCGGATTTAACCCCATTTATGGACACTCTCTGCTTCCTGTCTGTGAGCCATGATTCGATCCACGAGAGCACCCTTCCCCCAATGCCATGAGCTGCTACTTTCTTCAACAGTCTTTGGTGCGGAACTCTATCAAATGCCTTACTAAAATCTAAGTAAACAATATCAAATTCTTTATTGTGGTCAACAGCCTCAAAAGCTTTACTGAAGAAAGTTAATAAATTAGTTAGACAAGACCGGCCTCTTGTGAATCCATGCTGAGTATCATTAATCAAGCTATGCTTATAGAGATGGCTTCTTATAATCTCAGCTATAATTGACTCTAGTAATTTGCCTACAATTGAGGTCAGGCTTATTGGGCGGTAATTTGACGGTAACGACTTGTCCCCTGTTTTAAAAATAGGAATTACATTAGCCATCTTCCACATATCAGACACTACACCTGTTTGAAGAGATAAATTAAAAATATTAGTTAATGGTTCACAGACTTCCATTTTGCATTCCTTAAGAACCCTTGAAAAAACCTCATCAGGACCCGGTGACTTATTTTGCTTCAGTCGGTCTATCTGCTTCACAACCATTTCACTAGTGACTGTGATGTTACATAATTTATCTTCTTCTGATCCACTATAAAAATTAACTACCGGAATATTATTAGTGTCTTCCTGTGTAAAAACCGAGAGAAAATAATTATTTAAAATCGAGCACATTTCATTCTCTTTGTCAGTAAGATGCCCGATGTAATCTTCTCTTCAAGGTTTTGGATCTTGTTCTCGAGGTTGGTTATCTTGGATTCTCGTCGCTTGAGTGTTGCTTTGATATCTTTGATTTCATTTTCTAGAGCAACGATGTAGTTCTTGATATTGTCAGGAATAATCATACCTGAGTTATCATGGGTGAATCCTTTGAAGGGAGTGGAGTTGGAGGGGGAGTCAGCCATGTTTGTTGTTGTTGTTGTTGTTGTTCCCTGGGTGGCGGCGGTGAGGGGGGTTGATGTTACACCGGCGTCCTGCTGAGTAGACAAGTTGAGTTCTAGGGTCCTTGCTGTTATCCTATTATTACTGGTGTTGTTTCTTCTGCGATATCCTTTCATAGTATCACTGAAGTAGATACTGTGTAGCAATGGAGGAGAAGGCTTGTTTTCTCGGAGCTTGGGTTAAGTGGCTGTCTGGCAGCGGAGGCAGTGTTTGGGTTAGCAGGGCTGTCTTCCTTAGATCTTCTAATTTTGTCAAGATTTGGGTTACATTCTTAGTATTCTTGGGTCATGTTGTGGTCTACGTGGGTTCATGTAGTTGAACTTTCACTCAGGCCATCACAAGTTTTGATGAGCGATGTTTTTTGAGAAAGAAGAGCTGGTAGGATACCGTTGCTGCCGCTGCCGCCGCCGCTGCCGCAATTCAAGAAAGAACACACCAGCCAGGGTACTTCCTCACACACACGATTTGATTTGAGTGGGACTTGAACATGAGTGAATAGAATTATCAAGGAGTAGTATGAGGTGCACGTCGTGCGAGCGTAAAAAAAAAAAATGAAAAATTATGTAAATTGAGTTAATCATATTGAAAAATAGCATAACTCTTTGGCAACACTGGTACAAGAATCAATGTTCTACGACATTTCTACAAGGAATTATAGTCATTTATATCATGTATGGTGACGGTGATGTACGTAGCATGTCTGCTCACAGTCCATGTATTTTTATGTAATTTTTTCTTGTTTTTTCTTGCTATTTTTTGCATTTTTCTTTCTAATATAATTAATGATTTGACATCATATGAGAGTAGGAGGAGCTTATCTGCAGAGTACCAGCCAATCAAGAACCGTTTAGGAACATTGGCGGAATTCCCGCTCGCGAGAGAAGGAGGAGAAATTATGCTTGTATCAACTCTATGGCTTATTTATCTATCAGCATTGATCTAATATGACATAATAAACCCTATAAATAACATATGAACATGTTATATACTCTAGAATGAATAAAATAGGCCAGTGTCCACCAGCAATATTCAATATAAAATCATTTCCCCTCCTTCCCATGTCGTATTCTTTGGCCTTGAGTAAGAGAAAACAGAGTTTTGAAGAGGCTAACTGCAGTTGATCACCAGTTTTATACTGAAAACACCGAAACAAATGCGATTTTCGCTGAAAAAGTTTTTTTTGTCATGACTGGGGACCGGCCCGCATTCTATGCCAATACTGTATCTTGGAAGTAAGTTATTGGCTTATTTCACTTCACTGTGCCTTTATTACTTAAATAAGTGGAATAATATTCACAGGAATTGTAAAGTAATGGTTATTCTTTTTTCTTGGTGGCACACTTTTGGAAAATTTCCAAATGTTTTTGGGATTTATGTGGAAGTAAAGGGCAGGTATTTTGCGGCAGTCTAAGAACTTCCAAACTTTATTTTTTTGTGTAATAAAGATAAGATATTTAGAGGGAAGTTGTCACCAAAAAATCATACTAGCATTGCTCTCTCAGTACCAAGTCCCCAAACAACTTTATGTTGTGCTATATAAACCTGTGATCCTGCCAAATGTCATTTTCAGTTAATTGTTCTTCTTTCAATTGTTGTTTAGGGTATCTTATTGACAGTTATATACAATAGAGTAAACAATTCATCTTGTGCACCAGCAGTGAAAGAGGGTGGGGGGGAATAGTTGTGCAACTGCCCCTCAAAGTTTATTGCTTGGGGAGCATTGAAAATTGGGTTGGGCAAATATTCTGTTAGTAGAGTGGTTTGTGAAGGACCTGCCTAGTATGGGCCAACAGGCCTGCTGCAGTGTTCCTGCTTTCTTATGTTCTTATGTACACCAGGTGAGGAAATTGCTTCAGAGGAGAAGGAAGAGAGAGGGAAGAAGGTGCCTTCTTCAAAGATTAAGGTCATTTGTGCAAAGTGGAGTGAGGTGCAAACATTTGTGGAGGAACATCACCCTAACCCTCTCCCCTCCTCCTGTCTTCCATACACCAATAAGAGTCTTTAAGCCCTTGACTGTCGCAACCCCCAGTCCTGAGGTGTCTCCTGATGTTGCAAAGTTTCAAAAAAAAAAAAAATGATTTTTTCTTGTGAAATGATAGAGAATCTTTTCCCGATTGTAATGATACCAAAAAAAAAAAAAATTTGATGGAAAACTGATGGAATTACACTCTCGCTAAGTTAGCGACCTCGGCGATATTTACAAATCGGCAATTTTGCCCACTTTAAGCCCTATTTTCGGCTAATTCCGTTGTTCCAGTCAACCAAACTCATAGCTATTTCTTTAGAACTCCATTTTTTTTATCGATTGAATACAAGAAACTGCTCATTTACTGATTTCAACTACCCAATAACGTGGTCAGAAATTTGCAATTTGGCCAGTTTCATGAAAATTAAAAAATATGAAAATTTCAAAATAGGGTCCAGAATGAACAATGCAGACATTCCTGGATCTAAAATAACATTTTCTTTGCTCATCAGTCATGTCTCCAGGCCCCTCTGATATTACCCTTGCTTTCTATTTTGAATTTTTATTCAGACAAAAAATAGAAGATTTACTGTTATGCAGACTACTGTAATAATTGTACAAATAATGTCAACCCATTCATGACTGCATATTAGAATGGCTAGTTGGACATTTATTGGACAATGACATCATTTGTTTACTTTTGAACATCAGCAAAAATCAAACATTTCCCCTACTTTGAGCTCCATTTCCAGGTTCTTTTTATAGTAAAACGAATCAAAATCACCTCTATTTCTATAATATGTTTTCCATTCTATCAAAAGAGACCAAAAAAATGAGAAAACAACCATAAATACTATACGAAAATAGACCACAAAGTCGGCATTTTAATTAAAAAAAACTGTCTGAGTTTTTTTTTCTCATGCACTGCGTGCTCCAGGATTTTTTTTTATATGGTGCACACTGGCCACACAGACCCATTCTCTCACATGTGGGCCTACCAGCTTTCTCCTGCTTGATTTGAAGCCACTAGAATTTGAGTATATATACGTCAAACACAATATCTCGTAAGACATATATATATGACCGAAACAGTCAAAGGGTTAATAAAGGTAAATGTGATGTTATCATTGTTTTACACTTGAGTTCTCTTTCTTTTCTGTATGTAAATCTATGGAAATGAATGGTATAAAATACCAACACAATGGAAATGTAAACACTTAAGCAGTATACAGTGTACCCTCGACTTACGAAGGCCTCATCTAATGATAAAATCGACCTACGAAGTGTTTCAGCATAAAAAAATTCCCCCGACCTACGAACAAAAACTCTACTTGCATCATTCGTCCGGAACGCGTTCACGTGTCCCTCTGATCTGACCGCGCTTCAGCTGCCCTGCCTTCAGTTAGTGTGCCAATGTTTACAAGCCAGTGTGGTCACTTCCACGCATACGTTTGGTACATTTTGTATTATTCCAGTGTTGCTAGTGCTTGTAACTGCTAAATAAGCCACCCTGGGCTCAAACAAAGCTTCTATCAATCAGTCAATCAATCAAAGTTTATTCTCTATAAGGATTACAATGCGGGGTTTACAGATTTTGGTTATTGTGTGGTTTACATGTAATAAAATACTTATTACAGAGGGGGGCCACTAGAACGCCTAGCATGGCTAGGCATTTCGGGCAAACTTAGATTAATTCTTAACTCTAAATTATTACAAATTGTGGAGTAAGTTGACTAAATACTAAGTAACTAAATACTAGTTTGTGAGTTTAGCAATGTGAATGCTTTTGGTTTGGCACAATACATAGTTTCTATATTGGAGTATCACAGGCAAACTTATGACTAGTTAGGAATCATTATTTTAAGATTAAGATACGTATTTCTGTGCTTATATTCAAATGGGTAAGTGAGTGAGTGAGTGCAAGTGTGAACCACCAGGTGGTTTTTATGTAGTTAGTTGTCGGGGTGAATCAGGAAGATAAGATGTTTTTTAACGGAAGTTTTGAAGGTGATGAATGTGTCTGCAGTTCTAGAGTTTTCAGGTAGGCTGTTCCAGATTTTAGGGCCTTTGACATACATTGAATTTTTGTAGAGGTTTAGTCGGACACGGGGAATGTCGTAGAGATGTTTGTGTCTGGTGTTATGCCTGTGGGTCCTGTCACAACTATCAAGGAAGCATTTTAGGTCAAAGTTAATATTGGAATTTAAGGTCCTGTATATGTAGATTGCACAGTAGTAAGTGTGGATGTTTTGAACAGGGAGTAAGCTTAGATCTATGAAGAATGGGGGGTGTGTTGCCAGGGATGGGATTTAGCGATTATTCTTACTGCGGCTTTTTGTTGAGTTGTTATTGGCTTTAGGTGTATTGCTGCACCACACATTGCCCTCAGACATGACATCTCCACTGCCTCCAGCCTTCTCCTTGCTGCAACATTCATCACCCATGCTTCACGCCCATATAATAGCGTTGGTAAAACTATACTGTCATGTGAAGCATGGGTGATGAATGTTGCAGCAAGGAGAAGGCTGGAGGCAGTGGAGATGTCATGTCTGAGGGCAATGTGTGGTGTAAATATAATGCAGAGAATTCGTAGTTTGGAAGTTAGGAGGAGGTGCGGGATTACCAAAACTGTTGTCCAGAGGGCTGAGGAAGGGTTGTTGAGGTGGTTCGGACATGTAGAGAGAATGGAGCGAAACAGAATGACTTCAAGAGTGTATCAGTCTGTAGTGGAAAGAAGGCGGGGTAGGGGTCGGCCTAGGAAAGGTTGGAGGGAGGGGGTAAAGGAGGTTTTGTGTGCGAGGGGCTTGGACTTCCAGCAGGCATGCGTGAGCGTGTTTGATAGGAGTGAATGGAGACAAATGGTTTTTAATTCTTGACGTGCTGTTGGAGTGTGAGCAAAGTAACATTTATGAAGGGATTCAGGGAAACCGGCAGGCCGGACTTGAGTCCTGGAGATGGGAAGTACAGTGCCTGCACTCTGAAGGAGGGGTGTTAATGTTGCAGTTTAAAAACTGTAGTGTAAAGCACCCTTCTGGCAAGATAGTGATGGAGTGAATGATGGTGAAAGTTTTTCTTTTTTCGGGCCACCCTGCCTTGGTGAAAATCGGCCAGTGTGTTAATAATAAAAAAAAGTGTATTGCTGCAGTTGATCCCCAAGCACAAATGGCATAGGTGTGGTATGGATAAATGAGTGAATGGTATAGTGTGAGAAGGGCATTTTGCGGCACGTAATATCGTATCTTGGAGAGGATCCCAACTGTTTTGGATACTTTTTTTGATATGTGTTGGATATGGGTGCTGAAATTCAGGTTGTTGTCGAGGTATAGGCCTAGGAATTTGCCTTCATTATGTCTGGCAATTAGAGTGCTGTTGATCTTAATGTTAAGTTGCGCAGCACCTGCTCTGCTACCAAACATAATATAGTAGGTTTTGTCAATGTTATGTGTAAATTTATTGGCTGTCATCCAAGTTGATATTTTGAGCAGCTCCTCATTAACAATGGTGTTGAGGGTAGCAAGATTAGGGTGAGAGATGACATAAGTCGTGTCGTCATCAAAGAGAATTGGTTTCAGGTGTTGGGATACATTTGGAAGATCATTGATGTAAATGAGGAAGAGCAGGGGTCCAAGGACACTTCCCTGCCAAACTCCAGTATCAAGTGGCCGTGTTGATGATGCTGTGTCTTTAATGGTAACATACTGATACCTGTTAGTAAAGTAGGATTTGAAATATGCAAGCGCATGGCCTCTTATACCATAGTGGTCAAGTTTGTGGAGTAGGATGCCGTGGTCTTCTGTGTCAAAAGCTTTTTTTAGGTCAATAAAAATTCCTAGCGGATATTCCTTATTTTCCAGTGCTGTGTAAAGCAGATCGAGCATTTTTACAATTGCATCATTAGTGCTTTTATTTTTCCTGAATCCAAATTGGCAGGGGTTGAGTATGTTTTGTGCTGTTATAAATGAATACAGTCTCCTGTGCACGAGTTTCTCGAAGATTTTGGATAGCAATGGTAAGTTTGATATTGGCCTATAGTTGTTTACATCTGTAGCCTTGCTGTCTTGAGTAGTTTTGGGAAGGTGCTAGTTTCTAGTGACTTGTTAATAAGTAATGAAATAGCATGTGAAAGGACATGGGCCGCTCGCTTGTACAATAATGGTGGGACATGAGACAGGTTCCCCGAGTTATTTTTAAGTGATTTTATAATCTCAGTGACTTCGGTGGGCTCAGTTGGTACAAGATAGAAGGAATTTGGGAAATTCCCATCTAGATATTCCCCGGCATGGGCGTTGGTTCGTGGGATTTTACTTGCAAGATTAAATCCTATGGTTGAGAAGAAGTCGTTTATCTTGTTAACTGTTTCAGTGGGATGCAGTGGTGTTTCATTAGGTTTAGTTAGGACAATATTCTTGTTTTTTTCAGTTTGTGGGTGCCCAGAATCTGAGAGTGTGTTTTCCAGGTCTTTTTTGTATCTCCTCTTGTGTCAGTGAATCTGCTGGAGTAGTACAGTTGTTTGGCTTTCTTTATTACTTAGGTGAGAACTGATGAATAGTGTTTAAGAATATTTTTGTGTATTAAGGCCTGTCTGTATTGCTTTTCATATTGGTGTTTCTTATCACTGGATTTCAGAATGCTGCTGGTTAGCCATGGGCAACTGAGCCGTTTATTCGTAATCTCTTTTGTTTTTATAGGACAATGTTTGTTGTATAGTCTAAGTAATTTGTTAAGAAAAATGTCTGTCCAATCGTCAATACCATTGGCCTTGGAGAATTCTGTAGGCCAGTCAACAGTCTCTAGGTCTGCTGTGAACTTCCTTATTGAGGCCTCGTCATGGGTTCTAAACGAACTTTGTTGTATTCCAGTGGTGGTTTACTAATGTTTGTTAAGTGGAAGGTAGGGTAGTGGTCTGTAGTGCTGTCTGTGATTATCCCTGATTTAAGGGGGGCTAGTATATTGGTCCATATGTGGTCTATTATGGTTGCACTTGTCTCAGTGAGCCTGGTTGGTTTAGTTATTGTTGGTATGAGAAGTGTGTTGTTCATATTGTTGATGAAATCAGTTACAGGCTGATCATCTGGTAGGCCAAGGTTGATGTTGAAGTCTCCAGCTGAGAGAAGGTGGTGCTTGTTCATTTGTCTGCTTGTTATTAGTGACTTTAATTTTTCACTGAAATTTGGGATGTTTGTGTGAGGTATTTGGTAAATAGCACCGATTGTTATAGGCGTCTTAAGGTTTTTACAGTAAAATTAGCAAAAATGTATTCCCCATATTCATCACTAAAGCAAGTGGTGCTAATACAAGATAGTTGGTTAGAGTAATAGATTGCAATACCACCCCAAATTTGGTATGGTCTGCAGTTGTGGATTGCTGTGTATCCTGGTAGAGGGTAGATATCTATTGTGTCCTGCTTAAGCCAGGTCTCAGTAAGAAAATGTAGGAGAAGGGTGTCTTTAGCGACTCAAGGAGTGCCAGGAGGTCATCATAGTTAAGAACTGATAAACTTTTGGCACTGTTTAGGATAGTGCTGGTTTGTGATGCTGTGTAATAAAGGCAGTTACTTTCCAGTAGGTTTTGATTTGGTGTTAGATTATGGAGGTTTATATCAGGGTCGACGTGATCATTCATCTTCTAGGTTTAAATTGTGGTTATTTATATCCTGTATTGTGTGTTGAGTTCTAGTACTGATATCTGTAGTAGTGGGAAGTTTGGACAAGTATATAGCTAAAGCACTTTGGTCATATAGATTATAGTCACTAATAAACATAATGAAGTTGATGTTGTCTAAGTGTTGTGCTAGAATGAGCTAAAGTACAACTAAACATAAAAATATAAAAATATAAATTAAAAATAGCACCAGACTCTCACTTGTAATTGCACTAAGGTCTAATATAATGAATTTGGTGTTGTCTATGTATTGAGGTAGAATGAGCTAAACTACAACTAGGTTTAATCTAATAATATAAAAAATACTAGTTTAAAATGGCACAAGACTCTCACTTGTAATTGCACTAAGGTCTAATATAAATTGTTTACAAGAACTAGAGTATAACTAAATTTAAATTGACAAGACAAAATACACAAGTTAAGGTAGCAAAAGAAAATAAAAGATAATAAATAAAAAATAAAAATGGCAATGACTTGGTTATAATATGATGGTAAGATGGTACACAGGATAATATTAAAGTTGGAGTTGAATATACAAGCTTAAAAATTGGTAACAAAAGGTTAAGAAAAATAAAATATAGTAGAATAGGGCAATTATAAAGAAGTATATAACAAAAAAGGCACAATACCGTGACTGGAACGATACACAAATAACCCGCACATAAAAGAGAGAAGCTTACGACAACGTTTCGGTCCGACTTTGTAAATGGTCCAAGTCGGACCGAAACGTCGTCATAAGCATCTCTCTTTTATGCGCGGGTTATTTGTGTAAAGAAGTATATAATAAAATTGGGTAATAAACTTTACAAATAAAAAGGGCAATAATAAAAAGTTTAAAATAGATTGGGCAATAAAGTATTGGTAAAATTGGGCAAGTATAACTTGACTTAAGAAATCGTAATGACACGATTGCAAATAAACCATACCCCCGGCCGGGATTGAACCCGCGGTCATAGAGTCTCAAAACTCCAGCCCGTCGCGCTAGCCACTAGACCAGCTAGCCACAATAAGATTCATCCAACTAGGTATATTTCTACACCATAGGAAAGTTAGCACAGGCAC
The DNA here is from genome assembly GCF_026875155.1 of Cherax quadricarinatus. Lineage (NCBI taxonomy): Eukaryota > Metazoa > Arthropoda > Malacostraca > Decapoda > Parastacidae > Cherax > Cherax quadricarinatus. Next base: position 73,438,437 of record NC_069408.1, read on the forward strand.
CTCTGTGACCACAAATGCAAGTTTTTACAGACGAATCTCCAGCTAGCGTGGCCGTGACGAACTCTAGCTCAAGTCCCTTCACTGCCGTCAACATGACTTAAGAAATCGTAATGACACGGGCTGGAGTTTTGAGACTCTATGACCGCGGGTTCAATCCCGGCCGGGGGTATGGGCAAGTATAAGATTGGGTAATTAACTCAAGACTAGAATAGTGCAATAATAAGATGAAAAGTTTACAGTAAAGTTGGGCACTTAAATATAAAATAAAAATCGGCAATAATAAAAAGTTTACAATAAGGTTGGTCAATATAAAGTAAAATTGGGCAATAATAAAGATTTTAAAATAAAATTGGGCAATAGAGTATTTTTTAAAGTGAGGTAGAATAACTGAGGACAAGCTATGGTTAGTTTAAATTAAAATAAGATAGAACAATGAAGTGGAAGGAAGTAAAAAAGAAGAGAGATTCCGTAGATATTAAACACAATTAAGACTGTGAGGTAGAATGGTCATTGAATACAACAGTGACATTCAAAAGTAGTTGGGGTATTGCAAATTTTTTGGAGGGAACAAAATTTATGGCAGTATAACACAAATGGTGGACAGTGGGTATTATCTGCACCTTACTCTGATTCTGTTAATCCAACCTCACTTAGGAAAGTTTTACGGTCATGTTCTGTAGAGATGAAGTATCTCTTCCCAGTGGGCTGTTTCTTAACTACGATTTTTCCATCCCTCACAAAGCACTGGTGGATTTTTTGGGCATAGCCTAATTTTCTTGGCCGATAAAGGAGGTTTTGTCTTGTTTTGGTAAGGCATCATTGATATAAACATCAGTTTTCATAGAAATGGATGTTTTTAGTAGGTTGTTTCTTTGTAGGCTAGTTTGGAATTTTAACAGCACTGTTTTTTTACCCGCTTGGTAGCCCATCAGTTTGCAATCCTTTAGGTCATCACTACGTATGTTAAGGCGAAGGTGGTCCTTGATAAGCTGTAGGGTGGTCTCCATGCAGGTTTCTTGGGTGACTGTGGGTGGGAGATGTTTGCTGTTAACTATAACAGCGTCAGATAGCTGTTGTTGGTCATTATGGTCTTGGAAGTTGATTATGACATTGGCAAGTTGTTGGTCCACTCTTGATCTTTCCTCTATAATGTTGGTAGTAAGTAGGGTGACTTGGTCTTTAGAGTATTGATGGTGTCTATGGACTGGGTGTGGGTGTTGCTTTGTTGTTCCAGAGTGCCTAGTTTATGTTCTAGAGCGGTGATCTTGCTGAGGTACTGTGCATTGGAAGCTTTTAGTTCCTGCATTTCCTGGGTTAGTTTGGTGATTGTGTGGTTCTGAATCGTAAGGAGTTTAGCTATTTCTGGGTCGGTAATCTTCTCAACATCAAATCCAAGGAAGGAGTTATCTTGGACTGTGGTGGCGGCCATGTTTGTTGTTGTCTGTCGTGTGTTGTAGTGGTGCCGGTGGGTGATGAGGGTTGTGTCCTGGCTGGCAGTACAAGAAGCTTTCCTCGTGATATTACTGGTCTCACCTTTGATGTTAGAGGTCCATAGCTGGTTACTGGATCTTCTTTTAATGCTCTGACCCCTTGTTCATTGACTGCGGCTTCGGATGAATAGTAGGCGATGGGTGATGGGTAAATGTTGCGGGGTATCACTTCAGTGGCAGCGGGGCAGGAGGTGGTAATACAAGTCCTATTAGTTGGTAATTTGTGTACTTTTGGGTGATTTCTGCAGTTGATTTATATCATTCTGGGTATCCACACATGTTAGTGTTATGTGGGTCTTGATTAGGCCATCACAGGGCTGCTGGGAACCTCAGGTAGAAGTAAAAATAAGAGGACAAGGTTCCTGTTGCCGCTTGCCACTGCCACCACATTCAAACCAACCCTGTGCCAACCCTGTGGTAAAAAGGGTGAAAATTACAATCGAAATGAAGGAGGAGATAAAGTATGAAAGTGGAGTGCGTGTCTCCGAGCTGGCCAGGTTGTACAACAAACCCCAGTCAACCATCGCTGCTATCGCTAGTATATTTTTGAAACGCAGATCACGAGTACTCGAAGATGTTGAGAGACTGTTATTGGTGTGGATAAATGAAAAACAGATATCAGAAGATAGCATCTCTCAAGCGATCATATGTGAAAAGGCAAGGCAGTTGCATGACAGTTTAATTAAAAAAATCCCTCCAGCTAGTGGTGATGTGGGCGAATTTAAGGCCAGCAAAGGTTGGTTTGAGAGATTTAAGAATGGTAGTGGCATACACAATGTGATAAGGCATGGTGAGACTGCCAGTTCGGACCAAAAAGCGGCTGAAAAATATGTGCAGGAATTCCAGGGGTACATAGAGGCTGAAGGATTGCATCCCCAACAAGTGTTTAATTGTGACAAAACAGGCCTGTTGACGTGCAAACCTTTATGGAAGAAAATCACCCTGACACAGCTATTGCAAGCCGTGCTGGTGGCTTTTACAATGACAATGTTGTGACCCACTTTAGGAAAATCTTTAAGGAACATGAGGTACAGAGCTCTGTGGACAGATTTTTGGTGTGACAGAGGTCCAGTGACTCAAGTTGTTCCCAGTGGCATTAAAAAACAAAGAAGGGAAGTAGCCCCAGAAAAGGACTTGCTACCTAAAGTCCTTATGGTAGGGGATTCCCCTTCCAAAAAATAATAAACCTCCATCTCCCCTCCTCCAACCCATAACTCATCGCTACATCTTCAATAAAGGTAAGTGTCATTTATTCTTCATTTAGTACAGTACATGCACAATATATAATGTGCATGTATCCTTCTTTTTGTGTGTAGGAAAATGTACATTTCATGTGGTAAAAAAAAAAATTTCCATACTTTTGGGTGTCTGGAATGGATTAATTGGATTTCCATTATTTCTTATGGGGAAAATAATTCAACTAACGATAATTTTGTCTAACGATGAGCTCTCATAAGTCGAGGGTCCACTGTAATGTGATCCTTGATTGTTTGTGACTTGATAAAGCCCACTGGGTGGACAAAACATTGTCAATTAAGGATCACATTATACAGCTTAAGTGTTTATATTTCCATGTACCTCTGTATTTAATGTAAAAAAAATATTTTTTGCTAATACTTTTGGGTGTCTGGAACGGATTAATTGGATCTACATTATTTTTTATGGGGAAAATGGTTTTGCCATTCATAAATTTCATCTTTTTGTCACACTCTCTGGAACAGAAATTCGAGGGTCCACTGAGGAGGCCATAAAAACTGTATTATAAGAAACTCTCCTCCAGCCAACAGATACTGCCAATAAACTTTGTCTTTTTTCTTGACCATAGGAACAAAGCTAGCAAGCAAAATCCCAAATTCAAACATTCAGCCAAAAGACTAACTGGTAACTACCCAAATACTCTATTCCTAGCCCCAACAAACCCTACTGAAATCTTGCTCATCATCAAAACACTTAGATTGCTTGGTTTATCAGCGAGCTCGCAGGATTTACCTCCGACGCTTCCGCCACTCTATTGCTCTTACCTTATCTTCCCTCCTTGCAGCAGACAGCCCTGCCTTTGACTTAAAATCACTTTTTGACTTTTGTCAGCTACTGCTTTACTGTACGAACTTTGACACACAGCCCTTTGCATACCTTCCAGCCCTTTTCACCCCTCACCTCTGATCTGCTCTCCACCTAGCTGTTTATAGCCCCGGCTCCATTTTCTGCCCTGCAGTGTTGCATGACTCTTGTTGGTTTAGGGCTTTCTTTGATTATAATAATCAAAACAATAAAGCACAAGACAGGAAACCTAAATAACTCACCACCACTCATATATAAAAAAGCTACTCGTGTGTTGTTACCAATTATTGCAACTCTTTTTAACAAGTCCATTGAATCTTGCACCTTACCATTCATACTCGAGACAGCAAGGGTCACCTTGATCCTCAAAGGAGGTGATACAACTGAACTGAGCAACTATAGGCCTACATCAAATTTGCCCCTATCTAAAATCTTCGAAAAACTAATTCACAAACTTAGTATCCCACAACATACTTAACCCTTTGACTGTTTCAGCTGTATACATATATAAATCGTACAAACCAGTGTTTTGGATGTATATGTGCTAAATGATTCTAGTGGCTGCAAATCAAGCAGGAGAAAGCTGGTAGGCCCACATGTGAGAGAATGGGTCTGTGTGGTCATTATGCACTGTATAAAAAAAAACCTGCAGCACGCAGTGCATAACGAAGGAAAAAAAACTCCATCCGTGTTTATGGATTAAAATGCCGACTTTGAGGTGTATTTTCGTATAGTATTTATGGTTGTATTCTCATTTTCTTGGTCTCATTTGATAGAATGGAAAACATATTACAGAAATAGAGATGATTTTGGTTAGTTTCACGATGAAAATGACCTTGAAATTGAGCTCTAAATAGCGTAAATGTTCGATTTTTACCAATGTTCAAGAGTAAACAAATCACACCACATGTCCAATACAGTGGAACCTCAAATTTCGAACTTAATCTGTTCCAGGAGCTAGTTCTTAATTCGAAAAGTCTGAAATTCAAAGCAGTATTTCCCATAAGAAATAATGGAAATAAAATTAATCCGTTCCAGAAACCCAAGAATATTCACAAAAAAAATACATTTTATAGGTAGATGATTTGTTAAAGAGCATTGCAATAATTGGTGACAATACTTGAGAAGTTTTTTTGTACATAAAAGCAGGCAAGTTGTTTATGTCTCCTGCCTTGTTTTTAAGGGTGTTGATGATGAGCATAACTTCAGTGGGGTTCTTTGGAGCTAGGAATAGCGTATTTGGGTAGGTTGCTATGAGGCAGTCTGATGGACGGGCGCTTGTGCTTGGTATTTTGTTTGCTAGATTTTTTCCTATGGTGGAGCAGAAAACATTAAGTCTGTTTGCTGTTTCGGTTGGAGTGAGTAGGGGTTCATCTGATTTTGTTAGTTTGATTGCTTTGTTTTTGGATAGCTTTTTAGTTCCAAGAATTTCAGATAGAGTTTTCCAGGCTTTTTTCATATCACCTTTGATGTTATGTAATCTATTTTCATAATACAATTTTTTTGACCTTCTTATCAGGCTGGTAAGTGCTGACGAGTAATTTCTCGACTGTTCTCTAGTTATGTATTTGACACATTCTTTACTGTTTTTCATATTTGTACTTTGTGTTAATGGATTTGAGGATGCTTGGGGTTAGCCAAGGATTATTCAGTCTCTTTACTGTGATCTGTTTAGTTTTTTGGGGGCAATGTCTGTTGTAGAGGCATTGGGCTTTTTTTAGAAAATTATTTATACATTCATTCATATCTGTTCATGTTTCAAGCTCATTTTGCCCATCGATGTTATTCATAGCTGCTATAAAGTTGTTAACTGCTGTCTCGTTATGTAGTCTAAAGGTTACTTTAGTAATGTCCTGTGGTAGTTTGCCCAAATTAGTTATGAGAAAGGTTGGGTAGTGGTCTGTAGTGTTGTCCGTAATTATGCCTGATTTTAAAGGGGATGTAGTGTTTGTCCAGATGTGGTCTATTAACCCTTTGAGGGTCGACAGGCCCTCTCCGAGGTTTGTTCTCAGGGTCGGCCAAATTTAAAAAAAAAAAAAAAAAAAATTCTTATGAAAAGATATAAAATCTTTTCCCTATCATAATGACACCAAAAGTATGAAATTTGATGGAAAACTTATGGAATTATGCTCTCGCGAAGTTAGCGGTCTCAACGATGTTTATGCAGCGGCAATTTTGCCCACTTCCAGCCCTATTTTCGGCCAATTCCAGTGTACTAGTCGACAAAAATCATAACTATTTCTCTAGAACTCCATTTTTTCTATTGAATGAGTACAAGAAACCACCCATTTACTGATCTCAACTATCCAATACAGTGGTCAGAATTTAGCAATTTTGCCAATTTCACACAAGATGCCAATTTTCAAATAGGGTCCAGAATAAACAAAGACATTCCTGGCACTAAAATAACATTTCCTCTGTTTGTTAGTCACATCCCCAGGCCCCTCTTATATTTTTTTGGCTTTCCACTTTCAATTTTTATTCTTACAAAAAATAGAAGATTTACTGTTGTACAGACTGCTGCATTAGTGTAGAAATGGTATAAATAATATCAGCGCACTTGTGAAAGAATATTAGACTCACCAGTTGACGTGTATTGGACGCTTGGCATGATTTGTTTACTTTTGAACTTTGGTAAAAATCGAACATTTGTGCTACTTTGAGCTCAATTTCAAGGTACTTTTCATTGTAAAACCAGTCAAAATCATCTCCATTTCTGTTATATGTCTTCCATTCTATAAAATGAAACCAAGAAAACTAGAATGCAACAATAAATACCATACGAAAATACAGTGCAAAGTCGCTGTTTTATTCCAAAAACACGGTCAAAGTTTTTTTTTTTCTCATTATGCACTGTGCTGCAGGATTTTTTTTATACTGCGCACACTGATCACATAGACCCATTCTTTCATATGTATGCCTACCAGCTTTCTCCCACTAGATTTGAGGGCGCTAGAATTTAGGCGTACTAGTACGGCCGAACCCCTCAAAGGGTTAAGGAGATGCTTGTCTCGGAGATTCTTGTAGGTTTAGATATTGCTGGTAGCAACAGGCAGTTACTCATTGTGTTTGTGAATTCGGTTACATGTGGGTCCTGGTCGTGTAGTATGTTTATGTTGAAATCACCTGTTAGTAGTAGGTGGTCTTTATTCATGTATGCATCAGTAATCATGTTTCCTAGTTTTTCACTAAAGTGATAAATGTTTGACTGTGGTACTCTGTAGATGTTTATAACTGTGAGGGGTTTTTGCAGGTCTTTTGATTTAAATTTGGCTATGATATATTCTCCATGTTCATCCCTTGTGCAAGATTTATATGACGTCATTGTCCAATAAATGTCCAACTAGCCATTCTGATACGCAGTCGTGAATGGGTTGACATTATTTATACAATTATTACAATATTGCAGAAGTCTGCATAACAGTAAGTCTTCTATTTTTTGTGTGAATAAAAATTCAAAATAGGAAGCAAGAGGATTATAACAGGGGCCTGGAGACGTGACTGATGAACGGAGAATGTCTGCATTGTTCATTCTGGACCCTATTTTGAAATTGATATATTTTTTAATTTGTGTGAAATTGGCCAAATTGCCAATTTCTAACCACTTTATTGGGTAGTTGAAATTGGTAAATGAGCAGTTTCTTGTACAGTGGACCCTCGACTTATGATATTAATCCGTTCCAAAGAGCTCATCGGTAGACGAAATTATCGTAAGTTGAATTAATTTTCCCCATAAGAAATAATGGAAATCCAGTTAATCCATTCCAGACACCCAAAAGTATGAAAAAAAAAAAATTTTACCACATGAAATATACATTTTCCTACACACAAAAAGAAGAATACATACACAATATATATTGTGCATGTACTACTGTACTAAATGAAGAATAAATGACACCTTTATTGAAGATGTAGTGATGAGTGATGAGACACTGTTTTTCTTGAACACTCTGGGATTTTCAGAGTGATACATGAGGAAAGGCTTCACTTTGCAATCCTCACTAGCATTATAACAAAACAAGAAAGTTAGCCTGTCCTTCATAGGCTTGTGTCCTGGGAGTGCCTTTTCTTCCTGAGTAATGTAGGTCCTGTCTGGCATTTTCTACCAGAACAGGCCTGTTTCATCGCAATTGAACACTTGTTGGGGGATGAATTTTTCAGCTTCGCCATGCCTTATCACACTGTGTATGCTACTACGATTCTTAAATCTCTCAAACCAACCTTTGCTGGCCTTAAATTCACCCATATGAGCACTACGTTCCAGGCATTTTTTCCTGTTCACCTGGGTGTTAGTTGACTGGTGTAGGTTGCATTCTGGGGGACAAGATTAAGGACCCCAATGGAAATAAGTTAGACAGTCCTTGATGACACACTGACTTTCTTGGGTTATCCTGGGTGGCTAACCCTCTGGGGTTAATTGTTTCTCGGTATTCTCGATAAGCCACACCAACAACACTCTCTCCACATATTCGAGTAGTACAGCTGACCGTGGTGCAGCAGCAGCTGTTGGTGCTACAGCAGCAGCTGACGGTGGTACAGCAGCAGCAGCAGCTGACCATGGTACAGCAGCAGCTGACGGTGCTACAGCAGCAGCTGACCGTGGTACAGCAGCAGCTGACCGTGGTACAGCAGCAGCTGACTGTGGTACGATAGTATTTCGATAGTATTTCTCACCCTTTTTACCACAGGGTTGGCACTAGAAGCTTTCTTTGGGCCCATGGTGGCTTATTTAGCAGTTACAAGCACGAAAAATACTGGAATAATACAAAATTTATTGAATATATGCGTGCAGCCGTCCGCCCTGGCTTGTAAACAATGCCACACTAGCTCAGCTGAGGTGCTCAGGCCAGATGGGCCAGACAGCTGTGTTCGGGATGAATGATGTCAGTTGAGTTTTTCATCGTAGATCGGGGTAAAATTTTTACGCTGAAAAGCTTCGTAAGTCAATTTTATCGTAAGATGAGGCCTTCGTAAGTCGAGGGTCCACTGTACTCAATCGAAAGAACAGATGGAGTTCTAAAGAAATAGCTATGAGTTTGGTGGACTGGAACAGTGGAATTGACCGAAAATAAGGCTCAAAGTGGCCGAAATTGCTTATGCGTAAATGTCGCTAAGGTTGCTAACTTCGCAAGAGCGTAATTCCGTAAGTTTTCCATCAAATTTTATACTTTTGGTGTCATTACCATCGGGAAAAAATTCTCTTATTTCATACAATTTTTTTTTTTTCCCCAAATATTTTGCAACACCAGGCAGCACCTCAGTATTTGGGGTTGTGACAGTCAAAGGGTTAATGTGCCCAAGAGTGATTATTATTTAACACATCACACATAAACATTGCATGTTCTTATATATACTATGTAACATGTTTCTTATATAATTTTGAAGAAAATATCATGGATGGATTAATGAAAATGTCTATATTCACTTGAGAAACAAAGCCACACTGACCTACGACTGCGTGGGTAGGCAGACAGGTCTGGTATGCAGAATGAAATGCAGGGCACAGTGCGAAACTTGGGACAAAATTGAGCTGAAAAACTCTTCTAAACTCGAAGCGTACAATAGTCAGGGCTTACGAAAATCGGGGTACCACTGTATAAAAAAACGCTGCACATATGCTGTCACCCATTTTGCAACAATGTTCAACAAATCTGTAGCATCCTCAACCTTCCCTTCTATATTCAAGACAGCAAGGGTTACCCCAATCCTCAAAGGAGGTGATCCAACTGACTTGGACAACTATAGACCTATGTCAAACTTGCCCTTACTTTCTAAAGTATTTGAAAAAATAATACACAAATGACTTCACTCCTACCTTATATCCAACAACATACCTAACCTCTGCCAGTTTGTGTTCAAGACCAAAAAAAAAGTACGAACGATGCTATTATACAAATGTTTGAACTGAAATATACAGCCCTCAATAAAAATGAATATCCTCTGGGGCTCTTCATCGACCTACAAAAAGCATTTAATACAGTTAACCACAATGTCCTGCGCCTAAAACTAAATCATTACGGCATCAGAGGACATTCCCTTGATTACCTAAAATCTTATCTTAATGACAGACACCAGTGTGTATATGCAAATGGAGTCAACTCCACTATCCTTCCTGTAGCTGTAGGAATGCCCCAGGGCAGTATCCTAGGCCCACTCCTCTTTCTCATCTACATCAGTGATCTCTCCAATGCATCCCAACTTCTTAAACTTCGCAGATGACACTACTTTTGTTTACCCCCATTCAAACCCAGCTGTATTTAGAAACACTGTAAACAATGAGCTGCTAAAAATATATACAGTGGAACCTTGACTTACGAGTGTCCCAACGTATAAGCTTTTTGAGATATGAGCCGTCCCTGAGTCGATTTTTTGCTCTGAGTTATGAGCCAACATTTGAGTTACAAGCCAGCTCCCCCCTCCTCCTCTTTCCCCTCAACCCAAAACCTGGACACCTCACTTGTTTATCTATTATTTCATGCTTTAATTCCATGGAAATCATTCTCTTTTTCTTCTCAGCACTGTCCTTTACATTTGCTTTTTTAGGACCCATGGTTAGAAAAATGTAAGCAAAGCAGGAGAGAACTGCTCCCACAGTGAGGTAAACAGTGCACTGAGTTGCCGGCATTCGTTATTATAATAAAAATAATAATAATTATTATTAGAGTTATTATTGTTATTTAAGAAACTAGAGCACAGATCCAATTTCCTAGATCAAGGGCCTCTCACCAGCATCAAGGTTCCTTGATTCTGGTGAGGGAGCTCTTTATCTAGGAAATTGGATCTGCGCTCCAGTTCCCTAAATTAATAATAATAATAATAATAATACTATATTATTATTATTATTATTATTATTACAGTCAAGTCATTCGGTCAGTCAGTCAAGTCACTCAGTAAGTCAGTCAAGTCACTCAGTAAGTCAAGTCACTCAGTAAGTCAGTCATACAAACTCATGTTTACCTCTTTTTCTGTGTGCAAAGTAACATTTCATTACGGCTACAAGTTATCTCTTGTCTAATATCTTTGTTTCTTTGTTAATTGTAAGACTTTAGTGCTTATACCTCTTCATGCCATTTTCAGCAACACTGGTATGGCTACTGGGTGTCATGATTGCTTGGTAGATACAAGATATAGTAATTAAAATATTACACAATTCACAAACAGAGCTGCCTTGTAGCAGAGAAAGGCTGGACACGTATGAATTACGAACACTGGGATGATGGGGTGGTGTTAGGGAGTGGTAAGGAATGGCGGGAGGGCTCCCCGGCTGCTCCACAACAAGGCGGCCGCTTGAACAAAAGAAAACTCTTTTTTCCTTCCCACAAACTGAACAATGTTTAATTATATGACCTGTTACATAAAATTATGCCGCAATTCTTCAGTGGCGGTCTACTGTATTATTATAATAACAATAGAGCTTCATTTCCCTAAATTAATAATAATAATTATAATAATAGGTAGTAGGTTGGTAGACAGCAACCGCCAGGAAGGTACTACCGTCCTGCCAAGTGAGTGTAAAACGAAAGCCTGTAATTGTATTACATGATGGTAGGATTGCTGGTGTCCTTTTTTCTGTTTCATAAACATGCAAGATTTCAGGTTCGTCTTGCTACTTCTACTTACACTTAGGTCATACTGCACATACATGTACAAGCAAATACAGTGGAACCTCCAAAATTGAACGTATCACATATCAAATGTTTCGAAAATAAGACCATTTTTTTCGGACAAACTGTGTCCCTATTATCGAACGCGCCCCTATTTTCAGACCGCCGGGTACGGGACATGTCCACGGGCCCGCTCTGTCCGCGTCCCCGTGCAGGCGCCGTGAGCAGTCTAGCTTTGATAATGCTTGAATGAACACTAACCTGCGCTCTCATTCACACATTTTACGATTATTTCGTTGTGTTTAGCGCTTGTGGGACTGTGAAATAAGCTGCCATGGGCCCAAAGAAACTTGCTAGTGGTACCCCTGTGGTAAAGAAAGTGAGAAACACCATAGATGTGAAGAAGGAAATAATACAGAAGTATGAGATTGGTGTGAGACTTGTTGAGCTTGCCAGGATGTATGGGAAAAACAAGTCGACTATCGGTTTTATCCTGTCAAAGAAAGAATAAATCATGGAAGCTGATGTTGTGAAAGGTGTTAATATGCTAACCAAAGAAAGACCACAAATAGTTGAAGAGGTTGAGAAGTTGTTGCTGGTGTAGATCAAGGATAGAGAGATTGCAGGTGATAGTGTTTCAGAGACGATTATTTGCGAAAAGGCAAGGAAGTTGCATGCCGATCTGGTACAGAAAACTCCTGGAACCAGTGCTGATAGTGAATTTAAGGCCAGCAGAGGCTGGTTTGACAGATTTAAGAAGCGTAGTGGCATACACAATGTTGTAAGACATGGTGAGGCAGCCAGTTCAGACAAACGGGCGGCTGAGAAGTTTGTACAGGAGTTTAATGGGTACATAGACAGTGAAGAATTCAAACCTGAACAAGTGAAACAAGCCATCTTTGCAACAAGTTCAGTGACAGAACCATGTCCCATTTTAGGGAAATGTTAAAGAGGCGCCAGAAACAGAGGACTGTGGACAGTTATTTTGTGAGACAGGGGTCCAGTGACTCTCAAGCTGGTCCTAGTGGCATTAAAAGACAGAGAAGGGAAGTAACCCCAGAGAGGGCTTTACTTGAAGTCCTCATGGAGGGGGATTCTCCTTCCAAACACTAACCCCAACTCCCTCTCTCCTCCTCCCTATCTTCCAGATGCCATCACCAATCTTCAATAAAGGTAAGTAAAAATGTTATTTTATATGTATTACTATACATAGTGGCATTTATGGATTTGGAAAAGGCGTATGACAGGGTGGATAGGGGGGCAATGTGGCAGATATTGCAGGTGTATGGTGTAGGAGGTAGGTTACTGAAAGCAGTGAAGAGTTTTTACGAGGATAGTGAGGCTCAAGGTAGAGTATGTAGGAAAGAGGGAAATTATTTCCCAGTAAAAGTAGGCCTTAGACAAGGATGTGTGATATCACCGTGGTGGTTTAATATATTTATAGATGGGGTTGTAAGAGAAGTAAATGCGAGGGGTCTTGGCAAGAGGCATGGAGTTAAAAGATAAAGAATCACACATAAAGTGGGAGTTGTCACAGTTGCTCTTTGCTGATGACACTGTGCTCTTGGGAGATTCTGAAGAGAAGTTGCAGAGATTGGTGGATGAATTTGGTAGGGTGTGCAAAAGAAGAAAATTAAAAGTGAATACAGGAAAGAGTAAGGTTATGAGGATAACAAAAAGATTAGGTGATGAAAGATTGGATATCAGATTGGAGGGAGAGAGTATGGAGGAGGTGAATGTATTCAGATATTTGGGAGTGGACGTGTCAGCGGATGGGTCTATGAAAGATGAGGTGAATCATAGAATTGATGAGGGGAAAAGGGTGAGTGGTGCACTTAGGAGTCTGTGGAGACAAAGAACTTTGTCCTTGGAGGCAAAGAGGGGAATGTATGAGAGTATAGTTTTACCAATGCTCTTATATGGGTGTGAAGCATGGGCGATGAATGTTGCAGCGAGGAGAAGGCTGGAGGCAGTGGAGATGTCATGTCTGAGGGCAATGTGTGGTGTGAATATAATGCAGAGAATTCGTAGTTTGGAAGTTAGGAGGAGGTGCGGGATTACCAAAACTGTTGTCGAGAGGGCTGAGGAAGGGTTGTTGAGGTGGTTCGGAATGTAGAGAGAATGGAGCGAAACAGAATGACTTCAAGAGTGTATCAGTCTGTAGTGGAAGGAAGGTGGGGTAGGGGTCGGCCTAGGAAAGGTTGGAGAGAGGGGGTAAAGGAGGTTTTGTGTGCGAGGGCTTGGACTTCCAGCAGGCATGCGTGAGCGTGTTTGATAGGAGTGAATGGAGACAAATGGTTTTTAATACTTGACGTGCTGTTGGAGTGTGAGCAAAGTAACATTTATGACGGGGTTCAGGGAAACCGGCAGGCCGGACTTGAGTCCTGGAGATGGAAAGTACAGTGCCTGCACTCTGAAGGAGGGGTGTTAATGTTGCAGTTTAAAAACTGTAGTGTAAAGCACCCTTCTGGCAAGACAGTGATGGAGTGAATAATGGTGAAAGTTTTTCTTTTTCGGGCCACCCTGCCTTGGTGGGAATCGGCCAGTGTGATAATAATAATAATAATACTATACATAATTAAAAACTATAGTATTTGTTGTATGTAAAACTGTAATTAATCTCTATAAAATGTATTTTTTGGGTGAATATTTTTGGGTTTCTGGAACGGATTAATTATATTTCCATTATTTATGGGAAATATTGCTTCGAATTTCAGACTTTTCGAATTTAGAACTAGCTCCTGAAACGGATTAAGTTTGATTTTTGAGGTTCCACTGTATATACATACCCCTCTGGGTTTTCTTCTATTTTCTTTATTGTTCTTGTCTATTTCCTCTTATCTCCATGGGGAAGTGGAACAGAATTCTTCCTCCGTAAGCCATGTGTGTCGTAAAAGGCGACTAAAATGCTGGGAGCAAGGGGCCAGTAACCTCTTCTCTTGTATATATTACTAAATGTAAAAGGATTAACTTTTGGTTTTCCTTTTGGGCCACCCCGCCTCAGTGGGATATGGCCAGTGTGTTGAAAGAAAGAAAGAAATTATGATAATAATAATGATAGTGCTTCAGTTTCCAAAATTAATAACAACAATAATAATAATATAATACTACTAATAATAATATAATAATAATATTGTTATTATTATAGTGATAGAGCTTCAGTTCCCTAAATTAATAATAATTATAATTATTATTATAATGATAGAGCTTCAGTTCCCTAAATTAATAATAATTATAATTATTATTATAATGATAGAGCTTCAGTTCCCTAAATTAATAATAATAATAATAATGCATAATACATACGTAATAATAATTCAGATTGCTTCTGCTAGTTGGCACAGCTGGTAAGCAGTAAACATGTTTACATCCCTGTGGGGGCAGTTCTCTCATGCTTGTTTGCATTTTTTTAGTCTTTTGGCCAAATTTCTTTTTTCTAACCATGGGTCCCAGTGATCTATTGCAGTTAGCCTCAAAAATACTCAGTTTTTTCTTACAGTAAGAACGTGGAAAGATACTATAATCAAATTGGGACAGAAATGGCAGTTGCTTCTGCTGCTGCCCCTGCCACCATATTGTGGCCTATTTTATTCATTCTAGAGTATACATCGTGTTTCTGTGCTAATTATATTGTTTATTATGTCATATTAGATGAATTGTGATAGATAAACAAGCCATACAGTTGATAATAGCATCATATTCAAGTATTTTTTCTAGTCTCTTCAGAGTGCAGGAACGGATTAATGGCTTTTCAATTAATTTAAATGAGGAAAATTAATTTGATATACGAGTAAATTGAGTTACGAGCTAGCTCCTTGAACGGATTAAACTCAAAAGTCACGGTTCCACTGTACTTGGATGATGACCAACAAACTCACTCTCAACATAGACAAAACATACTTCATGCTGTTTGGAAACAGAACTTTAAATATCCAACTTAACCCCTTGACTGTTGCAACCCCCAATCCTGAGGTGTCTCCTGGTGTCGCAAAATTTAAAAAAAAAAAAATTATCTTTTCTCATGAAATGATAAAGAATCTTTTCCCGATTGTAATGACACCAAAAAAAAAAAAAAATTTTGATGGAAAACTTACAGAATTATGCTCTCGCGAAGTTAGCGACCTCGGCGATATTTACAAATCGGTGATTTCGCCCACTTTGAGACCTATTTTTGTCCAATTCTGTTGTTTCAGTCGACCAAATTCATAGCTATTTCTTTAGAGCTCCATTTTTTCTATCGATTGAGTGCAAGAAACTGCCCATTTACCGATTTCAACTACCCAATTATGTGGTCAGAAATTTGCAATTTGGCCAATTTCACGAAAATTAAAAAATATGACAGTTTGAAAATAAGGTCCAGAATGAACAATGCACACATTCCTGGCTCTAAAATAACATTTTCTTTGTTCATCAGTCACGTCTCCAGGCCCCTCTATTTTGAATTTTTATTCAAGCAAAAAATAGAAGACTTACTATTATGCAGACTACTGCAATACTGTAATAATTGTATAAATAACATCAACCCATTCATGACTGCATATTAGAATGGCTAGTTGGACATTTATTGGACAATGACATCATTTGTTTACTTTTGAACATTGACAAAAATCAAACATTTCCCCTACTTTGAGCTCCACTTCCAGGTTCTTTTTATAGTAAAATCAATCAAAACCACCTCTATTTCTATAACATGTTTTCCATTCTATCAAATGAGACCAAGAAAACGAGAATACAACCATAAATACTATACGAAAATAGACCACAAAGTCGGCATTTTAATTAAAAAAAACGGTCTGAGTTTTTTTTTTCTCATGCACTGCGTGCTCCAGGATTTTTTTTTATATGGTGCACACTGACCACACAGACCCATTCTCTCACATGTGGGCCTACCAGCTTTCTCCTGCTTGATTTGAAGCCGCTAGAATTTATGAGTATATGTACGTCAAACACGGTACCTCGTAAGTCAAAGAGTTAATATATTGATAAATGATTCCCCTATATCAAGACACATTGAGGGTAAATTTTTAGGTCTTCTCCTTGACTGTAATCTTTAATTTCTTTCCCACACCCAACATATATCCAAGAAAATTTCCAAATCAGTAGCCATCCTTTCCAAGTTAAGAACATAAGAACATAAGAACGAAGGAACACTGCAGAAGGCCTACTGGCCCATGCGAGGCAGGTCCAAGTCTCCTACCGGCTTAAGCCAATGCACCCAACCTAGTCAGGTCAGGTCAGGTCACATTGACTTAAGGGAGGAACACGGCAACCGACCTGGTAGCACAAGCTATCAGGTCTAACTCACACCCACCCACATCTACTCATGTATTTATCCAACCTATTTTTAAAGCTACACAACGTTCTGGCCTCTATAACGGTACTTGGGAGTTTGTTCCACTCATCCACAACTCTATTACCAAACCAGTACTTTCCTATATCCTTCCTGAATCTGAATTTTTCCAACTTAAAACCATTGCTGCGAGTCCTGTCTAGGCTAGATATTTTCAGCACACTATTTACATCCCCTTTATTTATTCCTGTCTTCCATTTATACACCTCAATCATATCCCCCCTACTTCTACGTCTTTCTAGAGAGTGCAGTTTCAGGGCCCTTAGTCTATCCTCATAGGGAAGGTTTCTGATACATGGGATCAACTTTGTCATCCTCCTTTGTACATTTTCCAGAGAATTTATATCCATTCTGTGATACGGTGACCAAAACTGTGCAGCATAATCTAAATGAGGCCTAACCAAGGATGTATAGAGTTGAAGAACAACCTGAGGACTCCTATTATTTATGCTTCTTGATATGAAGCCAAGGATTCTATTAGCTTTATTGCGAACACCTTATGCACTGTTGTCTTGGTTTCAGATTACTGCTAACCAGAACTCCTAAATCTTTTTCGCAATCCGTAATATTAAGATCTACATTATTTAGTTTATATGTGGCATGGTTATTGTCCTGTCCAACATTTAGAACTTTGCATTTGTCTATATTAAACTGCATCTGCCACTTCTCCAACCACTGCATCAGTCTATTCAAATCTTCCTGGAGTGCTCGAATGTCCTCGTCAGAATGAATTCGACGGCCTATTTTGGTGTCATCGGCAAACTTGCCGATGTCGCTCTTTATGCCCTCATCTATGTCGTTTATGTAGATTGTGAACAGCAGGGGGCCCAACACTGACCCCTGTGGAACACCGCTCGTGACACTTCCCCACTCTGATACAAAACTATGAACCACAAACTACACTCCTTACTCTATACCACTCTAATACAGTGGACCTCGGCTTACGAATGCCCCACCATGCGAATTTTTCAGGATATGAACCATCGTTCAGTTGATTTTTTGCTTCTGGATATGAAGGAAATTTCAGGATGCGAACTTTTCTGATTGTTTTAACCATTTCAGGGTTTTGGCTGTACTAGTACGGCTTACGCACCAGGGTCCTTGACGTACTAGTACTAGCACCCTCAAATTTAGTGAGAGAAAGCTGGTGGGCCTACATATGAAAGAATGGGTCTATGTGGTCAGTGTGCACAGTATAAAAAAAATCCTGCAGCACACAGTGTGTAATGAGAAAAAACAAATCTTTGACCTTGTTTTTGGATTAAAACAGCGACTTTGCCATGTATTTTTATGGTATTTATTGTTGTATTCTAGTTTTCCTGGTTTCATTTTGTAGAATGGAAGACATATTACAGAAATTGAGATGATTTTGACTGGTTTTACAATGAAAAGTACCTTGAAATTGAGCTCAAAGTAAGAACATAAGAAAAAAGGAACACTGCAACAGGCCTACTGACCCATGCAGAGCAGGTCCATGTCCCCCCCACCCCCCAGATTAGACCAATTTCCCCCCCCCCCGGATTAGCCCAATGACCCACCCAGTCTGATTATCTCCACTCAAGGATGGAGCACTGCACCAGACCCAGCAGCACAAGCTAGTCAGGTTCAACTCACACCCACCCACACCCACTCATGTATTTATCTAACCTATTTTTAAAACTACACAACATTTTAGCCTGAATAACTGTACTCGGGAGTTTGTTCCACTCATCCAGAACTCTATTACCAAACCAGTGCTTGTAGAGTTGTAGCAGAAATGTTCGATTTTTCCCGAAGTTCAAAAGTAAACAAATCATGCCAAGCGTCCAATACATGTACACGTCAACTGGTGAGTCTAATATTCATTCACAAGTGCGCTGATATTATTTATACCATTTCTACACTAATGCAGTCTGCATAACAGTAAATCTTCTATTTTTTGTGAGAATAAAAATTCATAGTGGAAAGCAAACGAGATGTAAGAGAGGCCTGGGGACGTGACTAATGAACAGAGAAAATGTTATTTTAGTGCCCGGAATGTCTTTCTTGCTTATTCTGGACCCTGTTTGGAAATTGGCATCTTCTGAAATTTGTGTAAAATTGGCAAAATTGCCAATTTTTGACTACTTTGTTGGATAATTGAACTCGGCAAATGGGTGGTTTCTTGTACTCATTCAATAGAAAAAAATGGAGTTCTAGCAAAATAGATATGATTTTTGTCAACTTGTGCACTGAAATTGGCCAAAAATAGGGCTCTGTGCGCGAAATTGCTGATGCATAAACATCGTTGAGACCGCTAACTTTGCAAGAGCATAATTCCGTAAGTTTTCCATCAAATTTCATACTTTTGGTGTCATTAAGATTGGGAAAAGATTCTCTATCATTTCATAAGAAAAAAAAAAGTTTTTCCCCCCAAAATTTTTTGTCCCTGAGAACGAGTTTTAGAGAGGGCCTCTCGACCCTGAAAAGGTTAAACCTTTAATAACCCAACAAAAAGCTGCTGTGAGGATGATTACCAGCTCCTGTGCTAGACAGCACACCCTACCACTTTTCAAAAGCCTGAACTTGCTAAATATATGAGAGCTACACTCATATTATTGTGCCTACTACATATTCAGAACATTAAATTCCACTGTAAACCCTCCACGTAAACTTCTCCCTGATTGTTACAACAGAATGCACAGTCACAATACAAGGCATAAGGCACTCTTCAACATCCCTCGTGTCAGTCTCACACTATGCAAAAACACTGTCCACACAAAGGGCCTGAAGATCTGGAACTCATTACCAGACCCAGTAAAGGATCCCCGGACTACTTATAAATTTAGGACTTTGCTAAAATATCATCTAATCTCTCAATACTAACCAAATCGACTGAAACAACTTTTAATTAGCTATGTTATGTGGCCTCTAGACTTTTAACCCCTTGACTGTTGCAACCCCCAATCCTGAGGTGTCTCCTGGTGTCGCAAAATTTAAAAAAAAAAAAAAAAAAACTTATGAAACGATAGAGAATCTTTTCCCGATTGTAATGACACCAAAAAAACGAAATTTGATGGAAAACTGACGGAATTATGCTCTCGCAAAGTTAGCGACCTCGGCGATATTTACAAATCGGCGATTTCGCCCACTTTGAGTCCTATTTTCGGCTAATTCCGTTGTTCCAGTCGACCAAACTCAGCAATTTCTTTAGAACTCCATTTTTTCTATCGATTGAGTACAAGAAACTGCCCATTTACCGATTTCAACTACCCAATACTGTAATGTGGTCAGAAATTTGCGATTTGGCCAATTTCACGAAAATTAAAAAATATGACAATTTCAAAATACAGTGGACCCCCGGTTAACGATATTTTTTCACTCCAGAAGTATGTTCAGGTGCCAGTACCGACCGAATTTGTTCCCATAAGAAATATTGTGAAGTAGATTAGTCCATTTCAGACCCCCAAACATACACGTACAAACGCACTTACATAAATACACTTACATAATTGGTCACATTCGGAGGTAATCGTTATGCGGGGGTCCACTGTAAGGTCCAGAATGAACTATGCAGACATTCCTGGCTCTAAAATAACATTTTCTTTGTTCATCAGTCATGTCTCCAGACCCCTCTTGCTTTCTATTTTGATTTTTTAGTCAAACAAAAAATAGAAGATTTATTATTATGCAGACTATTGCAATACTGTAATAATTGTATAAATAACATCAACCCATTCATGACTGCATATTGGAATGGCTAGTTGGACATTTATTGGACAATGACATCATTTGTTTACTTTTGAACATTAGCAAAAATCAAACATTTCCCCTACTTTGAGCTCCATTTCCAGGTTTTTTTTATAGTAAAATCAATCAAAATCACCTCTATTTCTATAATATGTTTTCCATTCTATCAAATGAGACCAAGAAAACGAGAATACAACCATAAATACTATACGAAAATAGACCACAAAGTCGGCATTTTAATTAAAAAAAATGGTCGGAGTTTTTTTTTTCCTCATTATGCACTGCGTGCTCCAGGATTTTTTTTTATATGGTGCACACTGACCATACAGACCCATTCTCTCACATGTGGGCCTACCAGCTTTCTCCTGCTTGATTTGAAGCCACTAGAATTTATGAGTATATATACGTCAAACACGGTACCTCGTAAGACGTATTTATTCGGCTGCGACAGTCAAAGGGTTAAACATCTCCCAATCCATGGAATATTACTGCCTTAACCATTAATTGTAATAGTTGTTGTTGTTATGTGCAACTTCAAGATTATTTTTTTTTTTTATAAACCTCCACCTTGACTACTTTGCATTAGTATTAAGATTAAATAAGATTGTAATGAAGTTAACCACTATTAAACCATACCATGGATGGGGATAGAACCCGCGATCAGAGAGTCTCAAAACTCCAGACTGTCGCGTTAGCCACTGGACCAGCTAGCCACAATAAGATTCGTCCAACTAGGTATATTTCTACACCATAGGAAGGTTAGCATACGCACCACTGTGACCATGACGAATCTCCAGCTAGCGTGGCCGTGACGAACTCTAGCTCAAGTCCCCACAAAGCTGTTAACATGACTCACGAAATCATAATGACACAATTGCAAACAAACCATACCACGGGCGGGGATAGAACCCGCGATCAGAGAGGGTCTGGAGTTTTTGAGACTCTCTGATCGCCGGTTCTATCCCCGCCAGTGGTATGGTTTGTTTGCAATCGTGTCATTGCGATTTCATGAGTCATGTTAACCGCTATTATCTTGTCTAGTTTTAAGTAGTTACTGGGTGCTTGTACTAGGATTAGTCTGCCCGAAATGCCCCGGAATGATAGTGGCTTTCTGTGTACAGTGGAACCTCGGTTTTGGGCATTAATTTGTTCCAGAAAGTCTGAGGGAAGCTGAAGCAATATTTCTCATAAGAAATGATGTAAATCCTATTAATTCTTTCCAAACACCCAGAAGTATTAACAAAAAATGCATTTTATAGAGAATAACTATAGGTTTACAAACAGAAAACAATGAGAACTAAATATAAAGGACTAATGAAATGGATAAATGAACATTTAATATCACTTTTACCTTTATTGAAGACTCTTGTTGGCGTATGGAAGACAGGAGGAGAGGTTATTGGTTGGAATCCCCCTCCATAAGGCCTTAATATCAAGTCCCTATCCAGGGTTACTTCCCTTCTTTGTCTTTTACTGGCACAGGACCCCTGTCGCACAAAAAAATTTGTCCAGTGAGATCTGTTTCTGGCGTCTCTTTAAGATTTGCCTAAAATGGGGCAAGGCATTGTTATTGAAGATGTTGCAGACACGGCTTGCAACAGCTTTGTTAGGGTGACATTTCTCCACCAAACTTTGCAACTCGCTCCACTTTGCACACATGTCCTTAATCACTGAAGAAGGCACATTCTTCCCTCTCTCTTCCTCCTCCTCTGAAGTAATTTCCTCATCTGCGATCTGTTGCTGTTCCTGTTGAAGGTGTTGCAGCTCTTCAGTGGTTAGCTCTTCCCTGTGGTCGTCTACCAACTCTTCTACTTTGCTACAAGTTCATTCTTGAATGTGATTGTGTTTCTTGTCTTCTTTATCAAAGGGTTGGCACTTGGAACTTTCTTTGGCCCCATGGTGGCTTATTTAGCAGTTGCACTCAATAAATAAGCACAAAAACAATTGATGATTATGAAATGTTTTGGATGAACTCGCAGGGTAATGCTCGCTCGAGAAACAAAGCCAGACTGACTCAGAACACGTGGGATGCTTTGAGTGGGCATGGTCAGGCGGACATGTTTGGTACGTCGGACCGATGAAAACCGAAGTGATGAACGAAAACTGGGACAAAATTTTGACGATAAAAGTCGTCGAGAACCGAATTTGACGAAAAACCAGTGCAAACGAAAACTGAGGTTCCACTGTACTTAGCAAACCAAAATTGTAATTACACACTGTAACCTTAACAAAGAAATTAATCTTGATACAACCCATGTTTTATTCAGAGGTGTGTTCCTAAGTCATAATACAGTGGACCCCCATTAACGATCTTTTTTCATTCCAGAAGTATGTTCAGGTACCAGTACTGACCGAACTTGTTCCCATAACGAATATTGTGAAGTAGATTAGTCTATTTCAGACCCCCAAACATACGCGTACAAACGCACTTGCATAAATACACTTACATAATTGGTCGCATTTGGAGGTGATCGTTAAGCGGGGGTCCACTGTACAGTGGACCCCCGCATAGCAACCTTAATCCGTGCAAGAGGGCTGGCTGTTATGCGAAATGTTCGGTATGCGAGTGAATTTTCCCCATAAGAAATAATGGAAATCAAATTAATCCGTGCAAGACACCCAAAAGTATGAAAAAAAAAAATTTTACCACATGAAATGTTAATTTTAATACACACAAACTGAAAAAGGCATGCACAATTACATGACACTTACTTTTATTGAAGTTCTGGTGATGATTGATGGGATGGGAGGAGGGGAGAGAGAGTGTTAGTGTTTAGAAAGGGAATCCCCTTCCATTAAGACTTGAGGTGTCGAGTCCTTTTCTGGGGTTACTTCCCTTCTTCTTTTAATGCCACTAGGACCAGCTTCAGAGTCACTGGACTTCTTTCGCACAACATATCTGTCCATAGTGGCCTGTACCTCTCGTTCCTTTATGACTTCCCTAAAGTGTTTCACAACATTGTCAGTGTAATAGTCACCAGCACGGCTTGCAATAGCTGTGTGAGGGTGATTTTCATCCATGAAGGTTTGCACTTCAAGCCACTTTGCACAGATTTCCTTAATCTTTGTAGTAGGCAATTTCTTCAATTTTCTCTCTCCCCTCCTTCGAACCAGTTTCCTCAGGTCTGGCCTCTTGCTGTTGAAGTTGATCTATCAGCTCATCAGTGGTTAGTTCTTCATTGTCCTCCTCCACCCAACTCTTCCACATCATCCCACTAACCTCCAACCCTAAGGACTTTCCCAATGCCACAATGGATTCCTCAACTGGCATAATCCTCTCAGGGTTAGCCTCAAACCCTTCAAAATCCCTTTTGTCTACACATTCTGGCCACAGTTTCTTCCAAGCAGAGTTCAAGGTCTTCTTAGTCACTCCCTCCCAAGCCTTACCTATAAGGTTTATACAATTGAGGATATTAAAGTGATCTCTCCAAAAGTCTCTTAGAGTCAGTTGAGTTTCTGAGGTCACTACAAAGCACCTTTCAAACAGAGCTTTTGTGTAGTTTTTTGAAGTTTGCAATAACCTGCTGGTCCATGGGCTGCAGGAGAGGAGTGGTATTAGGAGGCAAAAACTTGATGTTAATGAATTTCATGTCCCCATAAAGTCACTCTGCCACGTCTGTAGGATGACCAGGGGCATTGTCTAACACCAGGAGGCACTTAAGTTCTAATTTCTTTTCAGTTAGGTAATCTTTCACATTGGGGGCAAATGCATGGTGTAACCAGTCATAGAAAAAGTCCCTAGTGACCCATGCCTTACTGTTTGCCCTCCACAGCACACACAAATTCTCCTTGAGGACATTCTTTTGCCTGAACGGTCTGGGAGTTTCAGAGTGATACACTAATAAAGGCTTCACTTTGCAATCACCAGTAGCATTGGAACACATCAACAGAGTAAGCCTGTCTTTCATAGGCTTATGTCCTGGGAGTGCCTTTTCCTCCTGAGTAATGTAGGTACTGCTTGGCATTTTCTTCCAAAACAGGCCTGTTTCATCACAATTAAACACTTGTTCAGGTTTCAGTCCTTCACTGTCTATGTACTCCTTGAATTCCTGCATATATTTTTCAGCTGCTTTGTGGTCCGAACTGGCAGCCTCACCATGCCTTATCACACTATGTATGCCACTATGCTTCTTAAATCTCTCAAACCAACCTTTGCTGGCCTTAAATTCACTCACATCATCACTAGTTGCAGGCATTTTTTTAATTAAATCCTCATGCAACTTCCTAGCCTTTTCGCTTATGATCGCTTGAGAAATGCTTTCTCCTGCTAGCTGTTTTTCATTTATCCACACCAATAAGAGTCTCTCAACATCTTCCATCACTTGCGATCTCTGTTTCGAAAACACAGTTAAACCTTTGCAAGAACAGCTTCCTTGATTGCCTTTCTGTTGCCCACAATAGTAGAGATGGTTGATTTGGGTTTCTTGTACAACCTGACCAGGTCGGCGACACGCACTCCACTTTCATACTTATCAATGATCTCTTTCTTCATCTCTATTGGAATTCTCACCCTTATTGCTGTAGGGTTGGAACTAGAAGCTTTCTTGGGGCCCATGGTCACTTATTTTCCAGATAAAGCACCGAAAACACTGTAATAATACGAAATATTCCGATTGTATGCTTGGATGTTACCGCGGAGGCTGGCTGGTAAACAATGCCACCGGCGGAACATATGAGGCTGGCTCAGGCCGCACATTGGACGCGTCTCGGACGAAGGGCGGTGAGCAGGTTTTTGGGCGGTATGCGAGGCAAAATTTTAGTGATCAAAGCGTCCGGTATGCGGATTGTACGGTATGCAATGCGTACGGTATGCGGGGGTCCACTGTATTCTGTACAGTACGTATCTGGAGTATACCTGGAGTGGCTTTCAGGGGCCAATGCCCCCACAGCCTGGTCTGTGACCAGGCCTCATGGTGGATCAAGGCCTGATCAACCAGGCTGTTACTGTTGGCTACATGCAATTTTATTTTTTTAATTAAAAGTTTGTTCCCAATATTTTACATTCATTCCTTTTTACATACAAATACAGTCAACACCCAAAATTTGTGCAAGCTGTGTTCGTAAAATCGGTGCCATCTGCAGTTTTCAAGACATGTATGGAGAAAGTAGGATTGTGTTCATCACAACTCCCAAAACAATCAAATAAGACTATTTCTTAACTTTTCGAAAATAATATTTTTTTTTACCAAACATTATAGTTTTCTATGTTGAAGAGGAAGTGTTTGGAGAGGGTTGATATAGACCTGTACAATAATGTGATTTTACATACATGTGGGAGCTGACACCATCGCCTTCCATTTCTAAACCCTGAAGGAAACCAGTTGGTGACTCAGTTTAAGTGTGTATTCTGTTCAAGGCATTAACCCTTTGACTGCCGCAAGCCCCTTTCTGAAACTGTCATTCTGTGTTGAAAAAATTTTTGAAAAAAAAAAAACATCTTATGAAATCATAGAGAATATTTTCCCAATGGTAATGACACCAAAAGTACGAAATTTGGTCAAAAACTCACGGAATTACACTCCCGCGAAGTTTGCGGTCTCGACGACATATACGCATCGGCGATTTTGCTGACTTTGAGCCCTATTTTTGGCCAGTTCCGTTGTTCCAGTTGACCAAACTCATAGCTATTTCTTTAGAACTCCATTTTTTTTATCAATTGAGTACAAGAAACCGCCCATTTACCGATTTGAACTACCCAATAAAGTGGTCAGAAATTGGTAATTTGGCCAATTTAATGCAAATTAAAAAAGATGCCAATTTCAAAATAGTCCAGAATAAACAATGTAGACATTCCTGACACTAAAATAACATACCCTCTATTCATTAGTCACATCTCTAGGCTCCTCTTGCATTCTATTTTTATTTTTTATTCATACAAAAAATAGAAGATTTACTGTTATGCAGACTACTGCATTATTGTAAAAATGGTATAAATAATATCAGTGCACTAGTGAAAGAATATTAGACTCCCCAGTTGACGTGTATAGGACGTGTGGTGTGATTTGCTTACTCTTGAACATTGGTAAAAATTGAACATTTCTGCTACTTTGAGCTCAATTTCAAGGTCGTTTTCATCATGAAACTAATCAAAATCATCTCTATTTCTGTAATATGTGTTCCATTTTATCACGCGAGACCTTGAAAATGAGAATACAATGATAAATACTGTACGAAAATGCACCTCAAAGTCGGCATTTTAATCCAAAAAAATGGTCGTTTTTTATTTTTTTCTCATTATGCACCGCGTGCTGCAGGATTTTTTTTATATGGTTCACACTGACCACACAGGCCCTTTCTCTCACATGTGGGCCTACCAACTTTCTCCTGCTTGATTTGAAACCACTAGAATTATTGAGTATGTACAGGTACCATCCAATTTATGACCGAGTTTGATTCCGACAAACCGCCCGTAAGTCAAATTGACGTTGGCCTGGTGGCTAAAGCTCCCGCTTCACACACGGAGGGCCCAGGTTCGATTCCCGTCGGGTGGAAACATTCGACACGTTTCCTTACACCTGTTGTCCTGTTCACCTAGCAGCAAATAGGTACCTGGGTGTTAGTCGACTGGTGTGGGTCGCATCCTGGGGGACAAGATTAAGGACCCCAATGGAAATAAGTTAGACAGTCCTCAGTGACGCACTGACTTTCTTGGGTTATCCTGGGTGGCTAACCCTCCGGGGTTAAAAATTCGAACGAAATCTTATCTTATCTTATCTTACTATTGAATATGTACATCACATTTTTGTAATGACTTAATTTTATTGCTTTATTTTAGTATTTCATTTTTTACTTTACTTTTTATGCTGTTAGTACTGCATTTTATACTGTAAAGTTTAGGATAAGCACTATGTACAATACATACAGTTGTTTATTTCCCAAAAATTTGCCATAGAAAACACGGTCGTAAGTCAAATGGTCGTATTTCGAGCAGGTCGTAAGTCGGATGGTAGGTGTATATGTCTGATACATTGGCTCGTAAGTCGTATATGTACGATCAAAACAGTCAGAGTTAATGGTATACAGTACTGACAAGTTGATGAATTAGACACATGTGCAACACCTGGATATCATTATTTTTAAGATGTTTTGCCAACCAGTGACTTTCTCAATTCAGTCCAGAACTTATTAACTAGACACGTTGTATTCTTTCCAAAGAAAGTTTTTGTCTTACTGTTAATTCCTTGCTGCTTGCCCTAGTTACTACAGAAGTGTGTAGAGATAGTTGAAGTGGTGTTAATGGTTCACACTCGCTGTCTGGCTGCCAGACACACACTAACTAATCTTAACCTCACTGCATAACTTTCCCATTTAATAACTTTTCACACATCAATCACCAACATAATATGCTGAACAATTCCTTCAACCTGTATTGTTCTTGTCTGTCATTTCTTCATTCTGTATTGTTCTTGTATTAACATTGGTAGAATTACCAACAAAATGTTAGGTAAAAGGACACAAGTGCAACTAATGTAACATTTTATTGTGGCAACATTTCGCTCTCCAGGAGCTTTATCAAGCTGTTGCAAACAGTACATGGACACAGAGGGTATATATATAGGCTTAGGGTGAGGTGTAATGCTATTTGTAGTAGTAGTAATATTAGTTGTAGTAGTAGTAGTAGTAGTAGTAATTCAGTATGGTAGAACAATCAACTTGCACATGAGTAAAAGGTTATAAAAGCTATAAATTGGGTAGCATAAAAATAGGTTAGACAGATATTTCTGTTAGTGGTTGGATTTGAGAAGGCCTATTTCAGTGTTCTTCCTCTGTTATGTTCTTGTGTAGTATTAGCAGCAGAGACTATGTGATGGCAGGGTTTATTGTTTTGATGAGGATTTTTTGCTAATACTTCAGAGATGATGAAGCTGCCATTATTTTGCTTGTGTTAGAAACTGAAATTAACCCTTAAACTGTCCAAACGTAGATCTTTGTTTACCTGCGTAGCGCTCCGAATATTTTGAAAAATAAAAGAAAATGCTTTTTTGTGTTTAAATTAAAGAAGGCAATTTTCTGTGTGGTATAAGAGCAAAAAAAAAAAAAAAATTAGGATCAGTACTTACCGAGATATAAGACCACGAAGTTGGCTCTGTATGCTAACCTGATGGCAACATCCAGTCCTGCTGCTTGCAGTAGTGTTGCCGATTTGCCTTTTTTTTTTCTTTCATTTTTATTTTAATTTATATATATTTTTTTTTTCAACAAGTCGGCCGTCTCCCACCGAGGCAGGGTGACCCAAAAAAGAAAGAAAATCCCCAAAAAGAAAACACTTTCATCATCATTCAACACTTTCACCTCACTCACACATAATCACTGTTTTTGCAGAGGTGCTCAGAACACAACAGTTTAGAAGCATATATGTATAAAGATACACAACATATCCCTCCAAACCACTAATATCCCGAAACCCCTCCTTTAGAGTGCAGACATTGTACTTCCCATTTCCAGGACTCAAGTCCGGCTATATAAAAATAACCGGTTTCCCTAAATCCCTTCACTAAATATTACCCTGCTCACACTCCAACAGATCGTCAGGTCCCAAATACCATTCGTCTCCATTCACTATCGAACACGCTCATGCACGCCTGCTGGAAGTCCAAGCCCCTCGCCCATAAAACCTCCCTTACCCCTTCCTTCCAACCTTTTCGAAGACGACCCCTACCCTGTCTTCCTTCTCCTACCGATTTAAATGCTCTCCATGTCATTCTACTTTGATCCATTCTCTCTAAATGACCAAACCACCTCAACAACCTCTCTTCAGCCCTCTCACTAATACTTATATTAACTCCACACCTTCTCCCAATTTCCACACTTCTAATTTTCTGCATGATATTTACACCACACATTGCCCTTAGACAGGACATCTCCACTGCCTCCAACCGTCTCCTCGCTGCTGCATTCACAACCCAAGCTTCACACCCATATAAGAGTGTTGGTACTACTGTACTTTCATACATTCCCTTCTTTGCCTCCATAGATAACGTTTTTTGACTCCACATATACCTCAACGCACCACTCACTTTTTTCCCTCATCAATTCTATGATTAACCTCATCCTTCATAAATCCATCCGCCGACACGTCAACTCCCAAGTATCTGAAAACATTCACTTCTTCCATACTCCTCCTTCCCCAATTTGATATCCAATTTTCTTTATCTAAATCATTTGGATACCCTCATCACCTTACTCTTTTCTATGTTCACTTTCAATTTTTTCTCCTTTACACACACTCCCAAACTCTTTCCACTAACCTTTGCATTTTCTTTAGAATCTCCCATAAGCACAGTATCATCAGCAAAAAGTAACTGTGTCAATTCCCATTTTGTATTTGATTCCCCATAATTTAATCCCACCCCTCTCCCGAACACCCTAGCATTTACTTCTTTTACAACCCCATCTATAAATATATTAACCCTTTGACTGTTTCAGGCCCCTCTCTGAAACTGTCATTCTATGTCGCCAAATATTCGAAAAAAAAAAAAATTTATTTTTTTCTTATGAAAATGTTAGGAATTTTTTACTAGTGTTTTAAGCCTAAAAAAAAATTTTTGCCATCAGTACTTACCGAGATATAGAGCCGCAAAGTTTGCAGAAATCGACGTGCGTATGGCAACAGCGGCGACTGCCTCCCACCCGGTATTCTTTTATTTACTAAAAATTTCAAAGGTTTCTTGCATTTTTCAATATTTTTTTTTTCAGGTAACTTATGTCGCCTGTGAGACCAATGTAAGGTGCATTGTTCAAATATACACTCATTATTTACAACACAATAACAGAACAAACTTTATCACTATTAGTTTGTGTATACACTTTTGTTTACACAAACAAACAATACAAAACAATGTTTATTACTATTGTTCCATAATATATATACATATGTACAGTCACTAAGCACGTTCCTAGAACTGCTGCAGCTTGTGGAACTCTTTGAAACATGGGTATATGCAGAGGGGCACTTCACACTCCTCACACATAAAACGAGTGTTTTCTGCGTGTTTGTGGGCGTTTTGTGGTATGCATACATACATAACACCTCTTTGAGCATTTTTCTTGGCAGTAGTAGGAGGCAGTTGTATGGGGGAGTGATCACAGGCCTCAAACGAGATGACGTCTGTGGGCGCTGGTCTATTAGGAGTTGCTCCTTTGTACTTTGCAATTATTTGTCTGATTAATGACAGGGAAAATTCACCAATTTTGGTGTTTTGTTTTGGGCTTCAAACTTGTATATGTTTTAAGCATTTAGCATAGAGATATCAACAAGATGGAAAAAAAGTTTGATATACCACTTATAACTCTTTCGTACACAGTCTGCAAACCAATCTGCATGTCACATTGTCCACTAAGCGATTTTTGAGGTTGTACCCCATGAAAGCTGCAGGTTTTAGAATGGGTTCTTTGGGGTCTCTGTTGCCCTGCCAGGGGGTCCCATTTTTTTGGTAAACCCTTGTTTGTCAACAATGTGACACCCACTTTTTTGGTAAATGCCACCGAAATGCCATGATGTCTTTGGGGCAGAAAAAGGTTTGAACCTCCCTCTGCGGTGCCAGCGTCGAACCTTGGCATTTTTTTTGCATTCCCCGGGCCTGTGCCACACACTTTTCTGTCAAGTTCACCCAAGGGAAAAAAATCATGAGAAAAGGGGGCTTTGTACCAGTTATCAGTAAATAAATACCCCCTTTTTCCCAAGATAGGGTTTCCCAATCATTGTTCAAAACCCAATCCCAGAGATCCCCAAAACTTCATGGAAATTCTAAAAGTTTTAATTTGCCAGTGAAACACAATAATATCAAAAACAAGAAAACTTCTGCAATCACACAGTACAAATGGGCTTTATCCCAAAGCTTTTTCCTTTTTTGCTTGGAAATAAAATTGTTTTGAATAAAGAGTCTTCCTTTGAATAAAATTCAAGGACTCATCAATAACAAGCTTCCGGGAAGGGAAAAAAAATTACGGGCAGCATTTTTTGTTTCAGGAAACCATAAACACATTTTTTTTATTTATAAAACCCCTTGTTCTTTCAGGCCGGGTTTTGTCTGAAAAGTGAAACATACGCAACAAAATCGGGAAAACGATTGAAACCTTAAAATTTTACAAAAACCCTGGAGTTGAAATCAGGCGATCTTTTTGTCCAGTATTTTGGTGACAGTGTGCTTTTTTAAACATGTGGCATAAGCATTATTGTGGCAAAAAAAAGGGTTTCTTTTTCTCCCAAACAGTTTCCTTCCCCCCCTTTTTGTACCCCGTGATTTTGGTGAGAAAATTTGGGTATTTGCCATGGTGAAATTCAAAGTATGTTTTGGGTTTCCCTGACAATGATTTTCCATCAGGGGTTCATCGAAGAATAATCAAAGCAGCCCCAGTTCACTGCTTTGTTCCCAAGTGGCAAGTGGTTTTTATTCCACTTTGTTTTTTTCATCAAAGTCAGGGGGGCCCGGGGAAAAAAAACCCCGTCACCGTCCTGCCAACCCCAAAATCGGTCTCTGGGGGGGTCTGGATATTGAAACCAGGTTTGTGGCTGGGGGTTTTGTGGCTGTGCGGGTTTTGGGGTTTGGTGCGGTTGGGGCATTTGGGGGGTTTTGGGGTGAGGCGGGTTGTTTTTGCTGATAAACCGCGTGGCTATTTAGCGGGGGCCCGGTGAGGGTGCCCCCATGGGCCGTGCCCCCCTTTCACTATCCCCAAACCCTCCCCTTCCCCCCTCACGGGCCCACCATTCTTCCCATGTTACAATATGTAAATTTTCCACTATCAGGTCGTGGTTTTGGGGCCGGGGAATGGCTCCGATTTTCTCCCCCCCCTTGGAACAACATTTTAAAAACCCACTACCAGCCCGCATGCTACGTGTACAACTGGCGCTTCAGGGGGAAAATTTTTCCACTCTCATTTGGCACTAGAACTGCTTTCAAGACCTTGAAATCACTACACTATCATTTTTGCTTTTTTCACCAGGGTTTGTACACGCCCAAAAATGTTTCCTCTTTCGTCCGGTTTCCCGGCAAAGGTGAACGTAAACAAGCCGGCACAGCACCAGAGGTCGAAGGTTGTGGGTTCGGGGTTTTTTCGTCACAAATTTCCCGTTATCCGGGGCCCTTTTTTTTGGGGTAAACTCCCCTTAAACCCCCCAAAAATTCACTGCCCACTGAATTTTCACCCCGCTTTTTTAGAGTTTCCCTTTGGGGAACCAAAAAACCCCAATCCCCCCGGGGAAAGGTGGGGGGAACTTCTTACCAGAGGCATGGTGAAAATGGACAAACAACATGGCGTTCCCCAATGCCCGCAAGGCCCCCAAAATTTTTTTACAGGGTGCACACCGACCACTGAGACCATTCTCTCCCGTGAAGGCCTACCGGGCCCTTTTGGGCGCGCGATTTGAACCCGCTAAAATTTTTGTGCGTAAAAAATACTCAAAACATTGGCTCGTAAGCGTATTTAAAACGTGGGAAAACAGTAAAAGGGGTTTTTAAAAAAACCAGGGGGATATTAAAACCCCTGTCAAAGGGGCCTATTTTTAACGGGAAGTATTCTCCCCCTTTCAAACACACCCTAACCTGGGGCCTCACTACCTCATAAAAACTCTTTACAGTTTTTTAATAAATTCCCAAACCTTTTCCCTTACTTGAAAATTTTGCAAAAATTGTTTCCCTTCCACTTTATCATTTTGGCCTTTTCAAAATTCCATAAATGCAATAAAAACCCCCCTTTACCCTTATCTAAATACTGCTCACATATATGCTTCAATGTAAACACTTGAAAAACAATCCCCTCCCCAAACCCCCTAAACCCCTTGTCATCCGAAACCCTACTTTGTCTTACCTCTAATTTTTTTCAATTATAACCCTACTGTACATTTTTTCCGGGTTTAATACTCAGTAAATTTATTCCTTTTTAAAATTTTTTTACAATCTCTTTTTTTCCCCTTCCCTTTTTATGAAAAGGGAACTATACATGGTCTCTCCCAAACCCCTGGGTTCCCTTTCCCCCTTTCTTTACATTTATTAAACAAAAGTCCCAAACCCACTAAAAACACAATACCCCCCTGTTTTTAAACATTTCTGTCAATGTTTCCCATCAGTTTCCAGCGCTTTAAACCCCTTTCTTTCTACGTAAGCCTCACTTATTCCCCCAAATTCTTTTCCCTGCCCCCCTTTTTAAATTCAAAAAGGGATGGTAAAACCCCCCTGGCCAGGGGCAGGGAAATTTTACCGCCTCCCTTTCTTCCTAAAACATTTAAAAGTTCCTCAAAATATTTTCGCCATCTCCCAAAATTTCCTTCCATCCCCCCATCAAACAACTCCTCTACTCTTTTTTTTAAACTGACAAATTCCATACTTTCCGGCTTTTTTAAACTTTTTAACTCACCCCAAAAAAATTTTGTTTTAATTTCATTAAAATTTCTTGACAGGCCTTCCCACTCTATCTTTCTGCTCCCCTTTTTGCACTCTCTCCCCACTCTCTTAAACTTTTTTTTAAACTTCCATATACTCCCCTTTTCTTATAACATTCCTGCTTTGAAAAAAACCTCTCATAAGCAAACCCTTTTTCCCCTTTTAAATCCCCCCTTTACTTCACCCATTCCCCCAATCACTCCTTTTTTCCTCCTGCCCCCACCCCCCTTTAAAACCCAAAACTTCTCCCCCACATTCAAATTTACTGCATTTTTAAATATTTCCAACCCTTTTTAAAACCCCCCCCACTACTCATTTTTTTGCACTAGCCCCCCTTTTTCGGGCCAATAGTCGTTATACCCTCCCCCCAAAACTTCCTCCCCCCTTATTTTATACATTTTCACCTCCCCTTTATTTGTTTTTGGGCCCCCCTTTCCCGGCTTGTCCCATCTCCTCTTATTCTAACTGAAAGCTAAAACCTAAAAAAAATGGCCGATATATCATTTGGGCCCCTCTAAAAACATGTAAAACCCTGGGGGCCTCCCCTTTAAAACCTTTTATCCCCCCAATATATAATCTAAAAACTATTTCTTTTCTCAAACATCATCCCCTTGAATTTTTTATTTTTTCCTTTCTTTTTAAAAAAGGTGTATTACTTGTTCCCAAAATCTTTTTCTACACATAGCTCAATTAAAAGGCTTCCCTTTTAAAATTTTACCCCTGGCCCCCCAAATTTTTCCCTACAAACCCCCCCCATAACTTTTTTCCCCAAATTTATCATTGAAACCCCAAACCAAACAATACTCTCACACATGGTTCAAAACCCCCCCACGCATTCACTCAATTTTTCCCCAAAATCTCTCTCTCTCCCCCGTCTACCTTCTCTTTTCTCCAGGGGGCATATACCCCTTTCTTTTAACCCCCATTTTTTCACTTTCCAAAACCTTTTATTTTACCCCAAACATAATCTTTAAATTTAAATTAACATTTTTTAGTCCCCTTTTCCTAAAAATAGCTTTTTTCCCCTTAAAACTTTAATTGTTTACTCCTTCTTTAGTTTTAAACTCAAATTTAAAAAAACCCTGACTAACCCCAATTTTATTTTCTCCATAAAAAACCTCTCCCCCCCCCTTCAGTTTTGTTTCATTTAAAGCCGCCCATCCAGTTTCCCTTCTCATTCAAAACACCACAATCATCTCTTTCTTATTATTTGACAACATCCATGCACTTTTCAGATTTTCCATTTTGGAAAATTTTCCTTTCTATTCTTTTTTAAATTTTTTACGGGAAAAAAGGGGTTTTACTAGCCCTTGGGTTCCCCCGGCATTTAGTTGACTTACAACACGAAAGGGCCTTACGGGGGAAAAGATTCTTATTCCCTTCCCCATGGTTTAAAAAAGGAAAAGAAATAAGACCAAAAAACTATTAAGAAAAAATAAAAGAAAACTCAGTTTGACTGTGTATAAAAAAAACCGTGTAAATGTACACCCGGGGCCCCCCCTTATAGGGGCCGGGTTGGGTTTCCAGGCTCCCGCCGTAAAGGGGGAAACCGTTTGAAAATTTGGAACCCCTTTTTTTTTTTCCACTTAAAAAATGCATACAAACACTAGAAAACCCAAGTTTACACTAACATATATTAAGTTAGCAATAAAAACCAGGAAATAAAAAAAACAAAAAAAAAATTTACAATGCAACATAGTGCACTCATTACTTCCTTAAAATATTTTTTGTCTTAATCAAAGGGTGAGAAAAAGTAGAAATTTTATTGAAAAAAATCAATTTGGGGAAAATTTATGGGAAAATCACCAGGCTACCTTACCCAGGCCCCCCCACCCACACATACAATTTTTGATATTTAAAGAACCCCAGAGTGAAAAAATGAATAAACATTTTAAAATCATTACTTCCCTTAAAAAATGGGGGTAAAGATGAGAAAGTATTTTTATTTTTTAAAAAATTTAAAGTGTGGAAATGTAGGGTAGTCACCCCGGGTACCATACCGGGGCCAAACCCCAAACCCAAAAAATATATTCTAGATTTTTTAAAGGGAAAAAACCCAAAAAGGGGGCCGTTAAAATGTATATATTTTTTCACTCTTTACTTACCTTAAAATTTTTTAAAGTGTTAATGTGGGGTCAGGAGAATTTAAATGAGAAAAAAAGGGAATAAATGAGAGAGAGAAAAAAAGAGAAAATGGGGGGGGAAAAGGGGCGCAGATTTATGTAAACAAAACCAGGCGAACGTAATTTTTGGGTAAAAAAACGAAGTGTAAAAATTGGTTTGTGTAAAAGTTAAAATTGGGTACAGGTTGTTTTCTACTTTTGTTAGGGTTTTAAAAATTAAAAAAAGAAGAACACTCCCATTTCATGTAACATCTTTTTGAAAAAGAAAGGGAAGCTCTGGGGAAGGGCCCAATTTGGAAAAAAGGGTTCACACTGATTTTTTTGGGGTTATCCGGGTTCCTACACATATGTTGTTATGTAGGGTAATCTTGAAAACTGTATTTGTGTATACCGAAAAAAATTACTTACATACAAAAAGGAAAAATTTTTCTACATTTCCCCCCCAGAACCATTTTCTTTTTAAATTGTTAATTAAAAAAAATGTTTTTTTCTTGCCGTCACTTTTTAAATTTTATCGGGCTCCCACATCTTATATTTATTTTTAATTTAAATTTATTGGGGGGTTTGTATTTATAATTTTTTTATGTTATGTATCTTGTTTATTTTTTAAAATTTTTTGAAAAAAATTCATGGATGGATTAAGGGAAAATGTGTATATTAAAGTAATATACGACATTTAATGAGACTCGTGGGGGTATTGTTTTATTTTTAAATTTTCTTTTCAAAAATATGGCTTTCACTTTTTGCAAGTCGTCTGCTCCCACATCCACATTTTTTTTTATTTATTCTACTTTTGGGGGTGTTTTTATTTTTATTATATGTTTTTCCTTTCGTGTTTATTATATAATTTTGAAAAAAATATCATGGATGGTTTAAGGGAAAATGGAAATTTTAAACGTAATATACGACATTTAAATGATTGATGTTTATTATCTTTACTAAATGACGTCGGGAGGACATAAGACACTTCCCCGTTTTTAATGTTTTCCTGCATCCACACGTATGAAATTTTATTTAGTACAGGTATACAAAGTATTTTTTATCAGAGTAATATAAAAAATATGAAATAACTTTTAAAAGAAATTTGAAATTTTGGATTTTTCCCCGACAAAATGGAGAGATTTAGGCTTCTGAGCTCACGGGAAGGGTAAAAAAACGGGGGGTGGGGAAAGGGGTGACCGTATTAAAAAGTAAGGTGGGGGGGGGCCTTTTTTTTAATAGCGAGTTTTGGCCCAAAATTTTTGGAAATAAACCATATTGGGCGGAACGCCGAAAAAAGGGGCCCCCTCCTGTATGTGTAGTGAAAGTGTATGGGTATTGTGCCCTAATTGTAAGTAGAAGTAGAAAGACATACCTTTTAATTTTTTCATTTTTTAGAGAAGACAAAAGACACCAGCAATCCTCCCAATCATGTTAAAAAAATTTTACAGGTTTTTCTTTTTCACACTAAATTTGGCAGGACTGTATACTTCCTGGGTGGTTGCTGTTACCAACCTACTACCTATAAAAATTTTTAGTTCTGAAAATTTCCCAATTTATAATTTTCCCTTCGTTTTCTTTAGCCAATCTTTTTTCTGACACTAATATTTGTCTGAAATAGTATTTAAAAATTGTCAAAACCCCCAAACCCCTGCGGGGTAAAAATTTTTCACTTTCCCCGGGTCATTTACTATTGTCTAGAAATATATACAAAGTTTTTTAAGG
Organism: Cherax quadricarinatus; assembly: GCF_026875155.1. Taxonomy (NCBI): domain Eukaryota; kingdom Metazoa; phylum Arthropoda; class Malacostraca; order Decapoda; family Parastacidae; genus Cherax; species Cherax quadricarinatus. The sequence goes on from NC_069408.1 coordinate 73,475,856, forward strand.
GGGTACCAGCAAAGGTTTTAGAAAATGTTGGAGTATGAACCTCCTTGAAGCATGTTTTTAGAAAAGGGGGTCAGAAGGGTCCCCCTTGCCTTTATATTTTGTTACTTTTTGCGGAAAAACGGGTTTCGGGTATGGCCTCCCTGCAGTCGCCTGTTTTATCTGTCAAATCTGTACATCTATTGTCTTTTCTGCCTAGCTTGCTTATTGTCCTCCAGTTTGCTTTTTTCTGTCTTACTTTTTTTGTGGGGTGTGCCTGGATTTTTAAAATTTAATAAAAAAAATTTGAAAAATTTTTGTTTTTTGACAAGCGTCAGAAACAAGTGACATTTGATAATGTCCCCTTGCTGGGGGGGGGGGGAAAACCTTGCCTTCAGCTTTTTTTTCTCTTGCACACAAACATGTGTCAGAAATGTATATAACATCAGTTTATCTGTCTGTCTAGTTTGTTTTATCTTTTTTGTTTAACATCTGCTTGTCTGTTTTCTCGGAGCGGCCAGTAAACTTTTTGGGTTTTGTGGTTTTATGGATGCTCTCAGGTTTTTTTTGGGAAGCAAGTAACATGCAAATATTTTTGTCATGTTTGTTTTTGTTTTATATCGGGCAAACACTTTATAGCATTTGGGCCCCCTGGAATTTTTTGGGAAAAATCCTGGGAAATTTTAAACATTATGTAAATTGAAATTTATGAGTACATGTGAGAGAGTTACAGGTAACAGTGATTTAGACAATAGACAGAGATAAAAGACTGATAAAAAGGGAGATATAGACAGAGACACCCAAAAGCCACCCAGCCAAAATTTAAAAAAGAACATAAAAAAGGAACACTGCAGCAGGGCCCCTGGCCTGCAAAATTTTGTTTCCCCTCCCCCCCTAGGGTTAGACCAATTTAAAAACCTAGTCAGGTTAATCCACTGAAAGAAAAGGGGCCCCGACATCTGGGCCCAGTAGGGACAAATGCCCCGGTCCCCAATTCACAAACCCCCCCCAACCCCCCCTCATGCCAAATTTTTTTAACCTATTTTTTTCTTTCCTTTTTAAAATGTAAGTGTTTAATATGACATGCCATCAGTGAATTTACTGGTGTTTCCCCTGCTGTTTGCTTACTAGCAGTCAAAAATTTTTTAACTGGGGCTTCCCACAAGGTCCCAAACGTCCCCCCATTTTTTCATAGCGCGCACACAGATTTCGACACCCCTTCTTTCATGTCTAGGCAAATCAGGCCCCATCCCAGCAAAATTTTAAGGAAAGAAAAATAAAAGTTTATATACATTTGGAGCCCCCGCACGTGCACGTATAAACTAAGTGTGGGGGGGTTTTTAACCCTTTTGGGCGCAAAACCCCCAAAACCCGAGGTGTCTCCTGGTGTCTTTAAAAATTTTTTAAAAAAAAAATTTTTTTTTTTTTTTTTCGAAAAAGGGTTTTAAAAGAAAACCAAAAATACAAATTTGATGGAAAAAATTTCGGGAATTTCGCTGTCACGAAGTTTGCGACCTCAGCGATTTTTTACAAATCGGCTATTTCAAAAATTTGAGCCCTAATTTTTTGGGGGAAATTCCCCTTTTTTTCCGGTTCCCACCAAAATCGTAGCTATTTCTTTTGAAATCCATTTGTTCTATCGATTTGGGGTACAAAAAACTGCCCATTTGCCAATTTCAAATAACCCCAAAAAAGTGGGTTTAAAATTTGCAAATTTTGGGCCCAATTTTTATGCAAATTTAAAAAATTTTGACCAAAATTTTAAAAAAAGGGTCCAAATAAAAAAATGCGACATTTTTGCCCCTAAAATAACATTTTTTCTGTTCATCAGTCATGTCTCCAGGGCCCCTTGTTTTTTCTCTTGCTTTCCCATTTTGAATTTTAATTTAAACAAAAAAAAAGAAGATTTACGTTATGCAGACTAAATGATTCTTTTTCCAAAAAGGGGCTTGCCGTTTGGGCAATTAATTTTCCCCATTTAAAGGAAAAATGGAAATTAGAAATTTTTTTCCCTTTCCCGAAACCCCCAAAAAAATGAAAAAAAAAAAAAAAAAAGGGTTAACCCCTTTTAGGGTTTTGGCCCGTACACATAGTACGGCTATGCACCAGGGTTTTTGACGTACTAGTGCGCCTAAATTCCCCGGGACCCCCCCCCCCAAAATTTTAGTGAGAGAAAGTTGGTAGGGGTACATAGAAAAAAATTTGGGGCTATGTGGTTTATTGTGGGCGTAAAAAAAAAAATCCTGGAGGGACACAGTGCGTAAAGAAAAAAAAAAAAAACTTTGAAACCCTGTTTTTGGATTAAAACAGAGAAATTTTTAATTTTATTTTGTATGGTTTTTTAATTTTTGTATTCTAGTTTTCCTTTGGGCCATTTTATAGAAAGGAAGACATATTACAGAAATTGAATGATTTTTACAGATTTTTTCAATGAAAAAATACCTTGAAATTTGGGGCTCAAATTAGCAGAAATGGGTTTTGATTTTTTCCAAAATTCAAAAGTAAAAAAAATCATGCTAAGCGCCCAATCACATTTTAAATGGTGAGTCTAATTTTTCTTTTAAATGGGGCCGATATTTTTTTATACATTTCTACCCTAATCAGTAGTCTCCATAACAGTTAAAACTTCTATTTTTTGTGAGAATTTAAAAATTCCCAAAAAGGGAAAAACAAAAGAATGTTAAAGGGGGGGCCCGGAGACGTGGGTAATGAACAAAGGAAAAAGTTTATTTTAGTGCCCGGAAGTCTTTCTTGTTTTTTCTGTTTTCCCTATTTTTTTTTTTTTTTTTTTTTTTTTTAAATTTGACCACCCTGAGAAAAAGTCTCAGAAAGGGCCTTGGGGAAACCCGGGGCGGGTTTAAAAATTTTAAAAATTCATTTCCCGAAAACCCTGACAAATAAAAAATTTTAAAACACTAATAAAATGGCCCAAATGAACATTTAAAAAATCACATTACCCCTTTTTGACCTGACTTGGTGTTTTGGGGACAGTAGGAAACAAGAGGAAGGTAAGTTTTTTATGCTTCAATATTTATGCTAATATCATCTTTACAGGTTATTTAAGTATCACAATTCGTCTTATATGAAATTATAAAAATATTAAAACCTTTTTGGGGGGTTTTGGCTTAAAGCGCCAGTTTTTGTGACATACTAGTACGCATAAATTCTAGTGCCCCCTTTAAATCTCCCAGGAAAAGGCCCGGGGGCTTTGGTGTGAGAGAATGGGTGTGTGTTTTGCGGTAGAAAAAAAATCTGGGGGCCCCCGTGGCGCATTTTGGGGAAACCCAAATTTTAGTAGACCTTGTTTCACCATTTCCTCGCAGTAAAAAAGTCCTCCCCCTGGCATTTGGAGCACTTTTGTTCCCCAGTGACAGTCCCCAAAACGATGGAAAATGCCAATGAAGATAATTTCCAAATTTTTTGGGGAGGGGGTTTTGACCGAAACAATGACCATAATATCGGTTTAAAAGGGGAGGAAAAAAACCCGACCCCCCTCACCTTTTCCAAAATTTGGGGGTTTCTGGCCGTCCCTTTCTCACGTTTCAGTTGTTCCAGAATCAAAGGGAAACCCCTATTTTCCCCCAAAACCCAGGCTCAGATTTGAGCTTGGGTGAGATTTTGGAAAAGTGAAAAATGAAAATACAAACTCTTGAAACCCGTACCTGCATGGGGATTGAAATGGAATAATTCCCCCCAGTGAAGAGTCGTTAAAATTTCGATGATATAAAAGGGCTCTGGGAGTGTTTCCATATGCTATTCCCAAGGGGGAAAGGGGTACTTTTCGGAGTAAAATCCCCTGGCTTTTACAAAAAGGAACCGACAGTGAAAAAAGACCCTTTTATAGCGTTGCAATTGGGAAGGAAAATGTGCCCTGGTGGTGGTTTGTGGCGGTTTTCCAGCCATGAGGGACCGCAGTGGGGCCCTGCTGCCCCCCATGCCGCTTTCCTTTAGCTGGGCTACAACAAAGGCCACCATCCCCACCCACCCACCCACCACCCAGCTTTCCCCAACCAAAAACCCCCTGTCCCTGTCCAGTTTCCCACCAGCAGACCCCACCTGGGGGTTGGCAGGGGTGTCAAATTTTTTTTTCCCAAAACCCCACCCGTTTGGAAAGAAAGCCAAAGTGGAATATGGCCATGTTTACACTGGGGAACAAAAGCCAAATGAACTGGAAATTTTTTGAGTTATTCCCTTTTATGAACCCCTGAGGAAAATTTTTGTCGGGGGAAAAAAACAGATACTACGATATAACCCCTGGCAAAAAACTTTTCTCTCAAACCCAAAAACATGTCTACACCCTGGAAAAGGGGAAAAACTGTGGCTGGGGATGTAATTTTTTTCTTTGCCCCAATAATGCTTTGCCACAAAGTATTTTAAGCACATAGTGAAAAGATACTGGCAACAGACCACCTGATTTTAAAAACCCCCGGTTTCAGTGATATAATGGGGGGTTTAAACGATTTGTGTTACTGTTAAAGCATTTCTTCATTTTCTCAAGGGGGGGGGGGCAAAAAACCAGGCCCCGACAGAAACGACAGGGTTAAAATAAGATTAAGAATGTGCGGGGGAATTTTAAAAAAAAAAAAATGTGTTTTTGTTTCTGAAAGGAAATTCAAAATTATTTTTTTCTTTCAGGAAGCTTGTATTTTAAAGAAGGGCTTTGTTTGTTTTAAGAAAGACTCCTTTCAACAGTACAAACCAAACAAGAGGAAAAACCTTTGGAAAAAAGTTGTTTGTGCTTTGGATTGCTACAGTGGTCTTGTAATGGATTTTTCTGGGTACAAATGGAAGTTATACATTGGGAAAAAAACCAGGAAGTTATTGGGCCCTCTCTTGGTGGTTGGGTTTTGAAAAAATGGGTAGAACCATCCCTTTGGGGGGGGGGGGGCATATATTATTTACTGATTTAAATGGGGACACCAAAAACCCCCCACTCAGCGATTTTTTTTCGAAAAGAACAACAGATGTTTTGTGGCACAGTGGTGCAAATCGTAAAAAATAAAACCCAGGGTTTTACGCGGCAAATCGTTTGAGGTGAAGGGCAGGCATTTTGCTTTCCCCAAACAAAGGCATTTTGGTGGTATGAAAAAACGAGATGTCTATGTTTTCCATCATTTACCCTAATGAAATGTTTAAACATGGCCGGCAGCATAGAGAAAGTAATGAACCTATTTTAAAAAAACCCACAGCTGTTTATTGATTACTCCCCCCAACTGCGTTTAGTGGACAAATGTGACATGCAGATTGGGGTTTTCTGTTGTTTTTTGAAGAGTTATAAGTGGTACAATTTAAAAAAATTTTTTTCCCTCTTCTTTGGTCATTTCCATGCTCAATGCTTATAATATGTATAAGAAGAGGACCCAGAAACAAACCATTTATATGGGAAATTTTGTTTCATCAGACAAATTTGTATTCAAGTTTCCAAGGAACAGTACCTGCAAAAAGGCCGCCCACTTTAAAATTTTCAACAATACCTTTGTCTGAACTTTGGGGATCATTCCCAAAAACTGCCCGCTACTGGGTTTCAAGGAAAAAGGGTCAGAAGAGGTGTTACTCTGTGCCAACAAAAAAATGCCCACAAAAGCAAAAGGGGAAATTGTTTTATGTGTGAGGAGGTAAAACACCCCTGTGCATGGGCCCATGTTTCAAAGGGCTTCCCCAGGGTTTCAGAACTTCTAGAAAAATTCCCCGTGACTTTTATATGTGTATATAAAAAAATAGAAAAATAGTAATAAAAAAAATTTTTTTTTCGGGTTTTTGTTTTAAACAACAAATTTTTAAACAATATAAGGACACAGGTTTTTTGCAGTTTAAAGTGTATAAAAAAGAGAAAAAAAATAATTAAAAATAGTGCTCATGTTGGTCTCCCGAGGCAAAAAAAGGTTTTTGGAAAAAAAAAATTTAAAAAAAAAATAGAAAATTTGTACCTAAAAACCAAAAAAAAGTACGGGCCCCCATCACAAAAAAAAAACCGGGTGATGGCTCGGCATTTTTTGTCAACTTTTCCCCTCCATAAACTCGTAAGTATTTATGGTAAAATTTTTTTTTTTTGCCTATAATGTTTTAAAAAAAAAAAAAACTCCAAACTTTTCACAAGAAATTTTTTTTTTTTTTTTTTTTTAAAAATTTTGGGGGGAAACCCCGAGAACAAAATCCCCTGAGAGGGCCTGCCAACCCTCAAACATAGAAAAAATGGTAAAATACTCTAGGGAAAGAATAAAATATGTCATAAATTTTGGGGAATGACAGACATATAAGAACATAAGAAAGAAGCAACACTGCAACAGGCCTACTGACCCCCTGCGGAGGGGAGGGCCCCTGTCCCCCCCCCCCCCCAAATTTGCCAATGACCCCCCCAGCTGATCATCTCCACCCCAAGGATGGAACACGGAACCAACCCCCGGGAAAACAAAACTAGTCAGGGCCAACTCAAAACCCACCCCCCCACCCACTCATGTATTTATCTAAACCCATTTTTAAAAAAATACACAAGTTTTAACCTGAATAACTGTACTCGGGTTTTGGGCCATCATCCACAAATCTATTACCAAAACCAATGCTTTTCCCCTTTTATCCTTTCTGAAAACTGAATTTTTTTCCCAAATTTAAGCCCTTTCTGCAGTCCTGTCTTGGCCCGGAAATTTTTAGGGCCCCTATTTTTTCATCCCCTTTTTTATTTTGTTTTTCCATTTATACACCTCGATCAATCCCCCCTAAAATTTTACGCCTTTCGAAGGGTGCAGAAATTTAGGGCCCCCGTCCCAAAAACCCCATAGGAAAAATTTTGATCATGGGAAACGCCTTTTTCATCCTCCCCCTGTAAATTTTCCAGAGCATTTAAAAATCCATTCTGTAAAAACGTGACCAAACTTTAGCAGGCCCTTGTCTAAATGAGGGCCCAACCAAGGATATATAGAGTTGAAGAAAACCTGGGACTTCTAATTTTTTAAAACCTCTAGAATGAAAACCCTGAATTCTGTTAGCTTTATTGCGAAAACTAATGCATGTTGGGCTTGGTTTTTTAAAATTTTCCCGCTTTAAACCCGAACTCCTAAACCCCTTTTTGCAATCAGTAGTTTAAAATCTACATTTTTTTAGTTTTTTATGTTGGGGATGGTTAATTTACCTGTACAAATTTAGGGAAATTTTGCATTTTTTCTTTTATTAAAATGCTCTGCCACTTCCCGGGCCATTGCAACAGTCTTTCAAATCATCCTGGAGTGCTCTAGTGTTCCCATTTGAATGAATAGGATGGCCTATTTTTTGGGGTTTATCAGAAATTTGGGTTTTTTGTCCCCTATTATTTCCCCCATCTATGTCGTTTATGTAAATTGTGAACAAAAACCCGGGCCCCAAAACTAATCCTTAGGAAAAAAACCCCTTGTGATGTGCCCCCATTCTTTATTTCTCCCCCATTTCATGCAAACTCTTGCTGTTTTATTGTCAGCCCCTGCCTCTAAACCCCGGAAAAAAATTTTTTTTTCCTATTCTGTGTGCCTTAAAATTTTTTCGTAACCCCTGGTGTGGAACTCTATCGAAAGCCTTACGAAGGTTTTTATATACACAATATCATATTCATACCATTTATCACCTCCTCAAACACCTTTGTGAAAAAAAGTTAGTAAAAATTTGTTTAAAACAGGAAAAGCCCCTTTGGGAAAAAATGTGTTAAGATTCATTAATTTAATCTGTGGGCCCGTCAAGATGGCTTTCGAATTGGGTTTTGGCAATTATTGATTCCATAAATTTTCCCCCTATGGAGGGAAGGCTTATTGGTCCATAGTTTTGAAGACCCAAAGGGCCCGTAAACCCGCCTTGTAAATAGGTATTAACATTTGCCCTTTCCACTTATCAGGCACTATCCAGTTTGTAGGATATGTTAAAAAAATTAGCCAAAGGTTTTGCTAAGTTCCCCCTTTACATTTCCCTTTAAAAACCCCTTTCAAACATTCATCGGGCCTTTGGGGGTTTGTTAGGTTTTAGTTTTTTCTATTTGTCCCGAGGACCATGTCACCCAGTTTCCGGGAATCGTTTCCCAAATTTATTAATCCTGTTCTACATTTTCTATTATTTTGGGAAAATCGCTAGTATTTTCCTTTGGGGAAAAATGGGGGAGGAAGTAGGTATTTAGGGAAATTTTACAATATTTCCCTTTTCCCCTGTCAGTGATTTTGACCCGAGTTACTCCTTTAAAGGGGGCCCTCTTGTCCCCAAAACTTACTTCTGTAAAAACCCGAAAGAATCCTTTAGGGTTAATCTTTGAATCCCTTTGACCTTAGCCTCATAACCCTTTTTGCTTTTTTATTTCCTTTTTTTAAATTTTTCCCCTTTTTAAATTTAAAAATATTTATTTTTTAACTGCCCATTCCCCCCTTTTGGGAAAGCCCATACAGTGGGGCCCCCGCATAACGATGGCATCGCAAGGGGGTTTTTTTCCGCAAAAGAAATTTCTTTTAAAACGCAAAATTTTTGGGCCCCGCCCCTTTCCCATTTTAAAAAACCCCCATACCGATTTTCGTCCGAGACGCGTCCCAAAAGTTTCCCTTTAGCCAGCCTCACAAAGTGCCGCTCCGGGCCCTTTTTACCAGCCCCGCCATTTCCCCGGGGAACATCCAAGCATTAAAAACTCGGAATTTTCGTATTATTCAGTATTTTTGGTTTCTGTTTTTTGGAAAATAATGACCCTGGGGCCCCCAAAAAAGTTTTTTTGGGGAAACCCCGTGGTAAAAAAAAGGGGAGAAAATTTGGGATGGAAATTTTGGGAAAAATTTTGAAGGGGTTTGGGGGTAACCCTGAGAAGCCTATGCCCGTTTTTGGAATCCACTGTTTCCTAATTCAGAGATTAAGGGAAAAGTGTGCACAGTGGGTTGAAATGCAAAAACCCTTTTTAGATGAAAATCAACCCCGACACAGCTTTTTGCAAGCCCGGGTGGTGGGCTATTTCAATGACCCAAGTTTGGGGCCCCTTTTAGACAAATCGAAAGGAACGGGAGGGACAGAGCTCTATTTGGGCAGATTTGTTGTGCGACAGAGGTTCCGTGACTCTCAAGCTGGGCCTAGTGGCATTAAAAAAAAAGGGAAAGGGGAAATAAACCCCCGGGAAAAAGGAAATTTCTACCTCAATGTTAAAGGAAGGGGGTTCCCCTTCCCAAACAGTAAAAAAGATAAAAGTCCCCCCCTCCTCCCAAACCCCTCAATCATCACCAGATCTTTTAAAAAAAGTAATGCATTTTAAATTTTGCATGCCTTTTTTGTTTGTTGTATTAAAAAATTTAACCCCCTTTTTTTTTTATGTAGTAAAAAAAATTTTTTTTTATAAATTTTGGCCGTCTTGCACGGATTTAAATTTTTTTTCCATTATTTCTTATGGGGAAAATTCTTCGAAAAACGATTTTTTTCGCAAAAGGGTGAGCCCCCTTGCCCGGGGTTTAAAAACGTTTCCGGGGGTTTCCCCTTAAATGCCCTCTTTTTTACCGTGAGGGTGTTTTAACTATTGTTCATTTCCTTTTTGGGGTCTTTTTGTTGATCTAATTATCCTACTGGGAAAAAAATTTTCTGGGCCAGCTAGAACTATGCTCGAAAAAACGTATATTGGAAAACCCAAACTCTTACCTGGAAACCCCTAGGGCAGAACATCCCAATTTAGCCCCCCCAGGTAAATTTTTTAGTCCCATTAAGTCGGCCCAAACGAAAATTCCCGGGGGCAGGATTTGATTGCAGTTTTTCTGGGGAATTTTCCCTATATTAAAACCCCTTTTTTCTGTCGCAACCCCCCAATCCCGAGGGGTCTCCTGGTTTTCGCAAAAATTTTAAAAAAAAAAAAAATTTTTTTTTTCTTTTGAAAATGGGTAGAGAATCTTTTCCCGAATTTTTAATGACACCAAAAAAAAAAGAATTTGAAAGGAAAAAAGAAAGGAATTATGCCCTCTTTGCGAAGTTAGCGCCGCGGCGCTGTTTACAAATCGGCGTTTTTGCCCACCCTTTTTCACTATTTTTTGCTAATTTCCATTATTCCAGTCACCCAAACTCATAGCTATTTCTTTAGAAATCCATTTTTTTTTATCGATTGAGTACACGAAATGCCCATTTACTGATTTCAAAAATACCAATAATGTGGTCAAAATTTGCAATTTTGGGCCCAAATTTTATAAAAAATAAAAAAATGACAATTTCCAAAAAAAGGTCCAGAATGAACAATGCCGACATTCCTGGGTCTAAAATAAAATTTTCCTTTCTTTTTTCTGGGCATGTCTCCAGGCCCCCCTAATATTTAAATCTTGCTTTCTATTTTGAATTTTTATTAAAAAAAAAAATAGGAGACTTACTATTGCAACTACTGCAATATGTAATAATTGGTATAAATAACTCAAACCCCTTTCATGGGCCGCCCTATTGAATGGCTAGTTGGACATTTATTTTGGGCAAATTTGGGATCATTTGTTTACTTTTGAACATTGGCAAAAATCAAACATTTTTCCCCAAATTTTTGCTTTCCCTTTTTAGGTTCTTTTTTTTATTAAAAAATCAATCAAAAACCCTCTATTTTTTATAATATGTTTTCCCTTCTATTCAAAGGGGAAAACCCAAGGGAAAAAGAGAATACAACCATAAAAAACTATAAAAAAATAGACCCCAAAAAATCGGCCCTTTTAATTTAAAAAAACGGTCGTTTTTTTTTTTCCCCATTATTTCCTGCGTGCTCCAGGATTTTTTTTTATTTTGGGCACATGACCCCCAAGACCCCAAATTTTCTCACATGTTTGGGCCCCACCAGCTTTCTCCTGCCCTTGGGTTTGAAGCCGCTAGAATTTATGAGAAAATATCGTTTAAAACGGGACCCCCGTAAGACGTATAAAAAACGGCCCGGGGACAGTCAAAGGGGGTTTAACCCCTTTAGGGTCCAAGGCCAAAATCTAAGGGGGTGCTCCAGTGTCCCGAAATTTTGAAAAAAAAAAAAATAAAAAATTTTTCTTTTCAGAATTTAAAAACAAATTTTGGTTTAAGGTAAAAAGACAGAAAAAAAAAATTTTTGATCATACTTACCGAGATACATGCCAAAAAAATTTGTCCAAAATGATGTGGGGCGGAAAACATCGAAAAAATTTCCACATCGCGAATTTACTTTTTATTTAGGGGTTTTTTTATATTTTTTTTCTTTTTTTCCAAATTTTTTTTCCTTTTTTCCAAACTAACATTTGGGCCTGAGAGACCAAAACGTATATAATTATATTTTATAAACTCACTGTGTTAAAACACAAAAAACCCACAAAATTTTTTTAAACATTTTTATTGTTTCCCCACTGTTGTTTTGTTAAAAAAACTTTGCCAAACCCTTGTATAATACAAAATTTTTCTTCATATATTTTACATATTTCAATCACGGGAAACATGGTTTTAGAACTGCTGGAGTTTTGGGGAAACTCCTTGAAACAAGGCCCCCATGCAAAAAAGGGCCCCTTACATTCCTCACAATAAACCGGTGTCTTTGCGTCTTTGTTGCGTCGTTTTGTTTGTGCCAGACATGCATCCCCTTCTGAGAAAATTTCTTCTGAGTTAAAAGGGAAGTTTGTATTATAAATGATAAACCCTTCCCCCTCAAACGTTTGGGGTATTCCGAAATTCGAGGACCTTGGGGTTGTATAGCGGGGTTTTTTGTTACCTGGTACTTCATTATGAGTTGTCTAAAAAACAGACAAAAAAATTCACCATACGGGGGTCTGTTCCCAAAAGTCTTTATTTGGTGCAAAATTTATATGCATTTTAGCATGAAATGTCCATGGGGGGGGATGGAAGAAAAATTTCATGTACCACTTGTAAATCTTTCGAAAACAGTCAAAAACCAATCTGCATGTCACAAATTTTCAACCAAGGCATGTTTTGTGGGATTATCAATCCCTGTTTACTGGTTTTCGAATAGTTCTTTAGTCACTCAATCAAAATTTTCCCCTGTCTTTCATTTCATCAGGTGAATGGGGTTTTAAAAATTGACATCTCGGGTTTTTCCCTGGGCCAAACCGTAATGCCATGATTCCTTGGGGAGTAAACACCCTTTCAAAGTTTTAAAACCACGAACACCTGCGTTTAGCCTGGGCAAAATGTTTTCGATTAGAACTCACTGTGCCACACACATCTGTCTTGGTTCACTTTTCATGAAAAAACTGAGTAATGGGGTTGGTACCAGTTACGGTTTTATAATGTAAAAGGGCCCCCAAACCCAAAAATAAGGGGCCATCATTTTTTTTCTTACTACGTTCCCCCCTGAATACCCAATAAAATCTTGGTAAAACTTTCAATGTTTTACTTCCCGGGAAAATAAAAAAATATCCAAAACCAAAAAGGGCCCCTGTCCCCAGTCCAGAGAAAAAACATTTTTATACCAAAGCTTTTTCCCCTTGCTCGGTATATCTGCTTGAATGAAATCAACCTTTGAATAAAATCAAAGACACGTCAAATTTCAAGATTCATGAATGGGGTAAAAGTATATGGGAAAAAATTTTTTTTTTGAGATACATTTTAAAAAATATCTAATCTTGTATAACCTGTCACTTCCCGTCATGGCCCCGGGTTTTTTTCAGAGAAATGCAACATACGTAAAATAAGATAAAACCGTTTACTGGGGTGATTTCACTGAAGACCGGGGGAAAATTTGCCAATCTGTGGGCCCTAAGCTTTTATATTTTGCTTTGAACATGAGGCATAAAACATTAAATTTTGCAAAAAGCAAATACATTTCTGCAACATTCCCTCTCTTTCCACCGTGTAAATCTTGACTGTTGGGGAATTATCGTATTTGCCATGGGGTACTCAAAATACTATTACTTTCCCCTGACAAATTTTTCCCTTCAATGGTGGTCAAAGAAAAATTTTTCAAAGCTTTCAAGTTCTTTGGGGCCGTCTTTCCCAAGGGGAAAAATTGGGGTAAAATTTCCCACTTCGGAGTCAAAAAAGTGGTGAGGTTTGGGGAAAAAAATTGGGATTTTTTTTCCCAATCCCCCTTTTAGGGTTTTTGTGGTGGATAGGGAAACATAATAGGTGGTTGTGAAAGGGGGTTTTGGGGTTGTGGTGGGTGGTGGTGCGCCCCCTTTTGGCCCTTTAAACTGGGGGAGTCACAGCGGGGTCCACCCTGGGGGGTTTGGTAAACGCATGGCTGTCCCCATTTCCTTTCACCATCCACCATCCATAAAGCCTTGGTCAAATCCATGCCAAGTTTACCCAAACATCTTCTCACTATTCACTACCTAAAACTGGTGTGGGAAAAAAGGGGGAAAGTCCCCGGGATTTTACCCCACCCCTGGGCACAGCATAGTGTCACTCCCCACACATGCGGCGGCGAACTTACAAACGCTTTGGTAAATTTTTTTTCCCTCATATCACTACTAAATGATGTGAGCGCAATAAATTCAAAACCCACGTCACTTCATTTCATTACTGGAAACGCGAAAATTTTGTTTTCTTTTGGGGGTTTGGGGCACAACGACCATGAGTCCCCGGGGTCCCCACCCCAGGGTAGAAGGTTGGGGGGGGATCGTCGGGTTTTTTTGCACTTTTAATCTTTATCCTGGTCATTCCTTTTGGTCACTAATGATAAAAGCCGTAAAAATTTGTTTTCTTTTTCCCCTTCCTCAGTGTCAAAAAATATAGAATGAGAGGAGGCCCAAATTTTTCCCGGGGAGGAGAGTAAAATTTGCGACGAGGCATGGGGGGAAACAATTCAATTAAATTTAAATTAAAATTTTTATTTCTATAAGGATTAAAATGCCCCAGTTTACAGAATTTGGTTATTTTTTGGGGTTTTCCCATGTAGAAAAAATAATAATTACAGAGTGTACCACTAAAAACACTTGTATGGTAGGCATTTCGGGCGGGACTTAAAAAAAATTTTAAAGTTTAAAATATTACAAAATTTAAAGGTAAGTTGGAAATTATGGTTTAAGGGGGGACAAAATACTATTTTTGTGAGTTTAGCTGTGAATGCTTTTGTTTTGGCACTATCCTTTGGGGTTTTTTCCGGGGTTTTTTTTTTTGGGGGGGGTATCACGGGCCCAAAACTTATGACTATTTTAAGATTATTATTTGGGGAAATTGAGTTTGAATTTCTGTTTATGGTAAAAATGGTGTGAGTGAGTGTAAGTTTTAAACCACCAGGTGGTTGTTAAAGGTGGTTTGTGTAATTGTTGACGGGGTTTGGTTTGGGGGAGATAAATGTTTTGTAAAGGGTTTAGTTTTAAAGGGTTGTGAATGTGTCTGCAGTTTTAGAATTTAGGTGGGGGGTTTTCCGATTTTTGGGGCCCTTTAAAAATTTATTTAAATTTTTGTAAAGGTTTGTCTGCCACGGGGAATGTCAAAAGAGAGGGTTTGTTTTCTGGGGGTTGTCCCTGTGGGTTCTGTCGAAAACTATAAAGGGAAAGCGTTTTAGGTAAAGGTTTAAAATTTTGGAATTTAGGCCCTGTAGATGTAGATTCCCAAGTAGTAAGTGGGGATGTACTAAACGGGAGAAAGGGTTTGATCATGGGGAAAGTGGGGGGAGGGGGTGTTGCGGGGAAAGGGTTTTTAGTGATTATTTTTTATTTGCGGGTTTTTGTTGGGTTTTTTGGGCTTTAGGTGTGTGCTGCATTTGCCCCCCAAACACGATAGCATAGGTGGGGTTTAAGGATTTTATAAGTAAATTTGGGTTTATAGTGTGAAAAAGGGGGGTTTGCGGCACGTAGTATCGTATTTTGGGAAAGAGGACCCCAAACCGTTTTGGATCCCTTTTTGGTTATGTGTTGGTAGGGGTTTGCGGGAAGTTCAGGTTGTTGTCGAGGTATGGGCCTAGGAATTTCCCCTCATTATGCTGGCAATTAGAGTTTTGTCGTTTTTAAATTTTTTAATTTGGCATCCCTGCTTTTGTAAAAATGATGTAGTAATTTTTGTCATTTTAAAACTTTGGTTTTAAAATTGGCGGTACCCAAGTCGATTTTTTGTTAGCTATCCTTAACAATTTTGTTGGGGGTGGCAAGTTTTAAGGGTGAGAGAGGCATAAGTCGTGTCGTCAGAAAAGGGGAATTGGGGTTCAGGTGTTGAGTTTAATTTTTGGAAGCCCTTGATGTATATGAGGGGGAGCGGGGGCCTGGGGGAACTGCCCCGTGGGTGTTTTTGATGCTGTTTTTTTAAATGGGAATATGCCCCTTTTAGAAAGGGTAAGATTTAAAATATGCAAGCGAAGGCCCTTTATACCATAATGGTCAATTTGTGGAGTAGGATGTCAGGGTTTAGGGTTTTAAAATTTTTTTTAAAGGTAAAAAAAAAAATTTAGGGATTTTCCCTTTTTTTTCCAATGCAGTGAAAAGGGCAGATCTAGCATTTTTTAATGCATGGGTTAGTGCTTTTTTTTTCCTGAACCCAAATTGGCAGGGGGTTTGAGTATGTTTTGTGCGTTTTTTAAATGAATATAGTTCCTTTTTGGCACGAGGTTTCTCAAAGTTTTGGATAGCAAGGGTTTAAGTTTGATTTTGGCTTTAGGGTTTAAATCTGTGGGTCACCCCTTTAGGGTTTTTGGTAAAACCTTTGCGTCTTGAGTATTTTGGGGAAAGGGCTATTTTCAAGTGACTTTTTAAAAATTTATGAGAAAGATGCGAGAGGACGGGGGTCGTCTCTTGTACAATAATGGGGGGGGAATGAGACAGTTTCCCCTGAGTTTTTTTTAAGTGATTTATAATCTCAGTGATTCCATGGGTCAGTTGGAGAAAGATAAAAGGGAAATTTTTGGGAAAATTTCCCATCTGGGTGCCCCCGGCCCGGGGCATTGGTGGTGGGTTTTTAATTGGCGAGATTAGCCCTAGGGTTTGAGAAAAGGGCTTTTAAATCTTGTTAGCTGGGGTAGTGGGTGCTGGGGTTTTTTTAAATTGGTTTAGTTGGGGCAATATTCTTGTTTTTTTTTTTGTTTGGGGTCCCTAGAATTGAAGAGAGTTTTTTCCCGGCTTTTTTATTTTCTTGTGCCCGTAAATTCTAGGATTTGTTAGTTTTTTTGGGCTTTTTTTTTATTTTGGGTGAGGATGAGAATATTTTTAAAGAAACCCTTTGTGTTTTAAGGGCCCTGCTATATTGTTTTCCCATATTGGGTTTTTTATCTTTGGGAAATTTCGGGAATGGTCCCGGGTTCCCATGGAAACCCAAACCCGTTTGTTTTGATCTGTTTCTTTTTTTTTATGGACAATGTTTGTTGTTAGTCAAAGTAATTTTTTAAAGGAAAAAAATGTTGTCAGTACTTCCCTTTTTTTGGAGTAATGGAAACTGAGGAAAACGGCCCGGCTTTTCACGGCTTTTCGGGCCCCTGATTTTTTTTTTTATGGCGCACACCCCCCCGCAGCCCCTTTTCTCTACAGTAGGCCTATGAGGTTTTGACAAAATTTGATGGCGCTAAAAAAATTTTTTTGGCGAAGTTTCCCCGGTTTTGGGGACACCAAGTAAAGGGTTTAGATCAAAGGGGGAGGCCCCTGGGGGGCCCAAAAACTAGTGATTTTTTGATCATTTTCCCAAGCTCATCCTTAACCTCAAGATGTTTAAATTTAGAAATTTTGTTGGCAAGAAACCGTCAAGAGTTGTTTCTCTGTGGTTCTGTCACAACCTGTTCTAAAAAGAACCCCTAAAACCGTACCCGGGAAAGGGTCACTAGATCAGTTTCCCTTTATTTTTCCCAATCAATTTTTTCAAAGTTAAAAACCCCCATTTAAAAAACTTTTTTCAATCTAGATGCCAATAAAATTTCGCCCATAACAGTTATGCCCCCCCAATAAAGGGTTTGGGGGGCCCTATAAATCACCCCAAAAATTTAAATTTTGTCATGTCCTCGAGAAATGTACCCAAAAAGATTCTGTGTTCGATGTCTCTAATCTTATATCATGTCAAAGACAAAAAATTTTAAAATTTTCTCTGACATACATGGCCCCCCCCCAAACCTTCCCTGTTGACCTGTCAGGTGGAAAAGTTTAAAACCCTGTATGTTGAAATTCAAAAAGCATTTTCTATTTTCAGGTTGAACCAGGTTTTGTTATCCCAAATATATTTATTACCTAAAATTCCCAAGTAATTTTAAAGTCATCTATCTTTTTTTTTGGGGACCCCTATTTTGTATAGAAATTTTTAAAAAGGGGTAGCCCCGGGAAAGGGGTAGTCATTTAAAGGGGAAAGCTAGCATGTAGGAGGAAAGGGGAAAAGAAATTTTATTGGGGCTTCAATATGACGTAATATCATCTCTATGGTTATTCTTTTATTCCCAATTATTAAAGTTGACATTTAAACAATTTTAAATTAACATAAAAACTTTTTTTCCAGAAAGGGCCCCCGTTTTCCCGGTGTTCGCTAATTGGCAAATTTTAAAATTTTTTGCCCAAATTTTTGCTATCCGGCAAGGGTCTTTCAAATAGGCACCCCCCCCCAGTTTGTTTCATTTCCGTGCCCACATTTTTATGCGGAAAATTTTCCCAAAAATTTCAAGGGGTTTTCCCCCTTTCAGGGCCCTTTCCCCGTGATTAGGCTTTACGGTGAGTGCCCAAAAACCGTAGTTTAAAGCCATGAGTCAGTACT
This sequence comes from Cherax quadricarinatus, assembly GCF_026875155.1. NCBI lineage: Eukaryota > Metazoa > Arthropoda > Malacostraca > Decapoda > Parastacidae > Cherax > Cherax quadricarinatus. The sequence continues at coordinate 73,493,397 of NC_069408.1, forward strand.
TGAAAAACTGTGAGGGGTCTTTTGGGGGCCTAGTATGGAGAATACATCTATGGGGTTTTATGTGTACCCCCATAAAACAGTCCTGAGCAACGGGTTTTAAATGAGAAAAAAAAAATAAAATATTTTTTTTCGTTTAAAACAGCAATTTGCAGTGTTTTTTGTATTTTTTTTATGTTGTATTTGCGTTTTTCTTGGTTCATTGAAGAAGGGAAGACATATTACAAAAAATAGAGGGGAAATTTTGTCGGTTTTAGCATGGAAATGGCTTGAAACTGAGAAAAAGTACCCGGAAAAATTTTTAAAAATTTTGGTATTAAAGAGAAAACAAACGCCCTCACAGGTCTAATACACTTTCCGCTGGGGGGTTTAAATTATCCCTTACAAATATGGTGATGATATTTATAAAATTATTACAGTATTGCATAACAGAAAATTTTTTAAATTTTTTGGGTGTGAAAAAAAATTATTATGTAAAAAAAAAAAAACCCAAAATGGAATTTTTTTGAAAAGCTAAAAAACCATAACTAATGAAAGAGGAAATTTTAAATTTTAGTGCCGGGAAAAGCCCTACTTTTTTTAAATTTGGCCCCTTTTTTTAGAAATTTGGAATATTTGAACTTTGTTTTAAAATTGGGCCCCAAATTAAAAATTTCCCGATCACTTTATTTTGTGTTAAAACAGTTGATTGGTGTTTTTGTCCCAAAAACCGATAGAATGAAGTAATACTAGTAAAATAGCTAAAAATTTGGGTTTGATTGGAATAATGAAATTTGGGCCCTAAAAGGGGATTTCAAAGTCGGCAAAATCGCCGATTGTAATATCGTGCACATAAAAATTCGCGAGAGCATAATTTCGTAAATTTTTCCCCACCAAATTTGTACTTTTTTTTTTAAATTCCTTACAAAAAGATTCTTAGATTTATAAGAAAAAATAAATTTTTTTTTTTTTTAAAAAATTTCTTGGCCCACGGGTGGTGACTCCGTTTTGGGCCCTTTTGGCCCCTTAAAAGGGGTTTAGTTATGATATTTTTAGGGACTTGATAATTTTATTTATGGTCCCTGTACCAAAATTTTATTTTACACCTGTGCTGGTTTTGCAGGTACCATTAAAATCGCAAAAGTCTCTCTTACTCTTTGACGCCAATATCCCTTAATAATCATTTGGGCTTAAAAATTTTTAAAATTTAACATAAAATAGGCATTTTAAATTAACCCATTATGTTTTTTTCCCTCAAAATTATATATGAAACCCCGTTAAATAGCATATAAACATGATAATACACTACAGAATAAAAATTATACGTGGCCCCGGGTTTAAATTTTTTTTCTTTTCCAGAAGTTAGGGTTCAGGTCCGTATGACCAAATTTTTTTCCCAAAAGGGGAATATTGTGAAGTAGGTGTCCTTTTAGACCCCAAAATAAAACGTCCCAAACGCATTCCCTAAATAATTACATAATTGGTCGCATTGGGGGGGTTTATCTTTAAGGGGGGGCCCACTGTACAGGGAAACCTTTACAAAAGGAAAATTTTAAGCATGATCATCACTGAGAATAAAAATTATATATGAAACCCCATTAAGATATAAAAATGATAAAAAGACTACAGAAAAAAATTTTTTAAAAATATGAGATTTTTTTAAAGGGTTTTGGAAGTTTTTGGAAAAATTTACTTTTCTCTAGTAAAAACTGGTTGATAATGTAAAAAAAATTTTTTTTTGAATGCCTTATTTTTATAGAAATTCACAGCGTTTGTGGGTTAGTGCTTTTTATAAAAAAAAAAAAATAATTTATTATTATTAATTTTAAATTTAATTTAATTATTTTTATTTTTTATTATTATCTTCATTCACTCTAAAAAGGGTTGTTTTTGCGGGTTTGTTTAAATTTGAACTGTAATTTTAAAACGTAGAGTATTTGTATTGTGGGGGTAATTATTTTTATTAAAAAAAAAAATATTGAGGGAATTTTTTAAAAAAACTTTAAAAGGGATGTGAATGAACAAAAAAGTAGACCATTTTTTAGGGCATTTTTTTGGGCCTGATCAAGTGATGCCCATCCCTGTTCAGTTTTTGTTCTTACTTTGTTCAACTTTTGTATCTCGTTCTCCCCTTCTTTTACTTTTCGTTAACTATTTTGGCTCTATGGCGAGGGCGCAAAAGGTTGCTGAAATAAAAGATTCGTAAGCCTTTTGTTTTTTTTTCCCAAGTTAGGGAGGGATGGGGGGCCATTTTTCTTTTATTCAATAAACACCCTGCCATCACCTTCACACTTTAAGGTTAATAATTTAAGGTGATTTTCCCTTTTTTTGGGTTTTTTTAAATGCATTTTTCTATTGCTAAAAAAATAAGTTAGGGGTAAATTTGTTTTTTGGGTTTTATTGCCTTTTAGTGTGTTGAAAATAATAGTGTGGAGTTGGGGGTAGCTGGGTGGAGGGACGCCTTTAAATGTTTTCTTGCTCAGCCATCAGAGAAAATGTGTAGGGGGACCTTGTGCGTTTGGCCCAAGACTCCCCCCCCGCTTTTTTTTAAAAAATTTTTGGCATGAATTATTCAATTATTCCTTCGTTTTGTGGCATTAAAGGTGGGTTGTTAGAATGTTTAAAATTAGGAAAAAAGGGATGTCGATGTTAATAAAAAGGTTGCGCCACGTGTAGGTGGGGGGTAGGTGACCCCAGGAAGGTCCCATTAGGTTCCTCGTTGATTTACGAATAAATACTATATTCTTCAAAATTTAAAATTTTTGAGGGTTTTGACGTATAAAATTATGTTTAGGGGAACCCAATTTTTTGGGTTTACATGTATAAATACTCAATTTTTTAGCGGCTTAAAAATCAAGGGGCGAAATTTTTGGTAGGCCCAAAAGTGAGAAAATGGGTTGTGTGGCCCGGGCCCACCAATAAAAAAAACCCTGGGGCACCCTTTTGGCCGAATGGGGAAAAAAAAAAAAAACATCGTTTTTTTGGAAAAAAAAACGCCATTTAGGGTTTTTTTCGAAAAAGTCTTTATCGTTTTTTCCGTTTTCATGTTTTTTGGTGAAAAAAAGGGAAAAAAATATTACAAAAAATAGAGATGTTTTTCATTATTTTGCAAAAAGACGACCTTGAAACTGAGTCAAAGTGGGAAAATTTTCCCGTTTTTTTAAATTTTAGGGTAAATAAATCACACCCACGTCCAATCACTTTCAACGGGGGGGTCTAATATTTTTTTCATAGTGCCTGAATTATTTAAAATTTTTCCCCCAATTTAATGCAGTAGTCGGGAAAAACAGTAAATTTTGTTTTTTTTTGAAAGAATAAAATCAAAATGGGAAAGAAATAATATAAGAGGGGGCCCTTAGGATGGGGACAAGGGAAAAAAAAATTTGTTATTTTAGTGCCACGTTTTTTCCCAGTTTATTCTTGCCCCTTTTTTAAAATTGGATTTTTTTTTAGTTTGGGGGAAAAATTGGGCCCAAATTTTTCTTTTCTGCCCTCCATTTTGGGGGTAGCCCAAAAATTAGTAAATGGGAGGTTTCTTTTTTAACTCAGTGTAGATAAAAGGGAAAGGTTCTAAAAAAAATAGCTATGAGTTTGGTAAACGGGAAAATTAATAAAATTGGAAAAAATTGGGGTCAAAGTGGGCCCAAAATCCCCGTTACCTTTAATTTTCGCCGGCCCGTAAGTTCGCGGGAGCAAAATTTCCCATGATTTTCCCCCAAATTTCGAACTTTTGGTGAATTCCTTGGGGAAAAGATTCTCTATCATTATAAAAAAATTTTTTTTTTTTTTTTTTTTTTTAAAAAGGGGAACATAGAATGACAGTTTCAGAAAGGGGCCTAAAAACCAGTAAAAAGGGTTAAGACTACCCCTTTTTTAAGGTAAAAAATGGGGTGTACTGTATGGTTTTTTCCCTTTGGGTGTTTTAAATATTTTATAAAAAGTATGAGACGGGACCCAGGGTCCCAACCCCGGGGCTCCCAGCCCCTGGGTTCCCTAAAACCTGGGCTCCCCTGCCCCCTGACTTCTCAAAATAAGTAAATTTTCCCCTCTCTCCTACATTAAGATTACAAATTTTTAAAAGAAAAAAAGAATTTAGGGTGAATTTTTTTCCCTTTTTTTGTTTTTTTAAAATCCCTAGTTTTTTTTAAAACTTATAAAATTTTTAGTGTAAACTTGTTGCTGGTTTTTAATGCATTTAAAAAGGGAAAAAAAATGGCTTTTCCCTTTGGCGATGTTGCTTTCGGCGAAGCCGGGAAAACCTGTTCTCCCGTAAAAGGGGGGCCCCTACTGAAATATATCTAGAATAAATAAATTTGCCTTTAATGTATGGGGGAGTAAAGGGGGGGAAAGGGTTTTATTTTTTGGGTTTAAGGGCCCCATGAGAAACCCGGGGTTGGTTGGGGTTTGGAGAATTTTCCCCAGACACCATCACATTAAATGATGTATTTTAATTTAAAAAATAAGAAATTTTTACTTTTTAATTTTAAAATGAGAAAGTTTATTAGGTTAAAAAAATACAGTTACTGTTTCCATACTTGCAGCACGAAAAGAAACCTAGGATCCCCCAAAAAAAGTGGGAGGAAATGTATTTCCTTTTGGGGCCCTTTTTTAATTTTTAAAATTTAATATATTTTACTTTTTTGAAACCCTTTTATATTTACCCCTTTCCCTTTGGCGAGGGTAGTTTAATTAGTTTGTGGGGGAGATGGGGCGGGGGGTTTAGGGTAGTGGAAGAAGCAGGCCAGCGTTTTTGTTAAATGGATTTATCCCACGTCCAACAAATTGGGGGGGGGGGGGGTTTACTTTCGTGTCGTTTTTGTATCGTTAAACCGTTTAATTACTTCGCTCCCTTTTAATTTACACTTTATCGTTGGCTGGACTATAGCTTTATCGATCCCGTGCTTTAGTATGGGACATATTGTAAAAAACACTGAAAAACTGCATAAGGCACATTCTCCCTCTCTCTTCTCCCCCATTTTGGGACTTGCCCAAAAAGTTTTTTCTTTTTTGAATTTTTTTGGTTTTTTTCCCTTTTTTATCAAGGGGGTGGACTAGAAAAATTTCTTTGTGCCCCTGGTGGCTTTTTTAGCATTTTACAAAACAAAAAAGAAAACTGGAAATATTTTTCAAAATTCACAGGTAACTTGGAATCGACCGAAATGGTTTTAAAAAAAATGGCGGATGGGTTTGGGGGTGGTGGGGCCCCTCAGGCCACGCTCCCGGGCCCCTGGGCAAATTTGGGGAAACCTCGTTAGTTTAGTTTTTCGACGTTGGAAAAAGCCATTTTCTTTTACGCCCAAAAAGCACCCTTAGCGAATTTGCGTTTCTTAATGCCGCCATTAGTTGAGGGGCCACCCTTTCGGGCCCCTCCTACTTGCGGGGTACTCATTTAACCCTTTTACTGTTTCAGGCCCCCCTCTGAAACTGTCATTTATGTCGCCAAATATTCAAAAAAAAAAAAAATTTTTTTTTTTATTGAAAATGTTAAAATTCTTTTTCTGAGGTTTTTTTTCCAAAAAAAAATTTTTTTCCATCGGTTTCTTACTGAGAATAGAGCCGGAAGTTTGCAGAAAAAAGAAACCCCGTTGGCAACAGCGGCGAGCCCCCCAACCCGGTAACTTTAAATTTTCTGGTTTTTGAAGGTTTTTTTTTTTTCACTATTTTTTTTTTTTACAAAAATTATTTTGCCCATGAGACCAAAAATATGGTGCAATGTCCCTATATACCCCCCGTTGTTAAACAAATAAACACCCAAAAAATTATAATATATTGTTTAAAAAAACTTTTTTTCAAAACCCAAAAACATCCTCCCCCTCCCTTCCTCCCCCCTCCTTTTCCCCCTCTTCCTCCCCCTTTTTCTTTCTCCCCCTCTCCCCCTCCCTCCTCCCCCTCCTTTCCTTCCCCCTCCCCTCCTCCCCCTTTCCCCCTCTTCTCCCCCTTTCCTTTCCCCTCCCTTTTCCCCCCTTCTCCCTCCTTTTCCCCCCCTTTCCTTTTTCCTCCCTTTTTTCCTCCCCCCCCTTCTCCTCCCCCTTCTCCCCCTTTCCCCCCTCCTCCTCCTTTTTCTCCTCCTCCCCCCCCTCCCCTTCCCCCTCCTCCCTTTCCTTCCCCCTCCTTTTTTTTCCCCCCTCCCCCTCTCCCCCTCCCCCCCCTTTTTTTTTACTTTTCTTTAATTCCCTTCTCCTTCTCCCCCTCCCTTTTCCCTTTTCCCCCTCCTTTTTCCTTCTCCCTTTTCCCCCTTTCCTTTCCTTTTTTCCTTTTTCTTGTGGGGGTGTGTGGCTTATATTGTTTTTAGTCAGAAGTCGGAAATGTAAAATGAATATTGTTTTAAAATCCCCCACCCCCAACCCCCTGTCAAAAAATTTGGGGCGGATGTGTTCCCCCCCTCCTTTTATTAATTTTCTTTTTTCCCTATTCTATATCTTTCAATCTTCTTTTTTTTTATTGTCGCTATCTCTGTTACGGTAAATAAATTTCGTTACATAGTGTAAAAACTAGGATAACCCCCGAAAAACCCGACAAAGTGCTATATTTTCTTGGGAAAATGTGAGTAAAAGTGGATGGGCACAGTTTGTGGCTCTCTTGGACAGGAAATAGTGGACAGAAGGGGCTTACGCAGACAAAAAGGGCAGACAGAAATGTTTGTGTAAGCAAAAAAAAAGGGAGGGCGTGGTTGTAATATTACCCCCTTTCGTTCCCAAAAACAGCCCTTTTCAGTGTTATTCCCTTATCTTGTCTGTAAAGGGGGGGACTTTTTTTTTTCTTGGGTTAAGGGAACAATATTATTACTCTTCTTCTTCCCCTCCCCTTTTTTCCTTCTCCTCCTCCTCCTCCCCCTCCCCTTCCTTCCTCCCCCTTTCCCCCTCCTCCTTTCTTTCCCCCTTCCCCCCCCTCCCCCTCCTTTTCTTTTGGTCCAAATTCCCAAAAATGAAAAATTGATCTTTTACTGCACTTCCATCGGTTAAAAGGGTACTTGGGAAAAGAGGTCCCGATTTGTTTGGGAATCAATATTTCTTACGCTAGGGAAAGCTGAAAAAGGACAAAATGAAATGGCATTCCACAATTTCACCTGGCTCCCCATTTTTTTTATATGGTGCACACTGACCCTGGAGACCCCTTTTTTCCCCAAAGTGGGCTCCAGCTTTCTCCTTTTTGATTTGAAGCTGCCTTGAAAATTTTTGCGTATAAATACGTCCAGAAACATTGGCTCGTAAGCGTATTTATAGTGGAAAAAGTCAAAGGGTTTAAAGATGCCCCGGGGCTTCCCAAAAAGCTCTTGACCCAAAATTTATAAATGATTATATTAGAGCTGATTTCCTTTTTGTTTACTTCAATATTTAAATACCTACTGTATAAACATTTAAAAATATAACAGAATTTTTATAAAAAAAGCCCAAGGGAAAATTAATTTTAAAAAAACATTTAAAGATGGTTGACACCAAAAAATCTTTGCAATTTTAGTATTTCCCTATTAGCGACGAATTCATTTGAGGGGTTTTGGGGGCAGAAATTTGTCGTTAAGTGCATAAATTTCCCCTTTTACGTTTCGCCGCAAATATACCCCTTTCGCGCCACTTTTTTCTGAGTATTTATACACAAATTCTAGCAGTTCAAATCAAGCAGGAGAAAGCTGGGAAAGGCCCCAATTTTGAGGAAAGGGGGTTTCCCTGGAAATTGGGGACCAAATAAAAAAAATCGGGGACCAGTGGTCATTGTGGGGGAATTTCCATTTCAGTATCCTTTTTTTAGAAGTTAGCGGTAAGAAAAATTTTTGATCCCCGCCCAAAATTTGGGGTTTCCTTTTCCCAGTGATGCTTAACCCCGATGGAAGGTCAGTGAAAATCAAATTTTAAGATTTCCCGGAGTTTGGAAAACCAAAAGGGAATGGGGGAAGAGGAGGAGGAGGGGGGAAGAGGAGGAGGAGGAGGAAGAGGAAGAGGAAGAGGAGGAGGAGAAAAAGGGGGGAGGAGGAAGAGGAAAAAGGAGGGGAGAAGAGGAGGTAAAGGGGGAGGAGGAAGGGAGGAGGAGGAGAAGGGGGGGGAGGAGGGGAGAAGGGAAGGAAGAAAAGGAAGAAGAAGAAGATGTAATAATACTGTTCCCTTTAAAACAAGAAAAAAAAAATTTCCCCCCATGACAGTGACAAAAATTTAAAGGGGGGGGTAAATTGATAAGAGTTGGGTTTTATTTAGTTTAAAATAGGGTGAGGGAGGGTGAGCTGATTTGAAAAGATTAAAATGGGCCATTTTCCCCCCCTTTGTTTTTATGGTTCACAAAATTTCTGTCTGTTTTATTTGTCTTGGGCTGCCAACCTCCCTGTATTTTGTCTAGCCCCCTGTTAGAGAGAGCAAAAAGACTGTGTTATTTTATCCCGTTTTCTCACATTTCAAGCAGAGTTAGCAATTTGGGTTTTGGAATTTTTTTGGGTTTTCCCCATTTAAAATTTTCACTTTGTATACCCTTTTATTTTTTGTGTTCCCGTGGGGGCAGAGATAGCAGTAGAAAGAGAAAGGCAGGGTTGAAAAAGATAGAGGAAGGAGAAAAATAATTTGATGAAAGGAGGAGAAAACAGATCTGACCCCATTGTTTTTCAGACGGTAGGGGGAGTGGTAATGGACAATAAGTCCCTTTTGACAGTTTCCAACTCCGACTCAAAACCGTTATAAGCCCCCAAACTTTACAAAACAAGAAAACTTGTGAATGGATAGTAGAGTTTTATGAAAGTATTTTGTGGTATATTGTGTTTTATATATTATAGAAACCCCAAAGGGAAAGGGAAAAATGGAAGGGAGGAATGAAGGGGGACGAGAGAAGGAAGGAAAAAAGAAAGGGAAAAAAGAAAGAAAGTAGGAAGGAAGGGGGAAAAGAATGCAGGGGAAAGGGAATTTATGACCCACGAACCCTTTGCCTGCTAATACTTTGGGAAAAAAACTGCTCAGAGAGGGGGTTTTGTCTTTTTCCCCATAAAAAAAAAAAACCCCAAAATGCCCCACAAGGGTTTTTTTGTGAGGAGTGTAAAACAGTTGTGTATGAAAAACCCTGTTTTCCCAAAATGTTCCACAAGCTGCAGAATTCTAGGGAAATGTGACTGTACCTTGGTAATATATTATAGAACAATAGTAAAAAACAGTTTTTTTTTATTGTTTGTTTTTTTTAAACAAGTTTTGTTTAAAAAAATATATTGATAATTATGTTTGGGGTGCTTATTGGTTGTGTTTCATTGACCTTATTTGTTCACAGGCCCCTTTGGGTTTTTTGAAAAAAAAAAGTGAAAAAGCCAAACCCTTAAATAAAGTAAACCAAAAATTTACGGGGTGAGTGACAGGCCCCGTGTTGCCATACGTGGGTCATTTTCTGCAAAATTCAAACCTCTTATCTCGGTAAGTTAAATGATGGCAATTTTTTTTTTTTTTGGGCTAAAAAAACCCCAGAAAAATAATTTTTAAAAATTTTATGAGAAAAAAAAAATTTTTTTTTTTTTTTTTTTTCTAATATTTTGTGACATAGAATGACAGTTTCAGGAAAAAGGGGTGCAAAAAGTCAAGGGGTTTAAAAAAGGAGGCTATGAATTTAACCCCCCAAAAATCAGGACTACCCAAAATTTGGATTTCTTTGGGAAAAATCAATAAAGAGCCCCTCTTGGTCTTTTTGTATCTTTACTGGTGAGATTTAATTTTTTGGGTTTTTAGGTTTGGGGTAAATTTAAATTTAGATTGTTATCTGTTTGTGATTGAGGTGTGTAGAAAAGGGGGTTGTCATTGGACTCTTTTTGTTTTGTAAACTGGATAGCCAGTTCAAATGCGTTGAGCCTTTCCCGAAGATTTTCCCCTTCAAAACTTTTGGAGTTAAAAAAAGGGAAACCAAAATAAAGTAACCCAAATGACGCTGGTGGGGTGATGATGGTTTTTGTGTTCAGGGTTCCAGGTGTTTTATTACAAATTGGCTAAGAAGGCAAGATGGAGGGGCCCAAATTTCCCCTACCAAAAATTTTTTTGTAAAAAGCCTGCCCATTGAAAGAAAACAATTGAAATTGAAGTTTGAGTTTAAACAAGTCGGGCAAAATCTAGGAGGGAGAGGAATTTAAAGGGTTTTTGACTTTGCATCGTAAAAAGGGCAGTGGCTTGTGTTGTTTGGGACTTTAGTAAAGAGAGAAGTTGGTTTTCCAAAAATGCTTAGTTTTTTTTTTGGATGGAGAGGTTTTCCCAGGGGGTTGAGAGGTCACCTGAATGTTTAAAATGGCAGGGCTGTGGTCCCAGAAGGCGGAAAAAAGGTTTGGCAAGAACTGGTAGTTTGTGTGGTGCCTGCCCGTACCTTAATTTATTTGGGCTGAGCTGGGCCCAACACGATATATTTATGCCCCCCTTTAAGGGGCCTGCCCAAAGACCCAAATATTATTGTCACCATGCCCAAAAAAGGAGGTGGAGTCAAACATAGTCAGCAACGTAAAATGAACCTAATGGACCTTTTGAATGACAATCAAATATGAAACCCCTCAGAACAACAGGGGGAGACACCCCAAAGTTTTTGTTTTTTTTCAAAACCAAAACCCAAAAACTCAAATGGGATTTGGAAGGGAAGGAAAAATTTTGTATTGAAACCCCGCAATTAAAACCCGCACCCGATGGTTTAAAAAGACCATAAAAATAAGTTCCTTTAGAACCCCCAATCAGGTATGGCCCGTGCACACACAAATAGCCAGGTTCTTGCCCCAAAAACTTTTCCCGCCCTTTGGGGGCCAAAAAAACCCTGCTCCCTCTTGATTCAGATGCCTTCTCAAATGATCCCCAAAACCTTCCCTCCCAAAAAAAAGAAATAGTAGTTTTGGGTGAAATTTTCTTCCCTTTAAATATCCCCCAAAAATAAACCCTTTAAGTTCCCCATGAAGCAAAATTAATGGACCTTAAACTTCCCCTGCCCCTTTGGGATTTTGTCGCCCTTTATTGAAATTGCATTAATTTCAAATTTCTTTTCTTTCAATAACAGCTTACAAACAAACCCATGGATGGGAAAGGGGCCCCCTAAGAAATTTTGTTAATTGAATTTTGGAGCACCCCCGGAAAAACTGAAACTTCATCATTTCCCCAAACCCTTGTACTTTGGGTTTAAAAAAAGTGGATGATGTCCCCCATAAAACCCCCAAACGTTTTGATGTGTGGAATTTTCCCGGCAAAGGTTTAAACGGGTTTAACTGGTATTCAGTTTTTCACTTTTGAAGAGTCCAAAGACGAGTACTTTTCTAGAGTCCCCATTCACAAAGTAGATACCAATTTTAAAAAATTTTAAGTTTTTGAAAACCCACCCAAAAAAAATGATTCCCCCCCCTTTTTAGTCAAGATACTAAGACCCAAAAAAGGGTTTCATTTTGGGCTTTTCTAAGAGGGGTACTGGATTTTTAGTCCTGAGTTTCTTTTGAGGAAATTTTCTTTAAAACCAAAATTTCCGTTTTAGGGTTTTTCCCAATTTTTCTCAAAGATGGGAAAAAAAGAGTCTTCAATCCCTCAATTCTCCAGACCCCAAACCTCCCAACAAAGTTTTTTCCTTCCCAAAAGAGGTTGCACTGAACATTTCTAAAGGGAGGCACCGACTAACATAGATTTACCATGCATTCCCGCACTTCCATAAGCATCAAGGGAAACCCCCTTTAGGCCAGCTCGCTTTGGAAATTTCGGTCGGTATGGAAGCAAAAAAAATGATTTATTCATATTTGGAAAAACTCGCAGTGGAAAGCGTCACAAGGGAAAGGTTACTGTATATACATAGTATTTATGGTCCCAGCAAAGTTTTGGACATGCAGGAGTAAAACAAGTGTACTCCTTGCTGGGCAGTGAAACAGTGAAGTGAATTGATGATGTGCATTGCCTTTGGGTTTATTTTTTTTTCACTGTTTAAAACACAAATTGTTGGGTTTTTTTTTCTATCTTCTTTATAGTCTCCTGTCTCGAGGATTGATCTGAAACCCAAAAGGTATTACACACGATGCAGAGTGTCACGTCTGATTCCTAACAAATGAAAAGGGGTTTTACTTTCCCTCATGTTATTATGAAATTTTATTCAAGCATGTTTTTAACCTTGTTTTTTTGGGTTGTCCAGGAAATTTTAAATATGTATTTAAATTTTATTTGTGTGTACCTGTTTAGATACAGATAGCAGAGATATAGAGAAAGGATAAAAAGAAGAGATAGACAAAGACAGAGATAGAGACTCCGTAGCCCGATGGTGGTTAAAAAAACTTCACTTCCCCCTGCTGACAGTGCAGCATTTTGGGGTGACCTTTGATGATCGTGCACTGCCCTTTGGTTTAAATTTTTTTTCATTGTTACACATAAACATGTTGTCTGTCTAGCCCCCGTTTTTCTTTGTCTTGCTTATCAGTCTTTTTTGTCTCTCTGCTTGTTTTTCTGTCTCAGAGAGAGGATTGTGAACCCCGGGTATTATACATTATTTCAGAATTTTCAATCTGATTTCCCCGAAAAGTGGGAAATTTCATTTACTTGCCAGTCATGCCCTTTTTAATTTATTATATCTAAAGAAATGGGATAAAAACTGGATATTTTGGGTTTTTCCTAGGGAATTTACATATTAAATTTTTAAATTTTTTTAAGTTTCCCGTGAGATAGAGGCAGAGAAAAAACACAGACAGAGATAGTAGAGAAGAGATAGATAAGACAGAGATAGAGGCCCGCCGTCTGTGAAACCCTACGTTTACCCCGTTCCGAATTTTTCTCTTTTTCTTAGGGAATAGGTTTTTAGGACCCTTCTTCAGGATGACACTACCGTGGTGCCAACATTGAGAGGATGTTGCAGAATGTTGCACAGGGGTTTTATCGAGGTTTTTGATATTTCTCGACCACTTGTGGCCCCATCCCTTTTAAAATCGCTAAACCAGGGCCGCTCACTTTCCTCTTTAATAAATATTAACAGCCTTTTAATATCAGAAAGAAGGGGTTGCCATTTTTTAATAAATTATTACAATATTGCAGTAGCTCAAAACATAAATCTTCTATTTTTTGTTTGAAAAAAAATTCAAAATAAAAGCAAGAGTAAAATCGGGGGCCGGGAGACATGACTGATGAACAAAGAAAATGTTTTTTTTTTTGAAATGGGCTTTTTTTTTAAATTTGTTAAAATTTGGCCAAATTGCCAATTTCTGATCACAAATTGGGTTGTTAAAATTTTGGTAAAGGGCAGTTTCTTGTACTCAATCAATAAACAAAGGGGTTCTAAAGAAATAGCTTTAGTTTGGTTAACTGGAACAAGGGAATTAGCCAAAATGGGGCCAAAGGGGGAAAAATTGCCGTTTCGAAAATACCTGGGGTTTTTAACTTCGCTAGAGCATGTTTCCCGAAGTTTTCCATCAGATTTCATGTTTTTTGGTGCATTACCATCGGAAAAGATTTCTCTTTTATTTCTTTTTTTTTTCGTGACATTCAAGGGGTTTTAATGCCCGTCGTCTGCGTCCTGATGAAGGATGAAATATGACTTTGGAAAACTTGTTCTTTTATATGCATTCTCCTCAAGGAACTCTTTGTTGCAGATTCTGAATGTGGCAGGGAAAAAGCCTATAATTACCCAAACCCCCATTTTGTTTTGGGGGTCATGGTGAGAGTAGAAGTGAGAAAACGGTTGGTGGTTTTCTGCTCCACCCGACACCAAAAATAAAGTGGAGGGTCCCAAATGTGTGAGAGGGGGAAGGGGGGGGAAGGGGCAGGGTTTTGGAGAGGGGGAAGGGGGGGGAGGGGGGGTTTGAGAGGAGGGAAAGGGGGGGTCAGGTGTTGGAAAGGGGGAAGGGGGGGGGGGACATGTTGGAGAGGGGAAGTGGGGGGGAGGGGTCAGTGAGGCTTGGTCTTTGGGAAAATAGTTATACCCCTATCTTGGATATGATAAACTTCTTTTATTTTGATTTATAAGGGCATTTTTGAATACAAGTATGTGAATGATACATTGGTTTGCAGTGGAAATTTATGCAGAGAAACTTCCCCAAAATTGCCGAAATGCCCCAGAGAGTGACGCTTTTTTACTTTTCAAAACCCTTTTAAATGTAAATTTTAGAGTGCCGAAAAACTGACTTGAACAAAGCTTTTTGGTTTTTTTCATTTAACCATGTGTACATTTTTAACCCCAAAAAAAATTCAAGCTGGTTTCAGGGAATCTGGCTTTAGCACAAAGAATTGAAGGAAAATTTTTTTCAAAAGGGGATACAATGTTTAACTCTTTCACTGCCCAAACCCCTGAAATTAATATTCCCCAGGTCCCACTTTAAAACAAATTTTCTGAAGGAAATGACCCCAAAAAGTATGAAACTTGATGAAAAAACTTTTTAAATTTTAACAGGCTCAGAAATTTAAAATGGGTGATTTCCCCATCGAAAACATTTTAATTAATTTCCCTTTCCTCCATTTGATCAAATTCTTAGCTTTTTTTGCTATATGCCTTCTTCAGTTGGGCACAAAAAGTTTTCTTCAACTTTTAAACTTCCCTATTAAGTGCATACTGCTATCGCCCAAAAATGCATACTTAATTGTATTAAGCTAATTTCCTCGTTCTGTTTATTCAGTAAACAGTCACTACGATAATTTTTAAAAATATCAAAAATATTATAAATTGCGACGGTTACATTAAAAAACATAAAACCCCACCCCATTATAGTAGCCCTTTCCCCTTAGCAACAAATTTCTTCCCAAAGGGGTTTTGGGGAGCGAACCCCATGTTCATGAGGAGGGGCTTTTAAATGGGGCGAATAAATTTTTTGGACTTGCGGGCACTAACACAATTTTTCTTTTTCATCAGTCACTTCCCCAAAAAGGACATGACTAATGAACAGAACCCTTCCCCAAACTTACTCCTCTGAGATCAATATACCCGGGAAACTCGAGTTGGAACCATTTCGCACAGCAAAATGATGTCAAGAGAAAAAGTCAGTTGATCAAATAAAATGCTGGCTCCCTTGCCTTCCATTTGAATTTGTTTTTACAAAAAAATAGATTTACCTCTTTTTTCCTGGATAAAAAAAATAACGAAAAAAATTTGGTCAGGGGTGTAGGGTGAATATTTATAAGAGACCAGAGGGGGGGTTGTAGGGAAGTCTTAGCCACCTCGGGAAAAATTTTGGAAAAAATTGAATGCGCTGCTATTTTGAGCCCATTTTCAACTATTTCTGGTCTAAACAAACCAAAATCTCTCTTTTTCGCTTCTCTACAAGATTTATTAAAGCCATAACATGCCCTAATAGAATATCAGGTCTCTTGTATTTATTGAAACTCATCTTTGACCATATGTACTGTTATTGCCTTATTAATTTTAAGTAAATTTTAAGTTTGCCCAAGTGCTCTGCAAATATAAGGCTTTGGTATGAAACCCAACTTTTATACTTATTTTTTCATACATGACATGTCGATAAATACTATTATTATTATTATTTTTATTTTGTTTCAGTAGTGGGTCTGCTGTTCATAAAATATACCTATAAAACAAAAAAAGTCTCCTAAAAACTCGGGTCGCTATTTTAACACACTCGTTTTCAAGCCCCTGCTTGAAAAACTCGCTCTCAGTTCGAAGAATTTTTCAAAAAAAAAAAAAAATTATTTTTTTTACAAAATTTTTGAAGATAACTTTTTGATGAATGAAACCAAAAGGTGAAATTTAGAAAAAAAAAAATTTTTTTTTGGGAATTTATTTTAATTTATCCCCCCTATTTTGATTTCACCACTTGACCCCTTTTTTGGGGGCCAATTCCATGTTCATACATTTCGCTATCAGCACTTTTTTTTTTAATCGATTAATACAAGAAACCGCCCATTTACCTATTTCAACACCTGTAAAGCCCATCAAGATTGGTAATTTGACCAATTTCTTAAAAAATTTTCAAGAAAGCCAAATTTTCAAAATAGGGTCAAGAAAAAACCATGCAAGCTTTTCTTAGCACAAAAATAACTTTTTCCTTTCATAGTCAGTCTCCAGCCCCTCTTATATTACCTTGTTTTCCATTTTGAATTTTTATTCACAAAAACAAAATAAAGATTTACTTTTATCAGACTACTGCTTTATGTAAAAGTGGTATAAATAATATCAGCACATTCGTGAAAGCTAAAACTCCCCAGTTATGTTATGGGATCGTGAAAAAAAATTTGTTTACTCCGAACACGTCAAATATTGAACATTTCGCGTTTTTTAGCCACTTTTTAAGCTACTTTTGTCTGAAAACCATTCAAAAACATCTCTATTTCTGTAAAAATATATCTCATTCTGTAAAAAGAGACCAAGAAAATGAGAATACAACTATAAATACCATACAGAAATACACTGCAAAGTCGCTGTTTTAAACGAAAAACACGGTAACAGTTTTTTTTTCATGCACTGGGTGCTGCATGATTTTTTTTTATAATGTGCATACTGATCACTCAAACCCATTCCCTTTTAAATTTGGCCACCGCCATCTCCAAAGATTGAAGAGACTAGAATTTTTCGTAGTATAATGAGACCGATACTGGCTTCAAAGCTTTAATATTATGGGATCAGCAGTGAAAGGGTTAAAGCAAACACATGGTGAGAGAGTTGTTTTCCCATCATACACTGATTGGGGCAGGATTTTCTTTTTTAAAATATGGACAACCCTTCTTTTACACTAAGCCCAAAAATTTTCCACTCACGCTTATTTGAGGACTAGCTTTTACAAGAACTACCTTTTCCTTTGATAGTTTCAAGATCCTTCACTCCTAGACCTGGCCTGGGGCCCGGGTGAAAACTTGTCCAATTTCCTCTTGAAAATTTTTAAAATTTTCCGCAGTGTTTCTATATCTTGTAGAGGATGTTGAATAACTGGGGGGCCACAGATGTTGATACATGTTTTTCCCCATTATACCCCCCAAACCCCTCTTTTCACGGGGAATTTTTTCACTTCTTCCCAACTCTCACCCAGAAGTTTATTCAGTTCCAGTTTGGGACCAGCCCTTTAGTACTTTAACCCTTAACCCCTTTGACGTCCAACCCCAAATTGAAGTTTCTCCTGGTGTCGAAAAATTTTTTTTAAAAAAAAAAAAATTTTCTATAAATGATAAGAATCTTTTCCCGATGGTAAAAATTTTATAAAAACTTATGGGAAATTTTTTCCCACAAGTTCTTTCTCACAATTTTATATCATCTGATTTCGCCGCTTTTTACCCCATTTTTTAGCCAATTCCTTTTTCCAGCGACCAAACTCTACTATTTCTTTAGAACTCCATTTTTTATCAATTGAACAACACCCCCCCCCCCCACTCTTCAAATCTAAACTTTCTCCCCTGTTTCAGTACATCCCATACACGTGCAATCTACATCTACAGCACCTTAACTCCAAACAACCTTTACCTAAAAACCCTTTTTTGATAGTTGTGACAAAACCCCCGGGAAACACCAGACAAAAACACTCACGACTTCCCCATTCCCCACTAAACCCTTTTCAAAAAATTTAATGTATGTCAAAGGCCCTAAAATCTGGGAAAACCCTACCTGAGAACTCTGAACTGCAGACACTTCATCACCTTTAAACTACCCTAGAAAACATCTTTTCTCCCCGATAAACCCCATCAACTAATCAACGAATACCACCGGGGGGTTCACATTACACCACTCACCCCTTTGCCAAAACAAAATATTAAAATCAATCTTTAAAAAATGAAACCTTTATACTCCAAAACTGAAACAATTTTTGCCCAAAAAAAAAATTCACATTTCTAAACTCACAAAAATAGTATTTTGTCACTTAGCCATAATACCAACTTACCTCATAATTTTTAATATTTAAAAAAAAAGAATTAAAACCCAAATCTGCCCGAAATGCCTACCATGCTAGCGTTCAGTATACACTCTGTAATCATTATTTTAAAACAGTAAACCACCAACAACCCAAATTCGTAAATTCAAAATTTTAATCTTTTTAAAAAAGTTGTAGAATTACCGACAATAGTAAAATAAAAAAGGGCACAATGCAACTAATGTGACATTTATTTTGGCAAAAAGTTTTGCTCCCAGAGTTTATCAACCTTTAAAAACAATACATGACACAGAGGGTATATAAAGGCTCAGAGTGAGGTATACTAGGGAGGTACCTTTCCGATTTTCCCCTAGTGGTAGGTAAGTATAGGGGTAGTGACAAAAAAATTTAATTTTCGACTAGTAAAAGGATTAAAACTTTTATTTGGGGAAACATAAAAATAGGTTGGGACAAATTAAACTAAAAAAGGGAGGGGGTTTGTTTCAGTGTTCACTCTCTGTCTTTGGTAGTATAACAGGAGAGACTATGGATGGCGGGTTTTTACTGTTTTCGGAGTTTCTTGCTAAACTTCGGAGATGGTGAACGCCTTTTGTTTTTTTTAAATTTTGTATTCGAAACAGCGATCAGGCTGATTCAAGCATTTGCGTGTGGGGAAATTTAGTTTTTTTTTTACACAAGGGGGCGCTCTAAATTTTCATAAGATGATTGGGGGAATTTTTGGGTGTTTACACAGGCGTTTTTAAGTTTCTTCCTACATGCGATAGTGTTCTTGAGGCGGGTGTCGGGGTTTTCTTGCTGTTTCCCCTCAAATCTGTCACACCTCCAGGGGTATGGTAAACTCCTGCATTGACGGGTTTTCGTGGTGCTTGGGTTTTGTCCGGGTTTAGTCCTTTATTGAAGGGGGTAAAGCGATGGCATCTGTTTTCTTGTAAAGTACTTTGAGAAGTTTATGAACCTGGCGGGGGAAAATTATAACTTTGTTGGGGGGGGTGTTGATGCGTGGAGAATTGATGACTAAGACCTTTTTTTTGCATCTTTGATGAAAAAAGAAGGAAATTGTAACTCAGTGAATGTTTGGGAATGAATACTTTTCCTCGTCAAGAAACTCAGACAAAACAAATCGGTATGCTCTTGGGAAAAAACCCATGATATCCCTCTTTTGGTTTTGGGTATCTTGACGGGAATGAAGTGTGTGAGATCATTTTTTTTGGGTGGGTTTCCGATAAATTTGAAAATCTTAGGTTTTGTCTTTTTGGGAAGGACGTCGGGGAAAAGGGTAGTTTGCTTTGGACTCTTCTCTAGTGTAAACGAATCGCGGGTCAACTGCGTTGAGCTTGCCTAAGATCCCGTAATCAAAACTTTTTGGATTTTTTACGAGACATCGTCCACGAAACGTAACCAATACGTTTGAAGGGAGATGTTGGCGAAGTGTTCGGACTCGGGGTGTTCCATGTATAAGTTGGCTGGGACGGCACTTATTGGGGACCCCATTCCATGCCTTTTTGTTTGTAGACTTGTTACTAAAGGGAAAAACATTAAAAGTTAACACAGATTTCAATAAAGTCAACAAAATCTCCGGGGGTAAAGGAAGTTTAAAGGTCCGGGTTGATTTTTACTCGTAGAACCTCGAGGGCTTTTTTGGGGGATTTTTTGTGAAGGGGAATCCATCCAAACTGCTTGTTTTTTGTTAGGGATGGAGGGGTTTTCGGAGCGTTGAGAAGGCCCGAGTTTTAAGATGAGCGGGGCTGATGACCCAAAGGCGAAAGATTTTGGCAAAAACCCCGGGCTATTTGTGTGGAGCACTGCCATTCTGACGGTTTTTGGCTGGAGGAATATTGTTTTTAGGGTTTGGTAAACCATACATGTGTCTGGTTTGGGGTTGTTTGGTAACAATACAGAAGTTTTCCTTTCTCTAGTGCTTTTGAGTTTTTGCCTTTTGTATAGAAAGTCTTTGGTGTCTCCCCCTTTTGAGTGCTGATAGGTTCAATGAGATTAAACATTCAAAGGTCCATCATTTTAGTTTTGAGTCACTGGTGTTGAGTAGACCCCCTCCACCCCTTGTCGGCGGGGGTACGATAATTTTTTGGGGGTCTTTGGGCGGGGGCCCTTAAAGGGGCAGTGATTTTTCGGGAAATTAGAAAGAAAAAGGTTCACATAAAGCTGCAGTGAGAAGGCCCTGATATAACCCTTCGGGAAGTTGCTGTCACTTGTCGGTTTCCTGTAACAAGATTGAGTTGATAGTTGGGTTTTTGCTATGTTGGGGAAAATTTTAGCCCCCAAAACCGGGCTTGTTTCTCGATCGTTAAGGTGCGTCGAAATTTGTTTATCAGGTTTCGCGTCCCATTTTCCTTCCACCGACGTTATGCAGGGGTACTGAATTTGGGGCGATTGAGTTTGATTTTCGTTGGAGGTTGGCTGGGGACTGGCTGAAATATCTCGCAGTGTTTTGGGTCAATCTAAGATTGCCCTCTATTCCTTGCAGTTTTAAAAGGTTTTCCTTAGCGATGTTAGAAAGTTCTTGGGCACATTCATTAAAAGCTTGGGTAGCGGGAGAAAAGGGTGTTGGGATTGGGGGGTTGTGCGGGATAACTTGGGGATCCCCTTCTCTGCCAGGCAATCTTGTAGGAATTTGGGTCTTTTCGATAGCTGTGACACGAAGAAGGTGCCAAATAACTCTCATGAAATGTCCATAGTTGCGGTGCCGACAGATTGAAAAATTTGGGGAAATTACCGCAATATGTAAAGAAAAAGGACACAAGTGCAACAAGTGACATTTATTGGGCAACGTTTCGCTCTCCGGGAGCTTTAAATCAAGCCTTTAAACAAAAAAACCCTGGACACAGGGGGTATATAAAAGGCTCAGAGTGAGGTAAATACTAGGAGTCCTTTCCGTTTTCATAGTGCCTCCTACCCAAACTTATAATGGAACACCTCGAGTCCAAACACTCGCCAACATCCCCCCTTCAAGCGCATTTGGGTTACGTTACGGGGGACGTTCCCGTAAAAACCCAAAACGTTTTGATGTACGGATCTTAGGCAAGGCTCAACGCTTTGAACCACGTTTTCTTTTACACAGAAAAAAGTCCAATGACAAGCTACCTTTCCTCGACGTCCTTTTTCACAAAGTAAAAACAACCTAAGATTTCAAGTTATGGGAAACCCACCAAAAAAATGATCTCACACATTTCTTTTCCATCAGATACCAAAACCAAAAGAGGCATCATCATGGGGTTTTTTTCCTAAACAACCAAATTTGTAGTCCTGAGTTTCTTGACGGGGAATGTACTTACTTTCACCAAACATCACGAGTTCTTTTCCTTTTTTTTTCCAAAACTGCAAGAAAAAGCTCTTCGATCACAATTCCCACCATCAACCCGCTCCCACAAATTTTAAAATTCTTCCCAACCCAGGTTCACTAAACTCTAAAAAAGTATTTTCACGCTAACACCAAGTCCCCATCGCTTCTACCACTTCAAAAAAAGGATCTAACCGGGAAAAAACCCAAAGCACCACGACCAGTCAATGCGGGGGTTTTACACTATACCCTGGGGGGCTGTGACAAGACACGTGGTGAAAAGCAAGAAACCTCGACACCCCCCAATAAACACATATACGCTTAGGAACGACAATTTAAAAAAAAACCCTTGTACAACCCGAAATTTCCACCAATCACTTAAAATTCAAGACGCCCAATTATGATAAAAGAAACAAATTTCCCCGCACACCAAATCCTTTGAATCAGCACTGACGCTTTTTCGAATACAATTAAACAAAACAAGGGCAGTTCACCATCTCCGAATTTTAGAAAAACCCCTGAAAACAGTAAACCCTCCCATCACATAGTCTCTCCTTTAACAACAAACAAGAATAAAACACTGAAAAAACCCTCCTCATTCCAGTTTATATTTGCCCAAACCATTTTTATGTTACCCAATAATAGCTTTTTATCCTTTTACCATGTACAATTAATTGCTTTTGTCACACCACACTACACTAACTACCACTAGGAACATCGAATGAAAACCTCACTAGTATTCACCTCACTCGACCTTTATATACCCTCTGTGTCCATGTATTTTTTGGGTAATGGTTTAAAAACTCCTGGAGAGCGAAACGTTGCCACAAAAAATGTCACTTTATTTCACTTGTGTCCTTTTACTTTACATATTGTGGGTAATTCACCATTTATTACAATTTTCGGACACCGCAACATAAGGACTTTTTCATGCAGACTTATTTCCCCCTTTCTTCGGCCACAGCATCGCAACAACCAACCCCCTAAAAGTTTGCCTGGCGAGAAGGGATCCCTAAGTCTACTCCTGACAACTCTCCAACTCCAAGCACCCTTCTCTCCCACCCAGCTTACTTAACGAATTCCGAAGAAATTTTTAAATCGCTAAGGAACCTTTTTAAACGCAAGGAAAATGAGGGCCAATCTTCAATTGACCCCAAACCTGCTGGCATATTTTCACACAGTCACCACAGCCAACCCCAACAAAGATCAAACTCAAACGCAAACTTCAGTACCTCTGCACAACAGTCGGGGGAAGGGGAAAAGGGACGCGAATTCCCGATAAACAAATTATCGTCACCACCTTAACCGACTACGAGAAACAACACTGAGCTGGGACTCAAATTTTCCACCAACATACGCAAAACCCAACTTCAACTCAATCTTTTACCAGGAACCTAGAACAGTACAGCAAATTCCAAAGGGTTAACAGGCCTTCTCACTGCAGCTTTATTAAACCTTTTTCTTCTAATCTTCCTAAAATACATCCTGCCCTTTAAGGCCTCGCCAACGACCCCACATTATCGTCACCACCGCCGCAAAGAGGTGGGGTCTCATACTCAACACCAGGACTACAACACTAAAAAGTGGACCTTTTTAATGATCAACTCATACAACCTATCACACTCAAAAGGGGAGACGCACACCAAAGACTTCTATACAAAAAAAAGACAAATATCAAAAACTAGAGAAGGGGAAAAAACTTCGTACTTTTTCCCAACAACCCTAAACCAGCACACATGTATGGTTTACCCAAGACCCCCAAAAAACAATATTCCTCTCAACCAAACACTCAGGGAAAGGCAGTGCTTTCCCCACAAAAATACCGGGGTTTCTTGCCAAAACATCTTCCCGCCTTCTGGGACCTCGCCCCCCTCACTTTAAAAACTCACACCTTTTTCCCAAACCCCATCCGTAACCTCTCCTCCCTAACAAGAAATTTTGCATTTGGGTGTGACTTCCCTCTTCAAAAAGACCTCCAAAAAAGCCATCGGGTTTTTAAAACAAAAATCAACCAGGGCCTTTAACTTCCCTTTTCCTCCCGAGATTTTGTTGCTTGATTGAACTCTGTGTTAACTTTAACTGTTTTTTTTCCCTTTAGTAACAAACTCTCAAACAAACCCACGGGAGGGGAAAGGGGTCCCCCTAAGTGCCCTCCCAGCCAAAATAAACATGGAACACCTCGATCCGAACACTTCGCCAACATCATCCCTTTCAAGCGCACTTGGTTTCTTTCGTGGACGATGTCCCGTAATAAATCCAAAAAGTTTTGATTTCGGGGTCTTCAGGCAAGGCTCAACGCAGTTGAACCACATTTTAGTTTACACTAGAAAAAGTCCAAAGACAAGCACCTTTCCCCCACTCCTATTCACAAAGTAACAACAACCTAAATTTCAGTTTATCGGAAACCCCCCAAAAAAAATGATCTCCCCACTTCATTCCCGTCAAGATACCAAGACCAAAAGGGCATCACATCGGTTTTTTTCCCAAAACAAAAGAAAAATTGTAGTCCTGATTTTTTTGACGAGGAATGACTTACATTCCCAAACATTCACTGAGTTCAAATTTTCCTTTTTTTTTCATCAAAAACGCAAAAAAGGCTCTCGATCATCAATTCTCCACCATCAACACCGCTCCCAACAAAGTTAAAATTCTTCCCAAACCCGGTTGCCTAAACTCTCAAAAGTACTTTCACAAGCTAACACCAAGTCGCCATCGCTTCTACCACTTTAATAAAGGGTCTAACCAGACAAAACCCAAACACCACGAACCAGTCAAGCAGGGGTTTACACATACCCTTGGGCGTGCAAATCACGTGGGAAACAGCAAGAAACCTCGACACCCCCTCAATGAACCATAACCCCCCTTTGGAACGACAACTAAACAACGCCTGTTACAACACCGAAATTCCACCCAAACATCTTATGAAATTCAGAGACCCCAATTTGTATAAAAGAAACTAATTTCCGCACACGCAAAGCCTTGAATCAGCACTGATCGCTGTTTCGAATACAATTAAACAAAAAAACGGCAGCTTCACATCTCCAATCTTAGCAAGAATCCTCCTGAAAACAGAAACCTGCACACATATCTCTCCTGTTATCTACACAAACACAGAAGTGAACACGAAACAACCTGCCTCATTCCAGTTTTTATTTGTCCAACCTATTTTTTTGTTTCCCAAGAATAGCTTTTTTATCCCCTTTTCTCATGTACGAATTAATTGCTTTTGTCCTACCACTACTACTATACACTACCATAGTGAACATCGAATGGACCCACTATATTCACCCACTCGACCTTTTTATACCCTCTTTTCCATGTAGTTGTAAAGGCTTTGATAAAGCCCCCGGGAGCGAAACGTTGCCACAATAAATGTCACATTAGTTTTACTTGTGTCCTTTTATTTTCATTAATCTTTATAAGAATAAACTTTGAATTTTAAATTTGAAAAAACTCCCATTTACCAATTTCAACTACCCAGTAAAGTGGTCAAAATTGGAATTTCGCCAAATTTTATGCAAAATTAAAAAAGAGCCAATTTAAAATAGGGTCCAGAATAACACCAACATTCTTGGGACTAAAAAAAACATTTTTTCTGTTTATTATCAGCCCCATCCCTCGTTTTGATTTTTTTTTCACCAAAAATAGAAGATTTACGTTTTGCAACTTCGCATTATTGTAAAAATAGTTAAATAAATCAGTGCCTAGGAAAAGGGTATTAGACCCCCCCATTGACATGTATTGGCGTGGGTGTATTTTGCTTACTCTTCAAAATTGGTAAAAATCAAACATTTTCCCCTACTTTGAGCTCAATTCAAAAGGGCGTTTTCTCGTAAAACTAATCAAAGTCATCTGTAAAAGTTTCCATTCTGTCAAAAGAACCAAGGGAAAAGAGAATGCAACCATAAATACTAAAAGGAAAATACACCTCAATCAGTGTTTTTTAACCAAAATCACGGGCAAGTTTTTTTTTCCCATTTGCATGCATGCTGCAGGATTTTTTTTATACGTGCACACTGACCACACAGACCCATCTCTCACATGGGGCCTACCAGCTTTCTCCTGCTTGATTTGAAGCCACTAGAATTATTGAGTACATGTATATATATGTCCAAAACACTGGCTCTTAACCCTTTGAGGGTTTTGGTCGTACTAGTACGTCTTACGCGTAGGGGTTTTTGTCGTACTAGTACGCATAAATTCTAGCGGCCTCAAATCTCACAGGAAAAGGCTGATAACCAGATGTGAGAGAATGGGTCTGTGTGGTGGGTGTGCGCAGTAGGAAAAAAATCTGGGACCCAGTGGTGCATTGTGGGAATGCCATCATAGTACACAATTTCCACCGTGCCCTGTGGTAAGAAGTTCCTCACTCCTCGGCGAATTGGGACACTTTTGTTCCCCAGTGACAGTTCTAATACAGATGGAAAAGACAGTGAAGATGAGTTTAAAGGGTTTCTGGGAGGTTTTGACCGAAACTAATAAACCATAATATGGGTAAAAAGTGAGGAAAACCCAGACAACCCACAGCCTTCCACCTCTGTTCTGGGCCATCTTGTTCACGTTCAGTTGTACCAGAATCAAAGAGGAAACTCCTATTTTCCAAAATCCCAGATCAGATGTGAGCATTGGTGATGATAGAAGAAGTGATTATGAACTACAAGCTCTTCAAACTTGTTCCAAGAATGGAGGAGGAGGAGGAGGCAGAGGGGGAGGAGGCAGAGGAGGAGGGGGCAAGAGGAGGAGGAGCAAGGGAGGAGGAGGCAAGAGAGGAGGAGGCAGAGGAGGAGGAGGAGGAGGAAGAAGAAGAGGAGGAGGAGGGGAGGAAAGAGGAGGAGGAAGAAGAAGAGGAGGAGGAGGAGGAAGAGGAGGAGGAGGAAGAAGAAGGGGAAAGGGGGAGGAGAAGAAGAAAATACGTAATGAATAACAATAATACATAATAATAATAATACATAAAAATTTAATAATACATAATAATAATAATAGGTAATAATAAATGTTCACCCTGACAGTAACAAGATAAGGGGAGATAACATCTGATAAGGGGCTGACGTTTAAAGAGGGAAAAATGAGGGTAGAGCTGATCCAAAAGATGAGATAAACATCTCCCTCCCTTTGTTTTTGCTGGTATACTAACATTTCTGTCTGCCCTATTTGCCTGTCTGTCAAGCTCCCTGCCCTATCCGTCTAGCTCTCTGTCCAGAGAGGCACAAGACTGTGTCATCACTTTTACTCACATCTTCAAGCAGAGTATAGCACTTTGTCTGGGTTTTTTTGGGGTTATCCTAGGTAATTTATACTATGTATACTTGTATTTATTGTACCTGTGAGACAGAGATAAAAAGACAGATAGAATGAGGGAGAAAGATAATTAGATAGAATGGAGGAAGGGAAGCAGCATCCGACCCCATTGTTTTGACAGGCGGAGGGAGATGAGTAAAGAGACAATATGTCATTTTGACAGCTGCCGACTCCTGGTAATTTACACTATGGGGAGGAAAGGGGAGAAAGGAGAGGGAGGAAGAAATAGGGGAAGAGGAAGAAGAGGAAGGAGGAAGAGAAGAGTAGGAGGGAAAAGGAATAAGAGGAAGAGGAGGAGGGAAAAGGAATAGTAGGAGGAAGATTAGGGGAAGAGAGGAAGAGGAAGAAGAGAGGGGGAGGAGAAGAGTAGGAGGAAGAGGAAGAGAGAGGAAGAGGGAAAAAGGAGGAGGGGGAAAAAGAGGAGGAGGAAGAGGAGGAGGAGGAAGAGGAAGAGAAGAGTAAAAGGGGGAAGAGGAGGAAGAGTAAAGGGGGGAAAAGGAAGAAGAGGAGGAGGAGGGTGGAACACTAGTACACGGTACTGGTAACACTAACATTTCTGTCTGTCTATTTGTCTGTCTGTTCAAGCTCCCTGTCTATCTGTCTATCCGTCTAGCTCTCTGTCTCAGAGAGCCACAAGACTGTGTCATCACTTTTACTCACATCTTCAAAACAGAGTATAGCACTTTTTCTGGATTTCTTGGTTATCCTAGTAATTTATACTATGTATACTTGTATTTATGTGTACCCCCGTGAGACAGAGATAGACAGACAATAAAAGAGATAGACAGATTGAAAGAGTAGAATGAGGGAAAAGATAAAACACCATTGTGTATGACACCATGTTTCAGAGTTCCACAAGCTGCAGAACTAATAGGAATATGTTCAGTGACTGTATATTGGTATATATATTATAGAACAATATAATAAACAATGTTTTGTATTGTTTGTTTTTGTAAACAAGTTTTGTAAACAATATATTGAAATTAGTTTGTGTGCTTATTGTGTTGTATACAACGAGTGTATATATGTACATTGCACCTTACTTGGTCTCATAGCCACATAAGTTATGTGAAAAAATAAAATAGTGAAAAAAACAACAAACCTTCAAATACAAGTAAACTAAGTTTACCGGTGAGCGGCAGTTCGTGCTTTGCCATACGCGGTCTTTTTCTGCAAACTTCATGCACCATATCTCCGAATATTGATGGTAAATTTTTTTTGTTTATCCTATAATGTTTAGAAAAAAAAACTCTATTTTTTCATAAGAAAAATAATTTTTTTTTTTGAAATTTGGCCGACCCTGAGAACGAGTTTCGGAGAGGCCTGTCGACCCTCAAAGGTTAAAATTAACCCCTTGAAAACCCTCGCAGCCGTATATATACGTCTTTATGAGGTAAACCCTGTTTGACGTATATATACTCATAAATTCTAGCGGCTTCAAATCAAGCAGGAGAAAGCTGGGAGGCCCACATGTGGAGAAATGGTCTTTGTGGCACTGTGCACCATATAAAAAAAAAAATCCTGGAGCACCCAGTGCATAAAGAGAAAAAAAAAACTCCGACCGTTTTTTTTAATTAAAATGCCGACTTTGTGGGCTATTTTCATAAGTATTTATGGCTGATTCTCGTTTTCTTAGTCTCATTTGATAAGAATGGAAACATATTAAGAAATAGAGGTGATTTTGATTGTTTTCCTATAAAAAAAACCCGGAAATGGAGCTCAAAGTAGGGAAATTTTGATTTTGCCAATGTTCAAAAGTAAACAAATGATGTCATTGTCCAATAAATGTCCAACTAGCCATTCTAATATCAGTCCATGAATGGTTGATGTTATTTATACAATTATACAGTATTGCAGTAGTCTGCATAATAGTAAGTCTTCTATTTTTTGTTTGAATAAAAATTCAAAATAGAAAGCAAGAGTAATATTAGAGGGGCCTGGAGACATGACTGATGAACAAAGAAAAATGTTATTTTAGAGCCAGGAATGTCTGCATTGTTCATTCTGGACCTACTTTTAAATTGTCATATTTTTTAATTTTCATGAAATTGGCCAAATTGCAAATTTCTGACCACATTTTTGGGGGTAGTTTGAAATCGGAAATGGGCAGTTTCTTGTACTCAATCAATAGAAAACATGGAGTTCTAAAGAAATAGCTATGAGTTTGGTCAACTGGGACACAGAATTAGCCGAAAATAGGGCTCAAAGTGGGTGAAATTGACAATTTGTAAATATCACCGAGGTCGCTTATCTTCGCGAGAGCATAATTCCATCATTTTCCATCAAATTTCATTTTTTTGGTGTCATTGCAATCAGGAAAAGATTCTCTAAAATTTCATAAGAATTTTTTTTTTTTTTTTTTTTTTTTTTTTTTTTTAATTTTGCGACACCAGGAACCCCCTCAGGATTGGGGGTTGCGACAGTCAAGGGTTAAGCTGAAACAGTCAAAAGATTAACCCCTTCAGGGTCCAAGGCCAAAATCTGAGTGGTGCTCCAGTGTCCAAGAAATTTTGAAAAAAAAAAAAATGATTTTTTTTCTTACAGAATTAAAGAGTATATTTTTTTTGTAGGAATAAGTCAAAAAAAAAAAATTTTCTGATCAGTACTTACCGAGATACAGCGGCGGGAAGTTGACCCAAAATGACCGAGTGGCGGCAACATCAATGACTTAGGCAAAATCCCATTTTTTTATTTTACGTTTTTCTTACTTTTTTCTTTACTTTTCTACTTTTTTTTGTTTCTAATAACATTTTTGGCCTTTGGAGACCAGTATAATGTATATTGTATAAGTGTACACTCATTGTATTCAACACAATAACTGCACTAATTTGTTTACCATTATATTGCTTACAAAACTTGTAAACAAGTTTATTGTAAAGAAAATTATAAAAATATTAGTGCGGTTATTGTGTTGAATACAACGGTACCATATAGTACAATGGTGCCATAGGGTGCAATAGTGCCATATGGTACAATGGCACATGATACAATGGTACCATATGGTACAATGGCACACGGTACAATGGTACTATATGATACAATGGTACCATATGGTACAATGGCACCATTTGGTACAGTGGTACCATATGATGCAATGGTACCTTATGGTACCATATGGTACCATGTGATGCAATGGTACCATATGGTACATTGTACCATACAGTACAATGATACCATATGGTTCATTGTACCATATGGTTCTGTTGTATTCAACACAATAATCACACTAATATTTTCATTATTATTTTGTTTACAATAGTTGTTTACAACAAAAAATATGCAAAAATGTTGTATATTTAGTAATGTTCTATTATAAATTTACAAGTGTACAGGAACTTGACGTGTTCCTTGAGGTGGATGACAAAACAACTTGTCTGGGAAACTGCGGAGTCAGTAGCTAGCTTGCGTCGCCACTCACTCAGTCTTGGCTGGTGTCTCATGCCCCCAACCCCTATTGCCCATATGGTACATGGTATCATTTGTTACAGGTCCATATGGTACTTTGTATAGGTATAGGGTCCTCAGTACTAACATATGATACGGGGTCCAATGGACGGGAAAAACATATGGTGCGGGTACCATATGATACAGGGTACCATATGGACAGGGTCCCAATGGTACAGGGTACATTGGCACGGGTACCATAGGACAGATACAGGAATAACTAGGGAAAAAGTCCCCCTGATTTTTTGGGGTTATCCTGGGTTTTTATATGTAGCTGCTATGTAGATAATACGTATATGTAATTGTTTTTTCTGTAACCTAATAAATTTTACCAAGGCATTGGCATCATAATAAGTTTATTTAGTTATAAAACAAAAAGTTACTAGATATCTACTTAGCAGCATATTTTTTGGAAAACCCTTTATAACCCAAAAAAGTCAGACAACTTATTTAAATTAGGGTCTTGACCCTGTCCCAATATGGTTAATGTACCATATGGTAAAATGTACTTTATTCATTGTCCCAAATGGTCCCCTTTAAACCAAAGATCCCATTGCCCATATACCATTGTTGATAGGGACCATTGTCCATACACAATGGTCCCATATTTTCAAACCATAAAATTTTCGCTTCATCCATTTTCCATTAGTCTTAGAACGTAAGTTGTAAAAGGGAGTGTCAAAATTTCCCCGAGAGTGGGGGGGGATGAGAGCTTCCTTGCCGCCGGCACGGAAAAAAGCTTTTGCTGGCTTTTCCCACAATGCCATGTGGGTGCCCAAAAATTTTTTCATGGTTCACACTGACCACCCAACCCCATCTCTCAATGTAGGCCTCCGCCTTCTCGCGTAAATTTAAACCCCGCTAGAATTTGGGTAGATCTCGGTTTGGACCCTGAATTAAAGCCGTGATCTACGGGGCGGACCCGAAAGGGTTAAACTGTAAACATAGATCAATTCCCTGCGTGGTCCTGAAAATTTTGAAAAATAAAAAAATAATTTTTTTTTTTTTAAAAGTAACAAATTTCACTATGGCGCACCTCCCCAATATTCAATACACAAAACCCACTCACCATCAAAACACATCTTATTTCTGCAATTCATACATAAACACTTTAAACCCGAATTTTTAAACCCCCCCCTCAAACACTCCTTTCCAACCTCAACAAAACACATGACATAAACAAGGCACAGTCATCTTTGATGTTCCTCGTGTCCATCTCACACTATGCAAAAACTCAATGCACAAAAAAGGCCCTAAAATCTGGAACTCATTACCTGTAAATATAAAAGAAACACTACCTGTTTAAAATTCAAGTCTCTTCTCAAAGATCACTTACTCACCCAAAACCAAATAAATACTGAAAAAACTGAACCTTATAAATTGTATATCTTAAATGTTTCTCACAATTATATCACATAAATGTTAAACCTAAAACCCAATCTAACTTTATTATTTTTTAAATACACTACCTAACAGAATACTCCATTCTACTGAATGTACAACAATGCATACAACCATATGACCTGTCTTTGTAATACTCACTTGTGCTTTATAGTAATCTGTTTACATTAAAGTTTTATCACTGATGTCATCATTGCTTAGTTCATTTTAAGTTAATTTTAAGCCAGCCCATAATGCTATGCATAGTATAAGTGGCTTTGGCATGCTGCTTTTAAATCTGTATTTTTTGTACCTCTGTATGTGTGCTCAAATTTTAAATAAATAAATAAATAAATAAAGACAACAATTTTCTGTGTGGTATAAGACCCCCAAAAAAAGAAAAAATATTTTAGGACCAGTATTTAATGAGATACATGATCGTGAAGTTGGCTCTGGATGCTCACCTGATGGCAACATCCATTCTTGCTGCTTGCAGAAGTGTTGTCGATTTACCTTTTTTCCTCGTTTTTATTTAATTTACTTTTTAAAGTTCTGATAATTACAATTTATAATAGTTCTTGTGATTTCATAGCCAATCTTTGTTCTGACACTAATATTATGTACTGAAATAGTACTCAAATAGTAACAATCACACTGACAGGTGAACATTTGTACCTGCCCCAGTCATTGACTATTGTCTAGAAATATAAACAAAGTATTTATAGGTCCCAGCAATGTTTTAGACATGCTGGAGTATGAACCTCCTGAAGAATGTGTTATTGCCTTTATATGTTTTTACCCTTGCACACAAACATGTCTTTGTATATCTGTCTACTATCTGTCTGTCTGCCAGGCTCTGCTTATCTGTCTGTCTAGTTCAGCTTATCTGTCTGTCTAGTTCAGCTTATCTGTCTTTGTCTTCTGTGAGTCCCTTGAAGAATGGTTGTTATGACAAGCGTCAGATAACAAGTGACATTTGATGAATGTACGCTGGATGCTGGAGGGGGAACCTTGCCTTCATATTTTTTACTCTTGCACACAAACATGTCTCTGTAATGTCTGTCTGTCTGTCTGTCTGTCTGTCTGCCTGCCTGTCTGTCTATCTGTACATCTATTCATCTATCTGTCTATCTGTACATCTGTCTATCTGTGTATCTGTACATCTATCTGTCTGTCTGTCTGCCTAGCTCTGCTTATCTGTCTGTCCATTCAGCTTATCTGTTTTACTATCTTGTGTTGTGTGCCTGGATATAATATGAACTTGAAGAATTTTGTTATGACAAGCGTCAGATAACAAGTGACATTGATAAATTGCCCTGCTGGAGGGAGAATCTGGCCTTCATATGTTTTTACTATTGTACACAAACATGTCTCTGTATGTCTGTCTGTCAGTCTATCTAATCTGTCTGTCTGTCTATCTGTACATCTGTCTGTCTACCTGTACATCTATCTGTCTGTCTAGTTCTGCTTATCTGTCTTTGCCTGTGTGTCTGTCTTTCCATCTGCTTGTCACTGTCTCAGAGAGTGCCAATAAACCTGTTGGTTTGTGGTGTATGGGCCACTCCCAGATTGCTGAGCAAGTGACAGTGCTATTATTTGTGCCATGTTGTTTATGTCTTATACAGTGGAACTCTACTTGCGAGTTTAATCCATCCCATGACCTTGCTCGCAACTGGATTTGCTCGTTTGCAGAGTCAATTTTCCTCATTTAAATTAACTGAAATGCAATTAATCCGTTCCAATTGAATTCTGTACTTCAACAATTTCGCTAATATCAACTCTACGGCTTATTTATCTATCTCACTTCATCTAATATGACATAAACAATATAAATAACATAGAAACCTGATATATACTCTAAAATGAATAAAATCTGTCATTCATGTAGGGGTATGGGCGGTGTCAGCGGTGGACGAGAGTTTGTCTGGAGACTGGACAAAATACTTCTTGAATAGTTTCGCTAATATCATCTATACAGCTTATTTATCTATCACAGTTCATCTAATATGACATAACAAACAGTAACATAGAAACCTGATATATGCTCTAGAATGAATAAAATATGTCATTATTTAACAGGTGGAGGCGGCCTCAACCGCTCCCTCTTTGTTGTGGTAAGCACTGCCATCTAGTGACAGTCTTTTGAAGTCGTCTATTATTATTATTGTTATGTAGTACATTATTATATATATTACTATTTTACATATTATTATTATTATTATTATTATTGTATTATATTATACTATTACAGTGGAACCTCTACTTACGAGTGCATCCACGTGCGAGTTTTTCCAGATACGAGCAGGTGCTCGATCGATTTTTTGCGAGCGTGCCTCATGGGAGGTTAATTGACACTGGAAAGGGGGCTCTTGCTCTTGATTTAGGGAATAGGATCTCAGTTGTTTGTTGGACTATCTTATTGAAACTTGGGCAATGTATGATGAAAATATGCTTCTTAACGTACACCAAAAATGA
The DNA here is from genome assembly GCF_026875155.1 of Cherax quadricarinatus. Lineage (NCBI taxonomy): Eukaryota > Metazoa > Arthropoda > Malacostraca > Decapoda > Parastacidae > Cherax > Cherax quadricarinatus. The sequence goes on from NC_069408.1 coordinate 73,527,008, forward strand.
AAGAAATCGGACCATAAATAACGGAGTTCACTTCTCAGCCATTAGCCTCCCCTTAGTGGTATATTTTCGTATGGTTTTTATGGTTGTATTCTCGTTTTATTTGGTCTCGTGTGATAGAATGGAAGATATACTACAAAAATAAATATGATTTTAACCCTTTGAGGGTTTTGGTCGTACTAGTACGTCTTACGCGTAGGGGTTTTTGACGTACTAGTACTCATAAATTCTAGCAGCCTCAAATCTAGTGGGAGAAAGCTGGTAGGCCTTCATATGAAAGAATGGGTCTATGTGGTCAGTGTGCACAGTCTAAAAAAAATCCTGCAGCACACAGTGCATAATGAGAAAAAAAAAACTTTGACGATTTTTTTTGAATAAATCAGCAAATTTGCAGTGTATTTTCGTATGGTATTTATTGTTGTATTCTAGTTTTCTTGGTCTCATTTTATAGAATGGAAGACATATTACAGAAATTGAGATGATTTTGACTGGTTTTACAATGAATGGTGCCTTGAAATTGAGCTCAAAGTAGCAGAAATGTTCGATTTTTACCAAACTTCAAAAGTAAACAAATCGTGCCAAGCGTGCAATACACGTCAACTGGTGAGTCTAATATTCTTTCACAAGTGCACCAATAATATTTATACCATTTTTTACACTAATGCAGTAGTCTGCATAACAGTAAATCTTATATTTTTGTGAAAATAAAAATTCAAAGTGGAAAGCAAAAGAATATAAGAGGGGCCTTGAGACGTGACTAATGACTAGAGGAAATGTCATTTTAGTGCCAGGAATGTCTTTCTTGTTTACTCTGGACCCTATTCGGAAATTGCATCTTTTGAAATTTGTGTGAAATTGACAAAATTGCTAAATTCTGACCACTGTACTGGATAGTTGAATTTCATAAATGGGTGGTTTCTTGCACCCATTCGATAGAAAAAATGGAGTTCTAGCGAAATATTCATGTTTTTTGTCGACTAGTACAGTGAAAAATTGGCCGAAAATGGGGCTCAAAGTGGGCAAAATCGCCGATGCGTAAACATCGCCGAGACCGCTAACTTTGCGAGAGCATAATTCCGTAAGTGTTTCTATCAAATTTCAAACTTTTGGTGTCTTTATGATCGGAAAACGATTCTCTATCTTTTCATAAGAGAAAATAATTTTTTTTTTTTTTTAAATTTGGCCAACCCTGAGAACGACTTTCGGAGAGGGCCTGTCGACCCTCAAAGGGTTAATTGGTTTCACAATGAAAAGTACTTTAAAATTGAGCTCAAAATAGCAGAAATGTTCGATTCTTTGGTGACATCAATAGTAGACACATGAGGTATCAGTGGCAGACAACATGAAGCAGCAGTGGCAAAGTGTAGCATTATGAGTGTAGCAATTAAGTGAAGCATTAACCCTTTGAGGGTCGACAGGCCCTCTCCGAGACTCGTCTCAGGGTCGGCCAAATTTAAAAAAAAAAAAAAATTCTTATGAAAAGATAGAGAATCTTTTCCCTATCATAATGACACCAAAAGTATGAAATTTGATGGAACACTAACGGAATTATGCTCTCATAAGTTAGCGGTCTCGGCAATGTTTACGCATTGGCGATTTTGCCCACTTTGAGCCCCATTTTCGGCCAATTCCACTGTACTAGTCGACAAAAAACATGAATATTTTGCTAGAACTCCATTTTTTCTATCGAATGATTGCAAGAAACCAGCCATTTACCAGTTTCAACTATCCAGTACAGTGGTCAGAATTTAGCAATTTTGCCAATTTCACACAAATTTCAAAAGATGCCAATTTCCAAATAGGGTCCAGAATAAACAAAGAACATTCCTGCACTAAAATGACATTTCCTCTGTTCATTAGTCATGTCTCAAGGCCCCCTCTTACATTCTTTGCTTTCCACTTTGAATTTTTATTCTCACAAAAAATAGAAGATTTACTGTTATGCAGACTACTGCATTAGTGTAAAAAATGGTATAAATAATATTGGCGCACTTGCGAAAGAATATTAGACTCACCAGTTGACGTGAATTGGACGCTTGGCATGATTTTGTTTACTTTTGAACTTTGGTAAAAATCGAACATTTTTGCTACTTTGAGCTCAATTTCAAGGTACTTTTCATTGTAAAACCAGTCAAAATCATCTCAGTTTCTTCCATTCTATAAAATGAGACCAAGAAAACTAGAATACAACAATAAATACCATACGAAAATACAGTGCAAAGTCGCTGTTTTATTCCAAAAAAAAAGGTCAGTTTTTTTTTTATCATGAACTGTGTGCTGAAAGATTTTTTTTATACTGTGCACACTGACCACATAGACCCATTCTTTCATATGTAGGCCTACCAGCTTTCTCCCACTAGATTTGAGGGCGCTAGAATTTAGGCGTACTAGTACGTCAAAAACCCTGAGTCGTAAGCCATACTAGTACGGCCGAAACCCTCAAAGGGTTAAGAGTGTAGCACTTACGAGTCACTCTGTCTGACTTTTTTTGGGTTATCCTAGGTTCTCTACACATGTAGTCAGGAGCAGGAATGGCAGCTGTGGTGGGCCTTTAAAACCCCAACAACAATGGCTGCTGCCACCACCACTAGCCACATACCTAATGACTTACATTTTATTCATTCTAATGTATATATCATGTTTCTATGTTATTAATATTGTTTATTGTCATATTACATGAATTGTGATAGATAAATAAGCTGTAGAGATGATATTAGGGAAATTATTAAAGTATTTTCTCATGCCTAGAATTCCACTGGAACGAATTAATTTAATTTAAATTAATTTAAATAAGGTAGGGGGTGTGTGGACCAGGTGTTTACAGTGAAACATATAAGTGAACAGTATTTAGATAAGGCTAAAGAGGTCTTTGTGGCGTTTATGGATTTGGAAAAGGCGTATGACAGGGTGGTTAGGGGGGGCAATGTGGCAGATGTTGCAGGTGTATGGTGTAGGAGGTAGGTTACTGAAAGCAGTGAGGAGTTTTTACGAGGATAGTGAGGCTCAAGTTAGAGTATGTAGGAAAGAGGGAAATTATTTCCCAGTAAAAGTAGGCCTTAGACAAGGATGTGTGATGTCACCGTGGTTGTTTAATATATTTATAGATGGGGTTGTAAGAGAAGTAAATGTGAGGGTCTTGGCAAGAGGCGTGAAGTTAAAAGATAAAGAATCACACATAAAGTGGGAGTTGTCACAGCTGCTCTTTGCTGATGACACTGTGCTCTTGGGAGATTCTGAAGAGAAGTTTGCAGAGATTGGTGGATGAATTGGTAGGGTGTGCAAAAGAAGAAATTAAAAGTGAATACAGGAAAGTGTACGGTTATGAGGATAACAAAAAGATTAGGTGATGAAAGATTGGATATCAGATTGGAGGGAGAGAGTATGGAGGAGGTGAATGAATTCAGATATTTGGGAGTGGACGTGTCACTGGATGGGTCTATGAAAGATGAGGTGAATCATAGAATTGATGAGGGGAAAAGGGTGAGTGGTGCACTTAGGAGTCTGTGGAGACAAAGAACTTTGTCCTTGGAGGCAAAGAGGGGAATGTATGAGAGTATAGTTTTACCAACGCTCTTATATGGGTGTGAAGCATGGGTGATGAATGTTGCAGCGAGGAGAAGGCTGGAGGCAGTGGAGATGTCATGTCTGAGGGCAATGTGTGGTATGAATATAATGCAGAGATTTCGTAGTTTGGAAGTTAGGAGGAGGTGCGGGATTACCAAAACTGTTGTCCAGAGGGCTGAGGAAGGTTGTTGAGGTGGTTCGGACATGTAGAGAGAATGGAGCGAAACAGAATGACTTCAAGAGTGTATCAGTCTGTAGTGGAAGGAAGGCGGGGTAGGGGTCGGCCTAGGAAAGGTTGGAGGGAGGGGGTAAAGGAGGTTTTGTGTGCAAGGGGCTCGGACTTCCAGCAGGCATGCGTGAGCGTGTTTGATAGGAGTGAATGGAGACAAATGGTTTTTAATACTTGACATGCTGTTGGATGTGAGGAAAGTAAACATTTATGAAGGGGTTCAGGGAAACCGGCAGGCCGGACTTGAGTCTTGGGAAAATTTTTAAAATTTTGGGGGTTTTTAAAAGGGGGGAAAAAAAAAAAAAAAGGGGGTTTTTTAAAAAAAAAAAAGGGGGGGGAAAAAGGGGGAAAAAAGGGGGGGAAAGGGGGGAGGGAATGGGGGTTTTGGGGGGGGAATTTTTTGGGGGGGGGGAAAAAGGGGAAAAAAAAGGGGGGGGCCCGGGGGGGGGAAAAAGGGAAAAAGGGGGGGGGGGGGGTTTTGGGGAAAAAAACCCCTTTTTGGGGAAAAGGGGGGGAAAAGGGTTGGGGGGGGGGGGGGGGGTTTGGGGGGGTTTTTTTGGGGGTTGGGTTTTTCCCCCCCAAAAATTTGGGGGGGGGGATTAAAAAATTTGGTTTTTGGGAAGGTTTTTGGGGGGGGTTTTTTTTTTGGGGGGAAAAAAATTTTTTTAAATTTCCTTCGGGGGGAAAGGGGGTTTTGGGGGGGGAAAAAAGGGGGGGCCCCCCCGGGGGGTTTTAAAAAAGGGGTAAGGGGGAAAAAGGGTTTTTTTAAAATTTTTTTTAAAAAAAAAATTTTTAAAGGGGTTCGGAAAAGGGGGCCCTTGGGGGAAAAAAAAAAAATTAAAAGGGGGGGGGTTTTTTTGGGGAAAAAAAAAAAGGGGGGGGGGGGGGGGCCAAAAAAAAAGGGGGGGGGAAAGGGGGGGGGTTTTCCCCCCCCTCCCTTGGGGGTGGGGGGGTTTAAAAAAAAAAAAAAAACCCTTTGAAAACCCCCGGGGGAAACCCCCCAAAAAAAAAAAGGGGGGGGGGGGGTTTTAAAAAAAAAAATTTTTTTAAAAAAATTTTTTTTGGGGGGGTTTTTTTTTTTTTTTTTTTTTTAAAAAAAATTTTTAAAAAACCCCAACCTTTTGGGGAATGGAAAAGGGGGGTTTTTTTTTTGGGGCCCCCCCCAAAAAAGGGGGGGCCCCCAAAAAAAAAGGCCCCCCCCAAAAAAAAATTTTCCCCCTTTCCCTTTTAAAAAAAATTTTTAAAAAAAAAAAAACCAAAAAGGGGTTGGGGAAAGGGAAAAAAAAAAGGGAAATTTTTTTTTGGGGGGGGGAAAAGGGGCCCCAAAAGGGGGAACCCCTTTGGAAACCCCCCTTTTTTTTCCTTAGGGAAAACCCCCAAAAAAAAAAACCCCCCCCCCCCTTTTTTTTTTTGGGGGGCCCCCCCCCTTTTTTTTTCCCCCCCCAAAATTTAAAACCCCCCCCCCCCCAAAAAAAACCCCCTTTGGGGCCCCCAAATTTTTTTTTCCCCTTTTTTAAAGAAAAAATTGGGGGGGAAAAGGGCCCCCGAAACCCCCCCCTTTTTAAAAAAAAAAAAGGGCCCCGGGGGCCCCAAACCCAAAAACCCCCCCAAAAACCCGGAAACAAAAAACCCCCAAAAAATTTTGGAAAATTTTTTTTCCCCCCCCCTTAAAACCCGGGGAAAAACTTTTTTCCCGGTTTTAAAAATTTTTTTTGGGGGGGGGAAAAAGGGGGGGTTTTTCCCCAAAAACCCCCTTTTTTTTTTTTAAAAAATTTTTTTTTTTGGGGTTTTTCCCCAATTTTTGGGGGTTTTTTTTGGAAATTCCCCTTTTTTTACCCCCCTTTTTTTTTTTTGGGGGGGTTTTTTTTTATTTTTTAAAAAAGGGGGGGGGGGGGAAAAATTACAAAAAAAAAAAAAAAAGGGGGGGGGAAAAAAGGGGGGGGGGGGGGGGAAACCCCCGCCCCAAAAAAAATTTGGGGGAAAAAAAAAAAAAAATTTTTTCCCCAAAAAACCCCTTTGTAAAAACCCCCCCCCCCGGGGGGAAAAAAAGGGGGAAAAAAACCCCCAAAAAAAAAAAGGGGGTTTTGGGGAAAAAAAGGGGGGGAAAATTTTTCCCTTTTTAAACCCCTTTTAAAAAAAAAATTTTTGGCCTTTTTTTTTGGCCCCGGGGACAAAACCCCAAAAAAAAATTTAAAAGGGGGGAAATTGGGGGGGGGGGGGGGTTTTTTCCCCAAAAAAAACCCCCAAAAAAATTTTAAAAAAAAAAAAAATTTTTTTTGGCCCCCCCGGGGTTTTTCCATTTTTTTTTCCCCCCCCCCCCAAAAAAAGGGGGAAAAAGGGGAAAATTTTTTTTGGAAAAATTTTTTGGAGAAAAAGGGGGTTTTTTTTAAAAAAAGGGGGGAAAAAAAAAAAAAAATTCCGGGGGAAAAAAAAAAAGGGGAAAAATTTTTTTCCCCCAAAAAAAAAAAGGGGGGGGCCCTTTTTTTGGGGAAAAAAAAAAAAAAAAAAACCCGGGGGGGGGGGGGGGGTTTTTTTTTTAAAAAATTTTTTTCTTTTTTTTTTTGGGTTTTTTTTTGGGGTTTTTTTTGGGGGGGAAAAAGGGGAAAAAATTTTTGGGCCAATTTTTTTTTTCCCGGGGGGGTTTTTTTTTTAAAAAAAAAAAAAGGGGGGGGTTGGGGTTTTTTTTTCCCCCCCCGGGGGGGGCCCCGGAAAAAAAAAAAAGGGGGGGAAAAAAAATTTTTTTTGGGGGGCCCCCGGGGGCCCCAAAAAAAAATTTTTTTTTTCCCAAAAAAAAACCCCCTTTTTTTGGGAAAAATTTAATTTTTAAAAATTTTAAAAAAAACCCGGACAGCCCCAAAAAAAAGGGGGGGGGTTGGGGGGGGGGAAAAAAAATTTTTTTTTTTTAAAAAAAAGGGGGGGGGAAAAGGGGGGGGGGAAAAAAAAAAAAAATTTTTTTTTCCCCCGGCCCCCCCAAAATTTTTTTTTTTAAAAAAGGGCCCCGGAAAACCCCTTTTAAAAAAAAATTTAAAATTTTTAGCCCCCCCCCGGGGGAATTTTGGGGGGAACAAAAATTTTTTTTTTTTTTTCCCCCCTTTTAAAATTTTGGGAATTTTTCCCAAAAAAATTTTTTTCCCTTTTCCCCAAAATTTTGGGAACCCCGGCTTCCCCCCTTTTTTTAAAAAAATTTTTTTTAAAAAAAAAAAAAATTTTCCCCGGGGAAAAAAAAAAAAAAATTTTTTTTTTGGGGGGGCCAAAAAAAAAAGGGTTGGGGAGGGGGCCCCGGGTTTTTTTTTTTTGGGGGCCCCCCCCCTTAAATTTTTTTGGGGCCCCAAAAAATTTAAAAAAAAAAAAAAAAAAAACCCCCCCCAAAAAAGGGAAAAAAAAACCCCCCCAAAACCCAAAAAAAAAGGGGGGAACAAAAATTTTTTTAAAAAAGGGGGGGGGGGGGTTTTTCCCCCAAAAACCCCGGAAAATTTTTTTTTGGGGTTTTAAAAAAAACCCCCCCCCTTTTTTGGGGGAAAAAAAGGGGAAAAAAAAGGGGGGCAAAAAAAAAAAATTTTTTTTTTTTTTTAAAAAAAAAACCCAAAAAAAGGGGAAAAAAAAAGGGGGGGGGGGCCCGGGGGGCCCCCAAAAAGCAAGGGGGGGGGCCCCTTTTTTGGGGGAAAGGGAAATAAAAAAAAAGGGAAAAAAAAAAAAAAAAAAAAAAAAAAAAGGGGGGGGTTTCTTTTTTTTTTGGGGGGGGAAAAAAAGGGGGGTTTTTTTGGGGTTTTTCCCCCCTTTTCCCCGGGGTTTTAAAAGGGAAATTTTTTTTTAAAAAAAAGGGGGGCCCCTTTTTGGGGGGGTTTGGGGGGGGGGGCCCGGGGGGGGGAAAAAAAAAAGGGGGAAAAAAAGGGGGGGGGTTTTTTGGGGTTTTTATTTTAAAGTTTTTTGGGGGGGGCCCGGGGGAAAAAAAAATTTTGGGCCAAAAGGTTTTTTTGGGGGTTTAAAGGAAATTTTTTTTTTGGGGGGGGGGGGGGGGGGGGGGGCCCCCCGGGGGGGGAAAAACCCCCTTTTAAAAAAACCCCCCAAAAACCCCCCAAAAAACCCCCCCCCCCCCCCCCTTTCCCCCCCCCTTTTTTTTTTTTTTTTCCCCCCCCCCCCCCAAAAAACCCCCCCCCCTTTTTTTTCCCAAAAAGGGCCGGGGGGTTTTTTTAAAGGGCCCCCCTTTGGGGGGGGAAATTTTGGGGTTTTAAAAGGGGGTTTTTAAAAAAACCACCCCCGGGGGGGGGAAAAAAGGGGGGGGCCCCCCCCTTTTTCCCCCCCAAAAACCCCCCCCAAAAAAAAAAAAAAAAAGGGGGGTTGCCCCCTTTTTTTGGAAGGGGGGGGGTTTTTTTCCGGTCATCCCTTTTTTTTTTGGGGCCCCCCGGGGGGGGGGGGCCCCCCCCCCGGGCCAAACCCCCCCCCCCCCCCCTTTTTTTTTTTTTGGGGGTTTTTTTTTTCCCCAAAAAAAAAAACCGGGCCCCAACCCCCCCCCCAAAAGGAAAAAAACCCCCCCCAAAAAAAAACCCTTTGGGGGGGGAAAATTTTTGGGAAAAACCCCGGGGGGTTTTTTTGGGGGGGGGGGCCCCCCCCCCCCGGGGGGTAACCCCCCCCCCAAACCCCCCCCCTTTTTCCCAAGGGGGGTTTTTTTTTAAAAAAACCCCCCCCCCCCCCTTGGAAATTTAAAGGAAAAAACCCCCCCCCCCCCCAAAAAAAGGGGTAAAAGGGGAACTTTAAAAAATTCTAAAAATTTGGGGCCCCGGAAAAAAAAAACCCCCCCCCCGGGCCCAAAATTTTCCCCCCCGGGGGGGGGGAAAAATTTTTTTTTTTTTGGGGGGGGAAAAAAAAAAAACCCCCCTTTTAAAACCCCTTTTTCCCCAAAAAAAAGGGGGGTTTTTTTAAAAAAAAAAATTTCCCTTTTCCGGGGTTTTTTTCCCCCCCCCCCCCCCCAAAAAAAGGGGGGGGGGGTTTTTTTTTAACCCCAACCCCCCCCCAAAAAAACCCCCAATGTCCCCCCCCCCCCCTTTTTTGGGGGGTTTTTTTTTTGGGTTTTTTTTTTTTGGGTCCCCCCCCCCCCCAAAAAAAAAAAAGGGGGGGGTTTTTCCCCAAAAAAAACCCCCCCCCGGGTTTTTTTTCCCCCCAAACTCCCCCTTTTCCCCCCCTTTTTTTTAAAAGGGGCCCCCCCCCCCCCCCCCCCCCCCCCGGGGGGGGGGGGCCCCCCCCTTTTTTTCCCCCCCCCGGGGGGGCCCCCCCCCTTTTCTTTTTTTTAAAAACCCCCCCCCTTTTTTTAAACCCCCCCTTTTTTCCCCCCCCCCCCCCAAAAACCCTTTTTGGGGCCCCCCCCCCAAAAAAATTTTTCTAAATTTGGGGCCCCCCCCCCCCTTTTATCGACAAGACCTCGTCCCCCAAAAAAAAACCCCCCCCCCGGGGAAAAACCCCCCCCTTTTAAATTTTTTCCCCTTTCCCTTCCCTTTTCCCCCCCAAAATTTCCTTTTCCCCTTAGTTCTTCCCCTCTTTGGCCCCAAATTCAAGTGTGGAGATTCCCCTCCTCCTCGTTTTATGCCCTTTCCCCCCCCGTCCCCTTTCCCCAAATTTCTCCCTCTTCTGCCACCTCCCAGGTTTTTCCCCCTTTTTGTTCCCCCCCCCACACTTCATCTCCGTCCCTTACACTTTCCCCTCCCCCTCTACTTTGGTACAGTCCTTATGTCCCAATTTTACCCCCACCCTCCTCCTTCTATCTCCCAATTTTGGGCCCCATACATCTTTGAATTCAGAAACCTTAAGCCATTTTTAGAAAATATTGCAGACTAAACCTTTAATGGACACTGATTTACCCCCTGTTCCTTCTCTTTTCCCCCTCCTCCCTCTTCACAACCCCCTTCTTTGCAACGCTCTGTTCCGGCTCTTGGGAAAATCTTTTCCCAAAGCCACCACACTTGACTTTTTTAAACCCCCCTAGTCCCCCTAAAGGTTTCCTTTACCCACAGATTCCCGATATTTTCTTCTTTGCCAAAACATGGCCCATTTAACAGTGGAAAATCCCCCCCGGCCTCAGGGGGAATTTGGGGTAGCTTCAAATTGCTTTCCAGGTTTTTCCCCCGTTGGTGCTTGTTTTCAAGAACCAAAAAATTTCATCGGCTGTTTTTTCCAAAACCCATCTCGGGCTATTAATTTTTTTGTATTCTTCGGATCCTTTCTTAAAGGGAACCCTTTAAAGAAAGTGCCCTTCTTCTACCAATGATATTCCGTCCCGTCAACTATTTTTTCCATTCCTCGCTGCATTTCAAATGCAGCCCCTACCACTTGAATAAGTGGTTTACAATATGTTCTTTATAAACTTCCTTTCCCTTTCGAGCATTTTCTTTTCCCGCTTTGCCTTTTTTGTTTTATCCTTTTCCACCACCACTTCGTTACCCTTTGGTGGGTTTTAATGCCCACACATTTCCTCGGGGGGGTCTCATTGTGACTCACGTGGCATTCAGTTTGGGGGCTTTTTCGCCTCTCACCCCTCCATGTTTTAAATAGGGTTTTCTCCCACCCCTTTTGATCCCTCGTAACATACTCTCTCTTGGGATCGATCTATTTAGTCTGCTCTTCCTCCACTGCACTAGAATTCACCTTTGGGCTTGGTTTTCTACCCCCAAAAAAACCCCCTTTCATGACAAATGAATTTTTTTCCGTCATTTTTTACTTTTCCCTTTCCTATTCACCACCTTTCCGTAGCCCCCGCTGGCAATTTGAAAAGGGCAAAAATTTGGGTTTTTTTACTCACACCTCACTGCTTTTTTGTGAGGTTCCTTCTCCATCCTTTCCCTTGATTTTGGGTCCTAAACAAACTTCTCGCGTCAGTTTATACCCCCAGCTTCCTCATTCTATACCCCAAACCTCAGGCAGGCATTCCCCAGAAGTGCGGGGCCTTGGTGGTCTCCTACTTTTGGGTCTTTCCGTACGTTTGAAATGTGCTGCATGGGGGAGGTAAAAGGTACAAAAGAAAACCCTGAGAGAATTTTGAATTTTTAAACAGAAGCGTGCGATTTGCTCGCCGTTTCATCCGTGAAGCTAAAAAAGCAATTGTTGGGGGAGAAATGTTTTTCCCCCACACCTCTGCTTCTTCTTGAGTGAGTCTGGGAAAAAAAAAAGGAAATTAGTGGTAAATACTCCCTGACCCAGCTCCTGTTTACGGGTCACTGGGGGTTTTGTAGCAAACCCTTCGGTTGCCCTTGACTGGCCCCACAACTGGTCCGTATTTTTCCCCAGGGGGTCCATCTATGCCCCCCGTTTTTTTTCCTCAAAGTCTGCCAGAGGTTAGTACCCTTGGGCTTTTTTTCTCTCAGAGAAGAACAAATTAATGTGCCTTTTTTCACTTCCAGAAATGGAGGGAATGCTCTCAGCTTGCCGGGTTTATCGCAGGGTTTGGCCTGGGCGGGCATTTCTTTTTCGTTTTGTTAAACATTTTTCATCGGTCAGCCCTTGTGTCCCTTACAAAACCCCTTTTAAAATTTTTTTGGGCCAAGGAGTTCTTCCCCCGCTGTTTGGGAAAACTGCCAAATTTTTCTCCCCTTTTCCCCAAAAACCCGGGTACAAAAGGGGCAAAGATGCCCCCCACTTTCGCCCCATCGCTCTTAAATAGTGCAGTTTGCAAAAATGGGAAAGTCTCTTTAAAACGACGTTTAAATGTTGTATTTAAGGGCACACAACAGTTTTTCTCCGTAGTCAATATGGCTTTGTAAAGGCGTTAAACCCTTTGACCCCTTAAAACGCTTTGGTTTCTTTTGTTCGTAAGTGGGCCCCCCCCCTTTCGAATAATCACTCGTTAAAGGCCCTATTTTTTTTTACCTTGAGGGAAAGGGAAAAGACCCAATTGGGGGTATAATAAAAATTTGGCCCCCGGCCCATTCCCTTTGGCCTCCGAGGGAATCTAAACCTCCTTCCTTAAGAACTTTTTAACTGACAGACCCTTTGTGTTCGAGTCAATACTGTTCTTTCCCCGGGCTTTTTGTCCAAAATTGGGAAAGGGGTCCCTCAGGGGGGTGTTCTAAGCACAAAAACTTTTTTTTCCCTTTCCCATAAATGATTTGGCCTCTGGGTTTTTCCCCCCAATTTTTTGGTCATCACTCTATTTTTGATGGCTTGGGTATTCTTGTGCAGGCACTGGGCCCGTCCCTCTTATTGCAGTTTTCTCCAGCTTTTGGTCGACCCCTGTTTCCACTTGGGCCCCCCAACATTGGGTTTTAAATTTTTTAAGTTCCAAAACTCACCAAATACTTTTACTAGGGCACTCTGTTTTCCCCCTCATCCTTTTTTATCTCTATGGGCCCCCCTATCCCCGAACGTGATACAGTTCAGGTTTTTTGGGGCCTTTTCTTTGGGGCCGCGGGTTTTCCTGGAAAACCCCCCATAACCTCTCTGAAGGCCCCCCCTTTTCAAAAGCCCCGGGTAAACCTTTTTAAAACCCTTTCTCATCTTTCCCGGGGGGTGATTGTTGGGAAATCTGCTTCGCCCACATTAAACCCTCTTTTTTCGAAAATCGATTATGGTTGGGCCCCGATTTATTCGCGGCCTCTCCTGGGACTCTCTCTAGCCTTAAATCTTCCATCACCAAGGATTAAGTTTGTACCTTGGTGCTTTTCGGGTCTTCCCCCGTTGAGAGCCTTATTTAAAAAACGAAAAAATTTCCCTCCTTTTCTGATCTCCGGATGCCCTTGGCCCTTTGCTAATATGTACGTCTCAAAATCTACACAATCCTTTCCCTTTAAAGAATGGTCACCGATTTATTTGGGCAATTTTTTTTTCGTTCGCCGCCCCCGTTTGCTCTGTCCCTTTTCTCTTTTGCCCACTTTAAATCTTGTCCTTCCCCTTCAGTTACCCCTTTATATTTTTCATGTAGATTTTCCCCTTTTCCCTACCCCCTGGGAATTCCAGCTGTTCGGGTCTGTTCTTTCTCACCCCCCTTTCTCGAAAAGGGTCAATGCCTACGGGGGGCTTCCCGCTCTCTTTTTCCCTTTATTTACATCCACCCCATTTAAAGCCCCGGGTGGGGTACATAGATGGCTCTAGTTTTTCAGACGGGGTCGGATTCACGCAGTGTTTCCGGGCGCGCCCTGGGGGGACATTTAAATTTCTTTAGCAAAACATTTTTTCCCGCCCGAACTGTTTGCCATTTTTGCAGCACTTATTCGTATTTGCCAAACTATGCCTGGTCATCATTTTTAGTAGTCTCCAAAACTTCCCCGTGCCCTTTCAGGCTATACGAAAATTTTATACATCTCATTCCCCCAGTTCTCCGTATCCAACTTTGGCTACCCCGTTCTCTACCAAAAATAAAATATTGTTTTTTGTTGGATCCCGGGCTGTCGAGTTCAGGAATGAAAAGGGCAGGGCACGCTGCGTGGTAGCAGTACATGAAACCCACCAATTTTTCCCACGAGGTTTCCATTTCTGGACTAATTTGCTTTTCAAAAGCTACCCACCCTTTGTCCCGTTGGCAACAACGTTGGTTTAACTCTGCTCCGGGAACAAACTTCCCTTCTTTTAAAACCCAGCATAGGTTACGGGGCCCTTTCTTGTCTTTAGTGCCGAGGTTGGGGAGACCACTCTCTCCCGCCCTTGCATTTGGGCACAAATGTCTTAAATTTTTGGGTACTCATGGGGAGGCACCCTGTTTTCCCCTTGTGGCAGTGTCAAGTTCCAGTAACGATTAGCCACATTCTGTTAGCTGCCCCCTCCTTTTCAACGAGCACTAGAATTTTTTCCCCCAACGTCGTCTTTGTTCTACTACTCTCTCTTTTTCCTTCCCTTCTTGCTGATGGACCCCCCTTTTTAAACCGACTCTCTCATTTACTTCTTGGGCAACGACTGATTTACTAAAAAAACTCTTTATGATAAAAATTTTTTCACTCCCCCCAGGCCCCTTTTAGTTCATCTCTTGGGTGCCCCTTTTTCCCTTTTTAAACCCTCCCCTACCCCGCTGTTATCCGTAACCTATTACTCATCCTTTCCCTTTTGCCACCTGATGCCCTGCTTCCTTCCTGCCCCGCGCGGTGTATAGTCCCTTTTGGCTTGTGCTTCTTTTTTATTTTAATAATAATAAAAATTGAGGGGGGGGGTTTTTTTTCAGGTTTTAAATGTTTATGTTTGTAATAGGGGCAGTAATAAGTTTTGGTGTTTTTTATGGTGAGTAGGTTGAGGGGGTTTTTTAAAAAAATTGGTTTGGGGTGGTTGCCTGTAGTGAGATTTTTTATATTCCCAACTGCAGCCTTTTTTAAAGGGGAATTAGTGGTTGAGATGGTTTTAAATTTTTTGTTTAGCCCCATGCACAAATTCCAAAAGGTGAGATAGGGGTTTAAATTTAAAGAGTGATAAAGGGCCAAAGGGGGGCTGAATGTGGAAAAAAGTACGTTCTTCGATAGTAAAGGGCCCACAGTCTTTGGAAATTTTTTTTTGAAATTTTTTGTATAAAAAGTATGAAATTTGAGTCTATTATCAAGGTGGGGTTCCTAAGAATTTTCCCTCTGTTAGTTTTTGACAGGTGATTGTTTATCGTTATGTTTAAAAGGGACATTGTAGCTCTGTTACCAAAACTGAATGAAGTAGGTTTTTTTCAATGTTTAGGGGTAAGTTTGTTAGTCCTATCCAGGGAATATTTTTTGTAATTTTGGGGTTTTACATAAATTTGGGTAGCGTGACTGGGCTCGGGGGAGAAGACGTATGTATGTCATCTGCAAAAAAATGTGGGTTTTTAGTAAATTGCGAAAACATTTGGTAGGCTTTTTTTGTATAGGGAAAAGAAGAGGGCCCAAGGAAAACTTCCCTGTGGGACACCAAAAATTAAATTTGGGTTTAGCGGAAGAGCTTGCCCCATTTTTCGTACCATATTGGCTTCTGTTGCTTTAGGTATGACTTGAGGTTTGTTGAGGGGGGCCCCCTTTAAAACCAAATCTGGAGTTTATTGGGAGAGTTCCGGGGGTCAAAGCCCCCGCGGCCCGGTCGTGGGCCAGGCCTCCCCTTTGGTCCGTGTCCCAGGTGCGACCCACACCATTTGAATAACACCCAGGTACCCATTTTTAAATGATGGGGAACATAGACAACAGGTGGGAAAAAAAACAATCCCAAAGTTTTTACTCTGGCTGGGAATCGAACCCAGGCCCTCAAACCCTGTGAAACGAAGCGTTAAACCCCCAGGCCACCAGAGCCATAGGGGGACAATTTTAAAATGGAGGCCAAATCATGGGTTTAACTGTACAAAACTTTATTTAAATCCCAAAGAAGATCACCCTGGGGGTTCCTTTTTTTCTCTATTGCATGTATATATGTTTACATGGTTTTAAAAAGCATCATTAGTATTTTTTTAGGCCTGAATCCAAATTGGCAGGGGTTGAGAATGGGTTTTTTTAGATGAAAGGGAGGAGTTAAATTTTTTTATGAATTTAATTTTTTCCCAAGATTTTTTAGAGGGGGGTGTAAATTTGGGTAATTGGCCCATAGTTATTCAACCCCTGTTTGGTCTCCTCCCTTTTTGGGTTTGGGGGACCCTTGCCCATTTTGAGAGCGTAGGGAAAGGGGAGGATTCAATGGATTTTTTAAAAGTGTTTTCAATGATTGGTGATAGTACTTGGTTACATTTTTTGTATATAAAGGGTGGTAAGGTATTTTAAATTTCCCGCCTTTTTTTTTTAGTGCGTTGATAATAAGGGGGGAAAATTCGAAAAGGGGTTTGTCCCGGGGCTAAAGGGAAAAGTGTGTTTTGGGGAGTTGCCAGGAGGTAGTCATTTGGGGGGGTATTGAGCTTGGGATTTTATTGGCAAGGTTTTGTCCTATAGTGGAGAAGAAATCATTGAGTCTGTTTGCTGTTTCTGTTGGTGGGAGTTGGGGTTCATCTGATTTTGCTAATTTTATTTCGCTATTTTGTGATATCTTTTTTGTTCCAGAATTTCTGATAGGGTCTTCCAGGTCTTTTTTATATCACCTCGTAAGTTGGATAATCTGTTCTCATAATACAGTTTTTTTGCCCTTCTTATCAGGCTGGTTAGTTTTGACGAGTAACGTTTTGTTTGGTCTCTGGTTATGTGACCCATTCTGTGCTGTTTTTCATATCGGGTGTTTTGTATTTATGGATTTGAGAATGCTGGGTGTTAGCCAGGGACTGTTCAGTCTCTTAGCTGTCATCTGTTTAGTTTTTTTAGGGCAGTGCTTGTTATAGAGGTATTGGGTCTTTTTTAGAAAATTATTAAAACATTCGTCAATATCTGTATAGATTTCTAGCTCAGTGTGCCAGTCAGTGTTTGTTACTGCTGTTGTGAAGTTATTAATGGCTGCCTCATTGTGAAGTCTGAAGGTGACTTTAGTAGTGTCTTGGGGTATTTTACCAAGAGTTGTTATGAGGAAAGTAGGGTAGTGGTCTGTGGTATTATCTGTAATTATGCCTGATTTTAAAGGGGATATGATGTTGGTCCAGATGTGGTCAAGTAGGGAAACACTAGTCTCCGTAACTCTTGTAGGTTTTGTTACTGTTGGTAGCAACATGCAGTTACTCATTGTGTTTGTGAATTCAGTAACGTGTGGGTCCTGGTCTTGCAGGAGATTTATACTGAAGTCACCTGAGAGTAGTAAGTGATCTTTGTTCATGCGTGCATCAGTTATCATACTTCCTAGGTTTTGACTAAATTGGCTGCTGCATAAGTCATTCCAATTTCTTTTTCTCCATTTATTGTTTTAACCTGCTTACTTTTAGCCCTAGCCATGGTTCCAGTGAATAAAAGAAATGCTTCTCATTATGTAAAGCACCTACACGGTACATTATCCATTAAAGTAAGGTGGCTTTGAAGCCACTGTCGGTTGCCATGAGCTCAGTCCCATGATGCAGGAGAATATGCTTTATTATTATGCTAATATCAACACTACAGCTTATTTGCCTATCACAACTGATCTAATATGACATAATAAATAATATAAATAACATAAAACATGTTAAATACTCCAGAATAAATAATATTTGGCATAACACCGAGCAGTTTGACGGAGGTATGAAGAGGATATGGTATACAAATACCATTCTCCTAACCCTGTCTTGGGGGCTTATATTAGAGAAAACGGAGTATTGCACAGGGCTAAACTGTGATATATACTCGTACTGCACCATAAACCTGAAACAAAAAAGCTATTTTTTCTCTATAGATTATCACACATAGCAGCATATGTGTAGAGAACCTAGGATAACCCAAAAAAGTCAATGTGGCTTATTTTTAGTACCTGGCTTGGGTTAGCCATATATGATTTTTGGTAAATATTCGATTCCCATTCAGGGTAGAAACATTAGGCATGGTTCTTTACACCTGTTGTCTTTGTTTACCCATCGTAAATGGGTACCTGGGTGGTTAGCCGACTAGTGTGGGTGTTATCCTGAGACACTGACCTAATTTTCTTGACATACTCTGCATAACAAGCTGCTTTCTATATAGTAGTATGTCACTGATGTCAGCTACGCCTGTATACCTTGTACATATACGTGTAGTAAATGAAGATATTATTATTATTATTATATTATTATTATTTTCTCAGTTGTTTGTTGGGTTATCTTATTGAAACTGGGCAATGTATTTATGGAAAGATACTTCTTAACATAACACCAAAAATGAAAGAAACCAACCATAAATAGCTGAGTTCACTTCTCAGCCATTAGCGGCCGCTTAGCGGATATTTTGTATGGTTTTTATGGTTATAGTCTCATTTTTTTAAATCTCATTTGATAGAATGAAAGATATAAATTTCAGAATAGATATGAATTGATTGCTTTCATGACGAAAGTACCTTGAATTGTGCTCACAGTAGCAAAAATGTTCTATTCTTTAGCGAAGCTCAAGAGTAAACAAATGACGTCACCGTCCAATACCTGTCCGCCTGCCAGTCCAAATTCCAATATGGAGTCAAGAATGGGTTGACATTATTTATACAATTATTACAATAATGCAGCAAAATCTGCATAACAGTAAATCTTCTATTTTTTTGGTGAATAAAAATTCCAAATGGTAAGCAAGATTAATATAAAGAGGGGCCTGTAGCCATGACTAATGAACAGAGAAAAGGTTATTTTAGTGCCAGGAATGTTTGCATTGTTTATTCTGGACACTATTTTGAAATTGGCATCTGTTGAAATTTGTGTGAAATTGGCCAAATTTCCAATTTCTGACCACTATATTGGGTGGTTGAAATAAGTGAATGGGCAGTTTCTTGTACTCGGTTGACAGACAAGAAGTAAATAAGTTTATTCAGTATACACAAATGCAGTTACATAGATTATCATACATAGCAGTGTATGTATAGAGAATCTAGGATAACCCAGAAAAGTCAAAGTGACTTACTTCCAGTACCTGGCTTGGGCTTGCCATATATGATTTTTGGTAAATATTTTTTTTTTCTCTGTTGTTTGTTGGGCTATCTCATTGAAACTTGGGCAGTGTATGATGGAAAGATGCTTCTTAATGTACAACAAAAATAAAAAAGACGGACGATAGATAAGGGAGCTCACTTCTCAGCCATTAGCCGCCTCTTTGCAGCATATTTTCGTGTGGTATTTCTGGTTGTATTCTCATTTTTTTGGACTCATTTGATAGAATGGAAGATATATCACAGAAATAGATATGATTTTGATTGCTTTCATGACGAAAAGTATCTTGAAATTAAGCTCAAAATAGTGGAAATGTTCGATTTTTGCCGATGTTCAATGAACTTTGTGTAAGTCAAGTTGGTTAATCTTATTAAGTGTATTCTAACCTAACCACTCTGTAATCAGGCACACTACAGGTCCCAATGAGGCCGGATTTGTGATGGAGGACCTGTACTTTATTTTGGTTTTTAGGTACTATTTTCTATTATTTTTTTTTAATTTTTTTTTCCAAGCAACTTTTATGGCCTCTGAGACCAACATGAGCACTATTTTATAAGTTTTTTCTCTTTATTTACTACACAAACACTGTTGTCCTTATATTGTTTATAATTGTTGTTTACACACACAGACGATATAAAATGTTGTTTATTACTATTTTTCTATATTTTATATACATATATACTGATGGGGAATGTTTCTAGAAGTTCTGCAGCCTGTGGAAGTCTTTGAAACATGGTGTCATGCACAGTGGTGTTTTACACTCCTCACACATAAAACGAGTGTCTGAGTTGTTGTGGGCATTTTTTTGTACGTGCACAGACGTAACACCTCTTCTGACCCTTTTTCTTGAAAGCAGTAGCAGTTTTATTAGGAAATGATCACCATGCTTCAGACGAGCAGGTAGTTGTTGATAATTTAGTGGGCGGTCTATTGCAGGTGTTGTTCCTTGGTTCTTGAATACTATTTGTCTGATGACAAACAGAATTTGCCATATGGTTGTTTGTTTCTGGTCTTCATCTTATACATATTATAAGCATTGAGCATGGAAATATCCAGAAGATGGAAAAAGAGTATTATGTACCACTTATAACTCTTGCGAACACAATCAGCAAACCCAATCTGCATGTCACATTTGTTTACTGAGTGCATATTGAGGGTGTAATCAATCACAGCTGTAGGTTTTAGAATGGGTTCATTGCTTTCTCTATGCTTCCTGCCAGTGTCTGCCACTTCATTAGGGTGAACTTATGACAACATTGTGACATCTCGTTTGTCATGCCACCAAAATGCCATGATGTCATTGGCAGCAAACACCTGCACCTCACCTCTACGAGTGCCAGCGTCAAACCTGGGCATATGTTTATGATTTGCATGCACTTTGCCACACACATCTGTCATGTTCACTCGCAAAAAATCACCGAGTGAGGGGCTTGTGTACCAGTTATCAGTATTAATATATCCCCCCTTACCAAGGTATGGTTCTATCATTGTTCTAACCACATCACCTGAGATGCCCAATAACTTCCTGATATTTTGCAGTGTATAACTTCCAGTGTACAAAGTAATATCCAATACCAGACCACTGTAACAATTACAAAGCACAAACAACTTTATACCAAAGCGTTTCCTCTTGCTTGGTATGTACTGCTTGAAAGAGTCTTCCTTTGAACAGAATCAAAGACTCGTCAATTACAATCTTCCTGAAGGGATAAAAATACATATTGAATTTCTCTTTCAGAGACGCAAGCACATTCCTAATCTTATATAACCTGTCGTTTCTGTCAGGCCTGGTTTTGTCTGAGAAGTGAAGCATACATAATAGTAGCACAAATCGATAAACTCCCATTATATCACTGAAACCTGGAGTTGCAATCAGGCAGTCTGTTGACCAGTATGATTTCACACTGTGCTTATACACATGTGGCATAAGCATTATTGTGGCAAAGAAGAGATACATCTCAGCCACAGTTGTCTCCTTTCACTTGTGTAGCCGTGAGCTTGGTGAAAGTATTGTGTTTGCCATGGTGTACTCGTAGTATCTGTTGCTTTCCCTGACAATAATTTCCATCAGGGGTTTGTCAAAGAATAACTCGAAATATTCCAGTTCAGTGGCATTGTTCCACAGTGTACATCATGGCCATATTCCACTTTGGCTTTCATCAAACTGGTGGGGATTTGGAACAAAATTGACAGCTTCCGCCAATCCCAGGTGGGTCTGCTGGTGGGTACTGGACATTGACAGGTGGTTGTAGTTGTGGTTGTGGAGGCTGGTGTGGTGGGTGGGTGGGGGATGGTGACCTTTGTTGTAGATCAGCTGAGGCAGCGGCGTGGGTGGCAGCGTGGCCCACTGCTGGTGCCTCACGGCCGGCACCACCACTACCACCACCATGCACATTTTCCATCCCAATTGCAACACTGTCATCTTCATTTTCACTGTCTGTTCCTGTTGTACAGCCATGGGATGTACTCAGAGATGAACTCCTTCCCCTTGGAATAGCATATGGCACACTACCAGAGCGTATATATCGTCATATATACTGATGCTTCATTGGAGAATATTCCACTTCACTATCGCTACTGGAAGTGTTTTCAAGAGCTTGTAGTTCATATTCACTATCACTATCATTACCAATGCTCACATCTGAGTCCGGGATTTGGGAAAATAGGAGTTTCCTCTTTGATTCTGGTACAACTGAACGTGAATAAGATGGCCCAGCAGCAGAGGGGGAAGGCTGAGGGTCGTCTGGGTTTTCCTCACTATTACCGGTATTATGGTCATTAGTTTCGGTCACAACCTCATCAAAACCTTGAAACTCCTCTTCACTGGCACTTCCATCTGTTTTAGAACTGTCACTGGGGAACAAAAGTGTCCCAATTCGCCGAGGAGTGAGGAGCTTCTTACCGCGAGGCATGGTGAACAAGGTCTACTAAAATGGTATTCCCACAATGCGCCACTGGGTCCCAGATTTTTTTCTACCACGCACACCGACCACACACACCCATTCTTTCACATCTAGGCCTACCAGCTTTTTCCCGCGAGATTTGAAGGCGCTAGAATTTATGCATACTAGTACGTCAAAAACCCTGGCGCGTAAGCCGTACTAGTACGGCCATAACCTTGAAAGGGTTAAGAATTAATCTAGGCCTAGATATAAGTAGGAAGTAAGCCTTATGATTAATTTGACAGAAATGCTTTTGTATAATTATTGCCTTTCTTCTGAGCCTGAAGTGTATCAAATTATATTTATATTACAATAACATCAAATTCAAAATGTAATCATTTTCATTTGTATAACTACTGTATTTATATGTCTCTTAACCCTTTCAGTGTCTGTCCCGTAATATTATGGCTTGAGAGCCAGTGTCTGTCCCGTAATACTACGCCAAAATTCTAGCTCCTTCAAATCTGGTGGAAGAAAGCTGGTAGGCCTACATATGAAAGAAACGGTCTGCGTGGTCATTGTGCACAATATAAAAAAAAAATCCTGCAGCACACAATGCATAATAAGAATAAAAAAGAAACTGATCATGTTTTTGGTTTAAAACAGCGACCTTGAGGTGTATTCTTGTATGGTATTTATGGTTGTATTCTCGTTTTCTTGGTCTCATTTCATAGAATGGAAGATATATTACAGAAATAGAGATGATGTTTATGGGTTTCGCAATGAAAAGTACCTTGAAATTGAGCTCAAAGTAGCAGAAATGTTTGATTTTTGCAGATGTTCAAGAGTAAACAAATGACATCACTGTCCAATAGGTGTCCAACTGGCCAGTCTAATATGCAGTCATGAATGGGTTGACATTATTTATACAATTATTACAGTAATGCAATAGTCTGCATAACAGTAAATCTTCTATTTTTTGTGAGAATAAAAATTAAAATTGGAAAGCAAGAGTAATATAAGAGGGGCCTGTAGCCATGACTAATGAACAGAGAAAATGTTATTTTAGAGCCAGGAATGTCTGCTTTATTTATTCTGGACCCTATTTTGAAATTGTCATTTTTTAAATTTGTGTGAAATTGGCCAAACTGCCAATTTCTGACTATACTGGGTAGTTGAAATTGGCAAATGGGCGATTTTTTGTACTCAATCGATAGAACAAATGGAGTTCTAGCAAAATAGCTATGATTTTAGTCGACTGGAACAATGGAATTGGCCGAAAATAAGGCTCAAAGTGGGCAAAATCGCCAATGCGTAAATATTGCCGAGATCGCTAGCTTCACGAGAGCGTAATTTTGTACGTTTTCCATTACATTTCATACTTTTGGTGTTATTAACATAGGGAAAAGATTCTCTTTTTTTTTTTTTTTTTTTTTACAAGGATCATGGGTCTCAACACTGAAAGGGTTAAGAAATTAATAATTCTAGTTTTAATTATTTAATTTTTTTCGAAATGGTATAGCATATTTTTGAAAGTATGCTCACTGTTTTGGAAGTTTTCTTGGAAATGTGCTGAATGTGTGTATAAAATTTTAGCTTGCTGTCAAGGTGTATTACCCAGAAATTTTTCCTCATCCTGTCTCTCAGTGCATGTATTATTTGTTTTAATGTTCAGTAAAATAATTTTAGCTTTGTTCCCAAATACAGTGGTCCCCCGCTTTTCGTAGTTCCCGGCAATCGTAAAATTCGCCAATCATAGAGGTATTTTCGTATAAACATGGACTCGCTTTTCATAGGTTGACTCGCGAGTCGTAGTTCGTCCGGGACGCGTACCCACGGCGTGAGCCAGGGCGGCAGCCAGTCTGGCATTGTTTACCAGTGAGCGAAGGTCCCCTCACTTGCTCCAGCGAAATATTTCATAATATTCCATTTATTTTAGTGCTTGCAAGTACTAAATAAGCTACCATGGCTCCAAAGAAAGCTCCTAGTGCCAAGCCTGTGGGTAAAGAAGGTGAGAAATGCGTTTGAATTTAAGAAAACCATCATTGAACAATAGAAAGTTGTAAAAGTGTGGCCAAACTGTCCAGGATGTATAAGAAACCCTACACAACCTTATGTTCCATAGTGGCCAAGAAAAATGAAATAAAGGATGCTGTTGTTGCAAAGGGAGTAACATGCTGACAAAAATGAGATCACCAGTACTGGAAGAGGTTGAGAAGTTATTATTGGGTGTGGATAAATGAAAACATTAGCAGGAGATACTCTTATGACTTCGTTTATTTGTGAAAAGGCTAGGCAGTTGCATGAAGTTTTGGGTAAAGAAATTGCCTGCAAATAGTGGTGAAGTGAGTGAATTTAAGGCCGGCAAAGGCTGGTTTGAGAATTAAGAACCGTACGGGCATACACAGTGTGGTAAGGAAATGGTGAGGCTGCCAGTTCGGACCACAAGGGGGCTGAAAAATTGTGCATGAATTCCAGGAGTACATAGAGGCTGAAGGACTGAAACCTGAAAAATTTTGTTCAATTGTGACAAAACGGGCCTCTTTTGGAAGAAAATGCCAAAGAGGACCTTCATACACAAGAGGAAAAGGGCAATGCCAGGACACAAGCCTATGAAAGACAGGCTGACACTAATTTCTGTGCTAATGCTAGTGGGGATTTCAAAGTGAAGCCATTACTATGTACCATTCTGAAAAACCTTGAGTGTTTTAGGAAAACCCAAAGTTATGAAGAGTAAATTGTGGGGTTTTTTGGAAATCTAATAGTAAGGCATGGGTCACGAGGGAAATTTTCGTCG
Source organism: Cherax quadricarinatus (assembly GCF_026875155.1). Lineage (NCBI taxonomy): Eukaryota > Metazoa > Arthropoda > Malacostraca > Decapoda > Parastacidae > Cherax > Cherax quadricarinatus. The sequence continues at coordinate 73,550,878 of NC_069408.1, forward strand.
AGTGGTTCAATGAAGTGTTTTGGCCCTATTTTGAAGGAGTATCTCCTGGAAAAGAAATTGGATCTCAATGCCTGCTAGTAATGGACAGTGCACCCGCTCATCCCCAAACTGGATGACCTAATTTTCGAGGGGGTTTGGGGTTTATCACAGTAAAGTTCTTGCCCCGAATACCACTCCTCTCCCCCAACCATGGCATGGACCAGCAGGTTATTGCAAACTTTAAAAAACTCTACACAAAAGCAATGTTTCAACAGGTGCTTGACTGTGACCACAGACACTCCTTGACCCTAAGGGAATTTTGGAGAGAACACTTCAGCATTCTCCACTGCATAAACCCTTATAGGTATTTGGGTTGGGAGGGAGTGACTACCAGGACTTTGAACTCTGCCTGGAGAAAATTGTGACCAATTGGTCTCGACAAGAGGATTTTGAAGAATTTGGGACTGACCCTAATGAGCCTATGTCTGTTTTTAAAATCAAATTTTGGGACTGGGGAGTTCCATGGGTTGGATGTGAGTTGGAGGATGTGGAAGAATTGGGGGAAGACCACAATGAAGAGTTCACCACTGAGGAGCTGCAAGAGCTTCAGCAGGAAGAGCAACACATTTGCAGCTCAGAATCTTGTTGCAGAGGAGGAGGAAAAGAGATGGAAGAAGGTGCCCTTTCTTCAGAAATTAGAGAGATTTTTACTATGTGGGGTAAAATGGAAACTTTATGGAGAAACATCACCCTTTAAAAAGGTTGTTGCAAGCCAGTTGGCAACATTTACAGTGACAAAGTCTGGCCATTTTAGGGAAGTGTTTAAAGAGACGCCAGAAACAGAGCTCTCTCCACACTTATTTTGTGAGACAGGACTCCAGTGACTCTCAAGGTGGTTTCCCAGTGGCATTAAGAAACAGAGAAGAGAAGCAAACCCAGAAAAGCAAATGTACCTGAGGTGTTGATGGAGGGGATTCCCCTTCCAAACTATAAACAAACCACTCTCTCTCCTCCTCCAGTCTCCCATACCTAAGAAGAATCTCCAAAAAAGTAAGTGTTATGCGTTAATGTTTCATTCATCATTTCCCATTGTATTGTTTATGTACACATGCATATTTTCATTTTAAAAAAAAAATTTTGTTTTAATACTTTGGGTGTGGGAAAACGGTTTAATTGTATTTACTTTTTTCTTATGGGAAAATTGTTCGAAATTTCAAAAAATTTCGTTTTTGTAACAGTTTCCGGGGAAGGTTTTAAATTTTTGGGAATTAAGTTTGGACCACCTATTTTGGAAAAATGTTTGTGTTTATTGAGTGTGGTAGGTTGCCTTTTAAAGTGGTTTTCTTTACCAATTTTGTCAATAAATGTTTTCATTGAGGGCCCCGCGTTTTAAATTTAAAAAGAAAATTTTTGTAAAACTGCGAATGAAGTGTTTTAAAAGTTCCAGAGATTATTAGGAAAGAAAAGCAATGTAATTGAAGAGGGGGTTGAGGGCCTACACTCCCCCTAGGGCCTCCATGTTGAAAGTTTTTGTTGATTTTTTTGTCACTGAGGGTTCACAGGGGGGCCCCACAAATTTTTAACGGTTCCAAATTCAGGTTCAAATTCCCCCGGGCCCTACAGAAATTTTGCATTTTTTTCCCTTAGACCTAACTGAAAATTGTTCGGGGGAAAATCCCGTTTTTCGCGGATTTTTTTTTTTTGCCTTTTTTTTTGGCAAATATAATTTTTTATGAATTTTAATGCAAAATTATTAAAAAAAAAACAAAATTTTAAAAATTTTGAAAACATAAATTTTAAAAGGAAAAATTTCAGAAAATTTTTTCCCCTTTTATGTTTTTAAAATGTAAAAATTTTTTTTAGTGTTTGTAGAGGTTTGGTATTATTTTTTGGTGGTCCCTGAAATTTTTAACCTTTAACTTTTACTAAATTAAATTATTACCGTATATTTACCATATGTAAAGCAAAAAATGTGGGGTTGCATGAATAACAGAATACCAAAGAAAATGGTCATCCATGAATTACAGTACATATGGGGGTAACATTGGTATTTTATATTATAGCACTGCAGGAGACAGCAGTACAGTACTGTGTATGGGTTTATCTTTATATTCTTATTTTTTTTCTTAAGGGTGATGTATGAAGCTGAGTTTGAAATTAAATTAAATTAAGATGTTTTGGAGGCATATTTAGGGTTTAAGCTATAAAAATAGGCATTTATGAGCATTTTTTAACCGCGTCCAGAATTCACGGGTTTTCCAAATTCGTAGGTGGTCTTGGAACGTAACCCCCACGAATTTGGGGGGGAGGGGGGAAACTACTGTATACTTATTATAACACATTAAGGTAATCATGTGTATTTAGTGTGATAACACTCCAGGTATAAGATGTTAACTTTGTGTGCAGCTTTCATTCACAATTTGTTCAGCTTTATAGGTATTGTGTACATCTATAGCATTTTATGTCCACTTTGTTGCACTCGCATTAAGTACTATACTGTATAAGGACAGTAATGTTGAGTTTACTTATGGTTATTGTTTCTTCTTTTTGTAGATGGAAGCGGATCTGACTGAAGAAGCCATGTCAAAGTTAAAAACTGAAGATGATCATGACTGTGAAGAAGATTCAGGCCTTTTGATGGAAGCCAAACATGCCAGTGAGTACCATGCTACCAAACATGCCAGTGAGTACCATGCTACCAAACATGCCAGTGAGTACCATGCTACCAAGCATGCCAGTGAGTACCATGCTACCAAACATGCCAGTGAGTACCATGCTACCAAATATGCCAGTGAGTACCATGCTACCAAACATACCAGTGAGTACCATGCTACCAAAGATGACAGTGATAGAGTCCAAAGGAACATTATTGAGCACCGTCAAGAACTGGCTGGTGAGGATAAAAAAAACATTAACAAAAAGTAGCAGGGGAATAAGTGCAAATGAGACTAGTGTATGTAGGAAATTTCAAGAGGTGAAGGGTGTCAGAGTGAGAAGTGTTAAAGAAAAGGGGAAGAGGACTACAGCTCGTGATAGTGCACTCAAGGCCAGACACTGTATTGGTCTGGCACTGGTCAATAACTGGGATGAATATGACCATGAAGGTGAAGTGGTGAGAGAGAAAGAGGAAAAGGTAGAAGTCCTAAGAGGGAGAAAGTGCCAGGAAGTAAATAGAGGGAGAAGACAATATACAATGAGTAGAGGAAAAAAGCAGCAAGGAATAAGGAGAGAGAGAAGACAAGTGACTAAGAAAGCTCAAAATTCATGTATTGAAGTGAAATTTGAGAAAACTATGCAGAAGGAAGTAAAAAGAAAAAGTCAGCAGGTAGTGAAGGGGAAAGATAAATGTGAAATAAAACAGGAAGTAAAAAATGAAATATGTGATAAAGTAAAGGAAGAAACAAGAGAGAGAGTAACTAAAGCAGTAAGTGTCATGGATGTAAAGGAAGACATTAAGCAAAAAATAAAACATGAAACAGAGGAGGAACATAATATAAAGAAAGAAACAATTGAAGATGTAATAAAGAAAGATGCAAATGAGCATGAAATAAAAATGGAAGTCAAAAATAAGAAAGTTACTGATGGAACTGTAGAACATAAAATACAAGTAGACAGAAAAAAAGAAGTTAAAAAAGATAAGAAAAAATGCAAAAAAGTTGAGGAGGAAATCTGGGAGGAAGAAATAATGAGAGAGAGAGAAGTAGTTCTGCACAGTGGGGAAAGTAATGGTAGAGATGTGATGCAAAACAACGAGGAGACAATAATAAATACTGGTGAGCAGCGAGAGGTAGTTAAGGCAGAAGTAAACCAACTTGACTCTGAAGGAAAAACAGTGGATAAAGGAACAATTAAAACTATTCAGGAAGAAGGAAAAGGTAAGAGAGGAAAAGAGAAGAAAAATAGTAAGACAGTAAAAACTGCACATAATGTGAAGTATGTTGTGAAGCAAGAGGCAGTACAGCAAGAAGCTTGTGGTGATGTGCCAATCACAAGCTCTTCACCCTCAACACAAGCAAGCACAAGCTCCTCACCCTCAACACAAGCAAGCACAAGCTTTTCACCCTCAACACATGCAAGGGAACTTGCTCAACAAACAATTTCACCCTCAACACAAGCAAGGGAACTTGATCAACAAGCAAGTGATGATGTGGCCGGTACAAACTCTTTACCCTCAACACAAGTAACAGAACTTGACCAACAAACAATTACACCCTCAACACAAGCAACAGAACTTGATCAACGAACAATTACACCCTTAACACAAGCAGTGGAACATGATCAACAAACAAGTGATGTAGCAAGTACAAGATCTTCATCTTCAACACAAACAAGGGAACTTGATCAACAAAGTAGTATGAAAGAAGGCTCTGTTAATCAGCAAAAATCAGCAAAGCCACAACGGTCTTCTCCAAGAAGACGGAAAGTAAGATGCTATGTGAAGGAGAAGAAGCGGGCGTTGACAACAGGAAAATGTACTCGGCAAAATTTGGATAATAAAAGTGATGAGGAAGCAAGAGAGGATGATGGAAAAGGCCAACAACACAGACCACAGTGTGATGCACAAGAAGAAGCTAAAGGAAAAAAGGAAGAAAGTCATTTGCATGAAATAAACAGTACAGAGATGGAAGTAAAAGAAGAGAAAGGGGAACATATAGAGAAAGAAATAAAACAAGAGAGTATTGAAGATACAGAGACAGAGTTAAAACAAAATGAAAGTCAAGATACAAAGACGGAAATAAATGATGAGAGCAGTGAGGATGCAGACACACAAATAAAAGGAAATTGCATTGAAGATGTGGAAAAAGAAATGAACAGTGAGGATACAGAGTCAGAAATAAAGCAAGAGAGCAGTAAAGATACAGAGATAGTGAATGATGAAGGGGAAGAGAGAAAATTAACAGAAGAATGTTGTCAGAGTGTAGAAGAGAAATGTTTATCAGAGAGCACTAAAATGAAAGACAGTAAAGAGGAGACATGCCTGCAGAAAAATGTAAAACAAGTGGTTGAAGATGATGAAAACCAACAGCTAGAAATAAAGTTACACAAAGATAAGCAACAGGATGACAATACTGGAGAAAAAGAAGTTTTGATTAATGATGTACATTGTAAGGGAAATAGCACTGAGAAAAATGCCAAAAACTAATTCTCCTTCATTCTTTGACAGTCCAGAAATGATTCCCATTATCATGCATAGATAATCCTTAAAAGATTCCCCATTATCATGCATAGATAATCCCTTAAAAGATTCCCCATTATCATGCAGAGATAATCCCATAAAAGATTCCGCATTATCATGCATGGATAATTCCATAAAAGATTCATTATCTGTGTCACCACTATTGGCCTTGCAACAAAGAAAAGAGAGGGATACAGATGAAGAGGAATCTCAGAGATGTGGACCCAGAACTCCAGATAGTGAACGATCAATGTCCCTGAATTGAGAGGACCTCTTACTCCTGATGGACTGCTCCAACTAGCCCTGAAGAACTAGCATTATCACCACAGAGTCCTGGCTCACCAATACATTGTCACAGGAGTCCTTACCCTGCCCCTGACGATGCTGAAGCTGACAGAGAACAAACTACTGAACATGAACATTCCCTGGAAAGAAAATCCCGTTCAAGAGTAAGAGGTCCCTGCACTCCCCCTGCACACCACCACTGCACCAGCACCACGATGATGATGACGATGATGATGACGATGATGATGATGATGATGATGATGATGAAGTGTCTTGTAGACTTCCATCTGAGGCAACACAACAGGAAGAAACAAAACCTGCTCCTGTTAAGGAAAGGTAATTAATTACACAAGTTGTACCTTAATTTGTGTTAACTTTCATTCTTCATATTCTTTGTGAAACGTTTTAATTAATTAATTAGCCAAGCACTAGTAATCTCGCAGGGATGTGAGCATGCATGCTCGTGCACACACACATGCACGCACGCACACACGCATGCGCTCTGCATGTACTCACGCAAAAGCACTCACCCACATGTGCATGCACACGTATGCATGGATGCATATGTACACATACATGTGTGTGCATGTGGGATATGTATGTGTATACATGTGCCTGTAGGTACATGTAAACACACAAACATGACCAGTGCACATGTGCACACTCGTGGATATGCACTCACACCTCCATTCATGCATACCACTCATGCACATCCCACTCACACACCACTCGTGCAACCCCACTCGCACACCACTTGTGCACACCCCCACTCATGCACATCAGTTGTGCACACCCCACACACCATTCGTGCACACCTTCACATGCACACCATTCGTGCACACCTTCACATGCACACCATTCGTGTACACCCCCACATGCACCCCATTTGTGCACACCCCCACCCATGCCACACCACTTTTGCACACCCCTGTTCATGCACATCCCTACTCATGCACACCCCACTCACACACACCACTCATGCACACCTCCACTTGCACACTACTCATGCACACCCCCACTCACACACACCACTTGTGCTCACCCCGATTCATGCACACCCACTTGTGCACACCCCCACTCATGCACACCACTTGTGCACACCCCACTCATGCACACCCCCACTTGCACACTACTCGTGCACACCCTCACACACACACACACACACACCACTTGTGTACACCCACTCATGCACACCACTCATGCAAACACCCACTTATGCACACCCCCACTCACGCACATCGTGCACACACACACACGCACACCACTCGTATTCACCCCCACTCACGCACACCACTTGTGTACACTCCCACTCACACCACTTGTGCACACACGCACCACTTGTGCACACACCCACTCGTGCACCCCCACTCATGTTCACCCCTACTCATACACGCCCCTGTTCTTGCACACCCCCACTCATGCACACTCGTTCACACCCACTTATGCACACCACTCGTATACACGCCCACTCACACACACCACTCATGCACACTCGCACTTGTGCACACCATATAACCAGTTTGTTTGGTGTTCTGGTAGCGGGGAGTAAATGATACGTCTTCGGAGGCTTCTTACTTTATTGTTAAGTCGTGGTGGGTACACAGGCTTGTATGTTGTGCCCATGGCCTGGGAGGGGCCATGCCCACGAGGGAGAGAGGAGTGGACACTTCTTGACTAAGTAAAGGGTGTCACCAGAGTGGTGGGTACACAGGCTTGTGTGTTGTGCCCATGGCCCGGGAGGGGCCATCCCACGAGAGAGGACACTTCTTGACTGAGTGAAAGGTGTCGCCAGAGTGAGAGAGTGTGGGACCAGTGTCCCACAGACCTGGACAGGCCCAGAGGGCAGCACCTGAGTGGCGTGAAATATGAACTAAGCTGGCAGACAGCATGGGCTGTCTGTGCAGACAGTACAGGCTATCTACAACCACTCGTGCACATTCCCACTTGTGCACACCCCACTCATGCACACTCATGCACACCACTTGTGCACACCCCCACTCTCACACTGCTTGTGCACACCCCACTCATGCACATTCCCACTTGTGCACACCCTACTCATGCACACATACACACACCTCACTCATGCACACAAACACACCACTTGTGCTGCACAGCCCCACTCTCTCAGTGGTTGTGCGCACCCCACTCACGCACACTCATGCACACCCCCCTCTCACACTGCTCGTGCACATCCCCACTCATGCCACTTGTGCACACCCCACTCATGCACACCACTTGTGCACTCCTACACACACCATTTGTACACATCTCTACTCATGCACACTCGTGCATACACCCACTTACGCACACCACTCATATACACCCCCACTCTCACACACCACTCATGCACACTCCCACTCATGCACATTCCCACTTGTGCACACCCCACTCATGCACACACATCCCACTCATGCACACACATCCCACTCATGCACACACATCCCACTCAAGTACACTCACACCACTTGTACACACCCCACTCAAGCACACTTATGCACACCCCCTCTCTCATACTACTTGTGCACACCTCCACTCACATCACTTGTGCACCCCCCCACACACACACACCTTGTGCACATCCCTACTCATGCAGTCGTGCACATGCCCACTTACACACACCACTCATATACACCCCAACTCACACATACTACTCGTGCACATTCCCACTTGTGCACACCCCACTCATGCACACCACTTGTGCACACCCCACTCATGCACACCACTTGTGCACACCCCACTCATGCACACCACTTGTGCACACCCCACTCATGCACACCACTTGTGCACACCCCACTCATGCACACCACTTGTGTATACCCCCATACATACACTTGTGCACACCTCTACTCATGCACATCCTGCTCACACACACCAGTCATGCAAACACCCACTTACACCACTCATGCACACTCCCACTTATGCACACCACTTATGCACACTCCCACTTATGCACACTCCCACGTATGCACACTCCCACTTATGCACACCACTCATGCACCCCCCCCACCCACGCACACCATTCATGCACACCACTTATGCACACCCCCACTCACACCCCTAAACACACACACACACACACACACAACACACACACCACTCATGTATACCCTCTCATGCACATCACTCATGCACACCCTCACTCACACCCCCTACTCACACACACCACTCATGTATACCCACTCATGCACACTCATGCACACCACTTGTGCACACCCTCACTCATGCACAGCCCAGCTTGTGCACACACCCACTCATGCACACCCCAGCTCATGTGCACTCCCACACACACCCACTTATGCACACCACTCGTGCACACCCCCACTCACCCCTACTCACACACACCACTTATGCACCCCCCACTCATTCACATGACTTGTGCACACCCAGCTCATGTGCACTCCCACTCATGCACACCCCCTACTCACACACCACTCATGCACATCGTGCACCCCTCATGCACACCCCCACTCATGCACCCTCACTCATGCACCCCTCACTCATGCAGACCCCCACTCATGCAGACCCCCACTCATGCACCCCTCACCTGTGCACACCCCACTCATGCACACCACTTGTGCACACCCCACTCATGCACACCACTTGTGCACACCCCCACAACTTCACGGTGTAAAAGAGGTCGGCACAGAGGAGGAATGAGAGAAAGAAAGTAATGTTAAAGAAGAGGGAAGCAGCAGTGAAAGTAATTAGGAAAGAGAACATTTATCTCACAAGGGGTGAAACAACAGATGCAAAATGAAAGTCCAGGAAATAATGCAAGACTCTCTTGTATCTCTTGAAGAATAGTAAGAAAACAGTTTACCCAGTAAACAATAAGGGTGAGAGCGTAGTACTCAGTATAGATGGAGTCAACAACCATTGTAATTCATGAAAGTGCACAAGAGGAAAACCTCCATATTGTAACTATTACAGAGGTACAGCTATAAGAATATTAACAAATATGATATTCCCAGATAGCTACCAAATAGTAAGAAAAGAAACTGAAACAAAAGATTAGGAGGGATAGCATTTATGATCAGAAACTACTGGAGGTTTGAGTAACTAGGAAACCTCGAATTGGTACATGAGGGATTATGTAGCAGCTTCAATTTAACTTTCATAAAATGGACCAGTTGCAGAGGAACACGTGTTAATTTTAGCAAAAAATCTATTAAATGGAAAACTTCAATTTAGCAAATGTAGCCCATTTAATTAATTGACTGTCAGACACATACAAATTCTCAGTGAAACAGACTTGTTTCACTGAGACTTATCTCACTATATTGATGGACTGCCAGACATACCAAGAATTAAGTACAGCCTCTCCTTACTTACCGATGGAGTTCTGTTCCTAAGACCACATCAATAAACAAATTTGTCGCTAATCGAGGAATCGCCCTTTCCTGACACTTCAAAAGTGTAACTACCCAAAATTAAAACATTCAGTTTTATGTTTACTGGGAAATTCCTTTCAATCTGTTTATTATTAACGGTAATACAACATGAAATAGGTCATTGACTTACTTCTGAGATATTCCAGTAAATGCGTGCAGAGCTGATTGGTAATTTTTTTTTTTTTTTTTTTTAATCCCTCCCTGCCCTCCACCCTTCAATACCTCTTCCTATAAAGTCAGTTTTTATTAATTTTGGCATCTTTATCATGCTTCTATGTTATTTATGTTATTCCTAATATTCTGGAATAAATATGATAGGTAGATAACCTTTATTGGTAGTACAGTGGAACCTCGAAAATCGAACGTATCACATATCGAACGTTTCGAAAATAGGACAATTTTTTCAGACAAACTGTGTCCCTATTATCGAACGCGCTCCTATTTTTGGACCGCCGGGTATGGGACCTGTCTGCCGCCCGCGTCCCCGCGCAGGCGCCGTGAGCAGTCTAGCTTTGTTTATGCTTGAGTGAACACTAACCTGTGCTCTCATTCACACATTTTACGATTATTTCGTTGTGTTTAGTGCTTGTGGGACTGTGAAATAAGCTGCCATGGGCCCAAAGAAACTTGCTAGTGGTACTCCTGTGGTAAAGAAAGTGAGAAACACCATAGATGTGAAGAAGGAAATAATACAGAAGTATGAGAGTGGTGCGAGACTTGTTAAGCTTGCCAAGATGTATGAGAAAAACAAGTTGACCATCGGTTCTATCCTGTCAAAGAAAGAATAAATCAAGGAAGCTGATGTTGCAAAAGGTGTTAATATAGGAAGTGGATGAGGTGCCTTCTTCAAAGATTAAGGAGATTTGTGCCAAGTGGAATGATGTCCAAATGTTTGTGCAGAAGTACCACCCTGAGCAAGCTGAAACAAGCCGTCTTTGCAACCAGTTCAGTGACAGAACCATGTCCCATTTTAGGGAAATGTTAGAGGAGCCAGAAACAGAGGACTGTGGACAGTTATTTTGTGAGACAGGAGTCCAGTGACTCTCAAGCTGGTCCTAGTGGCATTAAAAGAGACAGAGAAGGGAAGTAACCCCAGAGAGGGCTTTACCTGAAATCCTCATGGAGGGGGATTCTCCTTCCCAAACACTAACCCCAACTCCCTCTCTCCTCCTCCCTATCTTCCAGATGCTATCACCAATCTTCAATGAAGTTAAGTAAATATGTTATTTTATATGTATTACTATACATAATTAAAAACTATAATATTTGTTGTATGTAAAACTGTAATTAATCTCTATAAAATGTATTTTTTGTGTGAATATTTTTGGGTTTCTGGAACAGATTAATTGTATTTCCATTATTTCTTATGGGAAATATTGCTTCGAATTTCAGACTTTTCGAATTTAGAACTAGCTCCTGGAACGGATTAAGTTCGATTTTTGAGGTTCCACTGTAATAGTATAATTATACAATATTTTATAGTGCCGAGAGATCCACCCGTCCATGTGTCATGGGCAGTCATGAGTTACTGAGACACTGCTCGCTTCTCCCTCTGCTATAGCTCCACCCACTTTGTAACAATGCCAAATGGCGAATTAAATACAGTGGACCCCCGCATAATGATTACCTCCGAATGCGACCAATTATGTAAGTGTATTTATGTAAGTGCGTTTGTACGTGTATGTTTGAGGGTCTGAAATGGACTAATCTACTTCACAATATTTCTTATGGGAACAAATTCGGTCAGTACTGACACCTGAACATACTTCTGGAGTGAAAAAATATCGTTAACCGGGGGTCCACTGTATGTATATTAGAAAGAAAACCTAAAATAAAAATGACACTCCAACTTGATAAATTTATTTTAATTTACATAACTCTTATATATTACAGAAATCCAAAAAATGAAATACACATACAGTAGGGCCCCACTTATACGGCAGGTTAGGTTCCAGGCTACCGCCGTAAAGTGGAGCACCCTTTTTTTCACTTATAAATGCATACAAATACCAGATAAGTTTACACTAACATATATTAAGTTAGCAATAGAACTAGGCATCAAAAAACAATAAAAAAGTACAATACACACATAGTACACACATTACTTACCTTAAAATATTTATAGTCTTAATCTAGGGTGAGACAAGTAGTATTTATTGTAAGAAATCAAGTGTGGTATGTATGGTAGTCAGCCGGGCTACCATACCAGGCCACATAATATTCTATTACATTTAAGCATCCCAGAGCGATAAAATGCATATACAGTTTACTCATTACTTACCTTAAAATTTTTTGTAGTCTTAATTGGGTGAGATGAGTAGTAATTATTGTAAAAAATAAAGTGTGGTATTTTTGGGTTTGTCACCCGGCTCCCAACCGGGGCAACTCACCCCCCAAACAAAATTTCTATGAAATTTAAGCACCCCAGGTGTTAGAATGTTTTTCAGTTCACTCATTACAAAAATTAAAATATTTGTAGTTTAATGTAGGGTCAGGAGAAATTTTAAATGGGGATAAAAAAAAATAAAGGAGAGAGAAGAAAGAAGGGTTTGTTTGAGAGGGGGAGGCGCAGGCGAAGGTAAGTTTTGTAAAAAAATTTGACCGTCGGTTTTGTGTAAAAGTTACATTGTGAAACAATTTGGTTTAAAATTTGAAGGTTAGAATTAAAAGAAAAAACACTACCATTCTCATGTAACATTTTTTTGAGAAGAAATGAGCTATGGTAAAGGGCAAGGGAAAATAAGTCATTTGGGACTTTTTTGGGGTTTATCGTATTTTTCCCCACCACATGTTTTATGTATGATAATCTGTGAAAACTGTTTTTTGTGTTTATCTAAACCCAAACTTACTTCGAAAAGGAATAATTTTCTTCAGTTCCCCCTTTTAAAACACTTTTTTCTTTATTTTTGTTTAGAGAAAATGTTATTTTTCCCACCCCTTGTACAAGTTAACGGGGCACCACTTTCAAAATTTGTTTTTTATTCTACTGTGGGGTTTTTTATCTTTTTTTTTTATTTAAAGGGGTTTTTATATAATTTTGGAAAAAAAATTCAGGGAGGGGATTAATGAAAATGGGGATTTTTAAGTAATTTCGACTTTTTTAATGACTCTTGGTGATTATTATTTTTATTATATTTCTAATTTGGGTTTCCTTTGAAAAGTCGTTTGGCTGCCCATTTTTTTTATGTTTGTTTTTTCTGCTGTGGGGTGTATTTTTTTTTTTTTATATATATGTTATGCATCGTGTTTATTTTTATAATTTTGAAAAAAATTCATAGGGGATTAATAAAAAATGTGTATATTTCGTAATATAGACATTTAACCCTTGACTTTTTTAACGCGTTTTTAAATTTCGTTTTAGAAACCATGTTCTAAAGTATATTTTTACTAAATTTAATTTTCAAACCCCTTCAGCTAGCGGAAAAAAGCTGGTAGGCCCACTTGTGAGAGAAGGGGTTTCTGTGTGGTCAGTGTGCCCCCAATAAAAAAAATCCTGAAAGCACCGTGCGTAATGGGGAAAAAAAAAAAAAATTCTTTTTTTTGGTTTAAAAGCCGCTTTGAGGTTATTTTTTTATTTGTATTTTTTTGATTCGGTTTTATGGTCTTAGGTGAAAAAAATGGAAAACCATATTACAAAAAATAGGTGTTTTTCATTATTTTGCGATGAAAAGGGACCTTAAAAAATGAGCTAAAAGTAGGGAAAAATTTTCGATTTTTCCCAAATGTTTGAGTAAGAAAAATCACACCACACGCCCAATAATTTTAAGGGGGATTCTAATATTTTTTTTTAGGCATGTATTATTTATCCCCATTTTTCCCAATATTGCAGAAGTTCCCATAACAAAAAAATTTTGTATTTTTTTGTTGAAAAAAAAACCAATATAAAAGAAATAAAAATTTAAGAGGGGCCTAGAGTTTGTGACAAATGAACAGGGTTTGTTATTTTAGTCCCGGGGTTTTCTTCCTTGGTTTTTTTGGCCCATAAATTTGAAATTGGATTTTTTTAACCCTTTGACTTTTTCCCAAAGTAAAAATCGTCTTGACCAATTTTTCTGACGAAATTTATACGCCAAAATTTAGGGCTTAAAATCGAGCCCCAAAGGGCCCTGGTGGGCCCTACACGGGGAGAATGGGTCTCAGTGGTCGGTGTGAAAACCCTTTTAAAAAAAATTGGGCCCAGCGTGAATTGTGGGAACCCCCATGTTGTCATTTCCATTTTCACCATGTCTCAGTAAGAAGTTCCTCACCCCTGGGCGGTTTGGGGTTTCTTTTTTTCCCCAAAGTGATAGCTCTAACAGCGATAAAAATTTTGTGCCCGTAAAATTAAGGGGTTTTAAAAATGAGTGTTCCCAAAAAAAAGTGCCCAGGAAAAACGTAAATGTAAAAAAAAACCCCAGAGGGCCCCCAAAACCTTTCGACCTTGGGGGCTGGGGCCGGCTTGTTCAGGGTTCACGTTCCCCAAAACCCGGGGCGAAAGGGAAAAACTTTTTGGGTTTCGTGTAAAAACCCAGATAAATTCCCGTGATAGTGATAGTGATTTCAAGGAAATTGAAGCCGTTTAGTGGGGAAAGGTGAATTTTCCCCCGTGAAGCGGCAGTATGAAAACGTGGATCCCGGGTCTGGTAGTGTTTAATATGTTTTTTCCCAAAGGGGAAAAGGAAAAATTGGGAGCCCACCCCGGGGGGGCCCTACACCCCCGCCCTGATATTTGAAGTGACGATTTTGAAAAGATGGGTATGAATGGACCAGTGGGGAGGAGGCGGGGTGGTGTTAGTGAGGGGGGGCAGGGCCCTTGTGGCACCATCCCCGGGGCCCAAACGTATTTACCCCCCGTGGTGATCAGCAGCCCAACCACCCTTCCCCTCCCCCAATGCCAAAAACCTGCCCCCCAAAAACCCTGCAAAGAAAAAAACCCACGGTACAATTTCCAGCCCCCCAGCAGCCCGCATTGGGTTTGGGCGGCGGTGCGAGTTTTTTCCCGTCCCATGACTTTGATAAAACCCAAAAAGTGGAATAAACCATTTGTCCATTGGGAACAGTGCCAGTGAAGGGAAATGTTTTTTGATTTATTCTTTGTTAAAACCCCCTGATGGACATCATTGTCAGGGAAACAAAAAATTACGTGATTTACACCAGGGAAAAAAAAATTTTCCCCAAAAATCCCGGTTAAAAAGGGGGAAGGAGAAATGTGGCAGAGATAAACCTTTTTTTGGCCCACAAAAAGGCTTATGGCCAATGTGTATAAGCAAAATGTCACCCCCTTTTGGGAAAACAGATCCCCTTTGATTTCAACCCCAGGTTTTAGTGACTTTATGGGTTTTCAATCTTTTCCTTGATATGTTACGTTTTGTTCACTTTTCAAAAAAAAACCCGGGGCTGACAAAAAGGGGACAGGTTATAAAAGAAAAGGAAATTTTTAATGTACCTGAAAAAAAAGTGTGCATGTATTTTTATCCTTCAGGAAGCTTTTTTCTGTTGAGTTTGTTTTTAAATTAAAAGGAAAGACTCTCTTAAAAGCAATATATACCAAGCAAGGGAAACGGTTTTTTTAAAAAAGCTATTTGTACGGGTGTGATTGCGAAGTGGTCTTTTTTTTGATTTTAAAATTGTTTAAATGGCAGAAATTTATTTGAGAGTTTCCAGGGAAGTTATTGGGTATCTTGGTTATGTGGTTCGAACAATGAGGAACCCCTATCTTGTAAGGGGCCCCCCCCCATGTTTTTTATGATAATTTGGGACACAAGCCCCCCTTTCCCAGTTTATTTCTTGCGAGTGAATTGACCGATGGTGTGGACAGTGCGGGGGTAATTTTTAAAAATATTTCCAAGGTTCGACGCTGGCATGCAAAAGGTGAGGTGCAAGCCTTTGTGCCCAAAGCATCATGGCATTTTGGTGGGCCAAAGACCAAAAAGTGATGTCAAATTGTTTTACATCAGTTCCCCCCCCCCGAAAAGGTACCCGTGGGGAGGGACAACAGAGAAAACCCAAAGAAACCCTTTTTAATGCCTGAGCTGTCATGGAAATACAAACCTCAATATGGCTTTGTGGAAAAATGTGACATGCAGATTGGGTTTGAGGAAAGTGGGGACGCAAAAAGTTATAAGTGGGGGGATAAAATTTTTTTTCCAAATTTTTTTGATTTTCTCTTGCTAAATGCTTATAACATATAAAAAGTTGAAGACCCAAAAAAAACCCAAAAAAATCAGCAAAAAATTGCAAAAAACCAAGGAGCCCAAATCCGAAAGACCAGCGGCCCCCAAAAGGGCCCTTCGTTTAAAAAAAGGGGGCCTGGTGATCACTACCCCATACAAATGCCTTTTATTTTTCTGCCCAAGGGAAAAAAGCTCAGAAAAGGTGTTTTGTATGTATGCTACCCCAAAACGCCCCCAAACACGCAGAGACACTCGTTTTTTGTGTGAGGAGTGTGAAGTGCCCCCCTTTATTTTCCCATGTTTTAAAGAGTTCCAAAAAGCTGCAGCGTTCTTTGGGAAAGTGGTTTGTGACTGTACTATGGTTTTATATTATGGAAAAAATTTGTAATAAAACTTTTTTTTGTATTTTTTGGTTTTTGTAAAAAAAGTGTATACACAAAATAATAGGGGTTTAAAATTTGGTTATTTTTTTTTTGTTGTAAATAATGGTGTATATTTTAACAATGAAAACCCTTTCATTGGTCTAAGGCCACAAAGTTACCCGGAAAAAAAAAATATTGAAAAATCAAGAAAATTTTGGGAAATTTGAGTAAAAAAAAAATACCGGGTGGGTGGGGATCGCCCCTGTTGCCATAGCAGTCAATTTCTGCAAACCCTTTTCGGGGTCATATCCCCGGTTTAAATACTGATGGGAAAAAATTTTTTTTTTTGGCTTTTAAAAAACTAGTAAAAATAGTCCCAACATTTTCATTAGAAAAAATAATTTTTTTTTTTTTTAATATTTTGGGGGACATTGAATGACAGTTTTTAGAAAAGGGGCCGGAAAAAAGTCAAAGGGGTTTAAATTTTCGTGAAATTGGGCCCAAAATTCCCAAATTTTGACCCTATATTGGGTAGTTTTAAAATTTGGAAATGGGCAGTTTCTTGTACTTAGTGATAGTAAAAAGGAGTTTCTAAAGAAATTGCTATGGGGTTTTGGGCAGTGGAACAACGGGGAAAAACCCCGAAAACAGGGCTCAAAGTCGGGAAATCGCTGATTTGCTAAATTTGCGGGAGCGTAAAATTCCCTGAATTTCGGGCCCAAAATTTTGATCTTTTGGGTTTCCATTACCATTGGGAAAAGATTCTCTTTATCTTTATTAAATTTTTTTTTTTTTTTTTCAAAAATTTATCGACATAGATTGAAACCCCCTTTAAAGGGGCCTGCGGGCAGTTTAAAGGGGGTTAAAAGAGATTCGGTGTTATTATTATCATTTCTAAAAATGAGTTGGAGGGAAAATGACACCTTAGTTTATTTTAAAAGTGTACCTGCATGCCCCACGATGTTAAGGGTTTTTTTAGGTATAGGTATAAAATAAGTTTTAATTACACAGTTATATAAAAAAGTGAAGTAATTTTTTAAAAAAATTTAAATGTTGGGGGTTTTCCCAACCCAAAAAGGAGAGGGTTAGTTTCTTACGGGGTTTTCACAGGGGAATGTAAACAAACCGGTTGGGGGGCGTGACTGTATTGAATGCGGTGGGGGGGCTGTGTAGCGGAGTTTTGGTTTATAATTTTAAATGACCGTTTTTTTGGGAATTTCTTTTAAAGCGGGGTCCTACTGAAAAAAAGTTAAGCTGCAGAAAAATAGCTTAAGATCTTGCAAACATTTTGGTATAAAATATTTGGAGAGGGGAGAGGCTAGTAGTTGGGCATTCGTTCGGGAGTTTGTCATGTTTCCCTCAGTTCTTCCGTGGCAAGGAAAAAAATGTTGGGTAATTACCTAATTTTAAATTTAAAAGGGTTTTTTATTATTTACATTTGTTCCAAAATTTATATCAGAAAAATGATAAAAACCTAGAACGTAAAAAAGATGCCGAAAATTTAATAATATATGTCTTTTTATGTGAGGGGATAGTTTATTTTTTCATCTGTACCTTTGGTTTTTTAAAAAGAAAATGGGGGGTTTTCATCAGTGACCACTCCCAAAATTAAAAATAAAAGGGTTTTTTACTTTGTAAAAGTTACAATTTTAAAAAATTAAATTTTTGGGTTTTCTAAGTACAGAGCAAAGCCTTTTCCCTGCGGGGCCTTTCAGGGGGAAATTTTGGCTTTCAGTGGGTACTTCCCCTAACGGTTTTAATCTGTTTCCCCCCCGTGCCTTGTTGCTTTGGAGTTGCCGTTTTGGGGTCAGTTTTCCTTTATATAAAAATTGGAATGGAAAAAATTTGTTCCAGTGGGAAATTCCCAAACACCCAAAAAAATACTTTAATTTAAATTTCCCCAAAATAAATCTATGGCTTATTTTTCTATCATAATTCATTGATATGACATAATAAACCCTATAAATAAAATTTGAACCCCGTATATACTTACCGTGAATATAAAAAATTATTAAGTGACAAGTGGGGCAATTTTAAAACCCCTCCGCATTGTTGTGGGAAAAACTGCCAAACTTTGTGACAAATTTTTAAATTTTCTTTTATTTTAATTAAATTTTTAAGTTATTTTTTTTTTACATATTTTAAAATTTATTATTTTTTTTTTTTTTTTATCACCCCTGGCCCATTCCCCCCAAGCAGGGTGGCCCCAAAAAAGAAAAAACTTTCACCCTCTTCACTCCATTTACTGTTTACCAGAAGGGTGCTTTAAAACTACAGTTTTTAAAATGCCAAAATTTCACAACCCCCCTTCGGGGTGGCGGCATGTACTTTTTCCCTCTCCAGGACCAAAAACCGGCCTGCCGGTTTCCCTGAACCCCCCATTAAAAGTTACTTTGATCACACTCCCCAAAAGACGTCAAATTTTTAAAAAACCTTTGTCTCCATTCACTCCTATCAAACCGCTCAGCATGCCCGCTGGAAGTCCCAAACCCCTCGCACACAAACCTCCCTTTTCCCCCCCCCTTCCCAACCCTTTTTAGGCCGAACCCCCCCCGCCCCTTTTTCCACTACAGGGCTGATCACCCCTTGAAGTATTCTGTTTCGCATTCTCTCTGGGAATTTTCGAACCCCTCAAAAATCTTCCCCGCCCTTGGACAACAGTTTTGGGGTAATCCCAACCTCCCCCTAACTTCCAACTTAAGGGAAATTTTCGGGATTATATTCAACCACACATTTTCCCCCAGGGCCCTGACAAATTCCCCTGCCTCCAGCCTTCTCCCCGCTGCAACATTCCAAAACCCTGCTTCACACCCCTATAAGAGTTTTTGGTTAAAAATATATTCCCCACATTTCCCCCCTTTTTTTTTCAAGGACAAAAATTCTTTTTTCCCAGGGCTCCTAAGTGCACCATCACCTTTTTCCCCCTTTAATTTTTAGAAATTTAACCCCATCTTTCCTAGACAAACTGTGAAACGTCCTCTCCAAATATTGAATACATTAAATCCTCCCTTCTCTCCCCCCAATTGATTCCCAAATTTTTATCACCCAATATTTTTGTTATCCTCATTAAACCCTTTCTCTTTCCTGTATTCACTTTTAAAATTTTTTCTTTTTCACACCCCACCCCAAATTTACCCCCCCAAAACTCTGCCAAATTTTCTTTAGAATTCCAAGGCCAGTTTTTCATCAGCAAAAAAAACAACTGTGACAACTCCCCCTTTATGTGTGTTTTTTTATTTTTTTAATCCACCTCTTGTTTAAAAACCTCGCATTATTCCCCTTAAACCCCATTATAAAAATTTTTAAAAAACCACGGTGACTCAAATTCCCTTTTCTTAAAGGCTACTTTTATGGGGAAAAAATTTCCCTTTTCTATGTACTTAAAATTGAGCCCCACATCCTCGTTTAAAAAATCTTCCAAATGCTTTCAGTAACCCACCTCCTACACCCCTACACCTGCAACATCTGCCAAATTGCCCCCATCCCCCCTGTCTTTGCCTTTTTCCCAAAACCTAAAAGCCCAAAGTCCTTTTTGCCTTTATTAAAAAATGTTACTTTATGTTAACCCTTAAAAACCCCGGGTCCACACACCCCCTACCTTTCCTAAAGCCTCCTTGTTCATCGCTATCCTATTCTCAGTCTTACTTTTAAATTTTTTCATAACAACTCTACCATACACTTTACCAGATATACTCAACAGACTTTTTCCCCCTATAATTTTTGCACTCTCTTTTGTCCCTTTGCCTTTATACAAAGGAACTATGCATGCTCTCTGCCAACCCCTAGGTACCTTACCCTCTTCCATACTTTTTATTAAATAATTTTGCACCAACCACTCAAAACTTATCCCCACCTGTTTTTAAACATTTCTATCTTTATCCCATCAATCCCGGCTGCCTTCCCCCCTTTCATTTTACCTACTGCCTCACGAACTTCCCCCACACTCACAACTGGCTCTTCCTCACCCCTACAAGATGTTTTTCCTCCTTGCCCTATACACGAAATCACAGCTTCCCTATCTTCATCAACATTTAACAATTCCTCAAAATATTCCCTCCATCTTCCCAATACCTCTAAACTCTCCATTTAATAACTCCCTCTCCTATTTTAACTGACAAATCCATTTGTTCTCTAGGCTTCCTTAACTTGTTAATCTCACTCCAAAACTTTTTCTTATTTTCAACAAAATTTGTTGATAACATCTCACCACTCTCTCATTTGCTCTCTTTTTACATTGCTTCACCCCTTTTAACCTCTTCTTTTTCTCCTTATACTCTTCCCTCCTTGCATCACTTTTACTTTGTAAAAACTTCTCATATGCTAACTTTTTCTCCCTTACTACTCTCTTTACTCTCATTCCACCAATCGCTCCTCTTCCCTCCCGCACCAC
This sequence comes from Cherax quadricarinatus, assembly GCF_026875155.1. Taxonomy (NCBI): domain Eukaryota; kingdom Metazoa; phylum Arthropoda; class Malacostraca; order Decapoda; family Parastacidae; genus Cherax; species Cherax quadricarinatus. Next base: position 73,571,613 of record NC_069408.1, read on the forward strand.
TTTCCTGTAACCACAAACTTCTGCTGAAAACTCCAACACTACATTTTTAAACCTACCCATACCTCTTCGACCCCATTGCCCATGCTCTCATTAGCCCATCTATCCTCCAATAGCTGTTTATATCTTTCCCTAACTGCCTCCTCTTTTAGTTTATAAACCTTCACCTCTCTCTTCCCTGATGCTTCTATTCTCCTTGTATCCCATCTACCTTTTACTCTCAGTGTAGCTACAACTAAAAAGTGATCTGATATAATCTGTGCCCCTCTATAAACATGTACATCCTCAAGTCTACTCAACAGTCTTTTATCTACCAATACATAATCCAACAAACTAGTGTAAATTTCGCCCTACATC
>NC_069408.1:73576966-73602219 GCF_026875155.1 Cherax quadricarinatus
TTAAAGTTAATTTTCCCCATAAGAAATAATGGAAATCAAATTAATCTGTTCCTGACACCCCAAAGTATTGAAAAAAAAAAATTTTTACCACATGAAATATTAATTTTAATACACACAAACTGAAGAAGACATGTACAATTACATGACACTTATCTTTATTGAAGATCTGGTGGTGATTGATGGGATGGGAGGAGGGGAGAGTGTGGATGGTGTTAGTGTTTAGAAGGGGAATCCCCTTCCATTAGGACTTGAGGTGTCAAGTCCTTTTCCGAGGTTACTTCCCTTCTTCTTTTAATGCCACTAGGACTAGCTTGAGAGTCACTGGACCTCTGTTGCACAACATATCTGTCCATAGAGGCCTGTACCTCCCATTCCTTTATGACATTCCTAAAGTGTTTCACAACATTGTCAGTGTAATAGTCACCAGCACGGTTTGCAATAGCTGTGTGAGGGTGATTGTCATCAAAAAAGGTTTGCACTTTAAGCCACATTGCACACATTTCCTTAATCTTTGAAGTAGACAACTTCTTCAATTTCTCTATCCCCTCCTCTGGAGCAGTTTCCTCAGGTCTGGCCTCTTGCTGTTGAAGATGATCTAGCAGCTCATCAGTGGTTAGTTCTTCATTGTCCTCCTACACCAACTCTTCCACATCCTCCCCACTAACACTCTGGGAGTTTCAGAGTGATACACCAATAAAGGCTTCAATTTGCAATCACCACTAGCATTAGCACACATCAACGGAGTAAGCCTGTCTTTCATAGGCTTATGTCCTGGGAGTACCTTTTCCTCCTGAGTAATGTAGGTCCTGCTTGGCATTTTCTTCCAAAACAGGCCTGTTTCGTCACAATTAAACATTTGTTCAGGTTTCAATTCTTCACTGTCTGTGTAGTCCTTGAATGGAGAATGGAGAGAATGGAGCGAAACAGAATGACTTCAAGAGTGTATCAGTCTGTAGTTGAAGGAAGCCGGGGTAGGGGTCGGCCTAGGAAAGGTTGGAGGGAGGGGGTAAAGGAGGTTTTGTGTGCGAGGGGCTTGGACTTCCAGCAGGCATGCGTGAGTGTGTTTGATAGGAGTGAATAGAGACAAATGGTTTTTAATACTTGACGTGCTGTTGGAGTGTGAGCAAAGTAACATTTATGAAGGGATTCAGGGAAACTGGCAGGCCGGACTTGAGTCCTGGAGATGGGAAGTACAGTGCCTGCACTCTGAAGGAGGGGTGTTAATGTTGCAGTTTAAACACTGTAGTGTAAAGCACCCTTCTGGCAAGACAGTGATGGAGTGAATGATGGTGAAAGTTTTTCTTTTTCGGACCACCCTGCATTGGTGGGAATCGGCCAGTGTGTTAATAAATAAAAAATAATTATAAATAGTAGCGATGGTTGATTGGGGTTTTGTGCACAACCTGGCCAGCTCGGAGACACGCACTCCACTTTCATACTTAGCAATGATCTCTTTCTTCATATCCATAGTAATTCTCACCCTTTTTGCTGTAGGATTGGCACTAGAAGCTTTCTTGGGGCCCATGGCGACTTATTTTGCAGGTGCAATCACTAAAAACGCTGTGATAATATGAAATGTTCCGATTGTATGTTTGGATGTGACCGCGGTGGCTGGCTTGTAAACACTGGCACCCATGGAACAAGTGAGGCGTGCTCAGGCCACACGTGGACGCGTCTCGAATGGAACGAATCACGTTGGTCGAGTTTTTTAGCGCTAGTCGAGGCAAAATTTTTACATTAAAATGTATCGCAAGCCGGATTTACCATTATACGATGCTATCGTTGGTCGAGGGTCCACTGTGCAGTGGAACCTTGGCTTATGAAAACCTACCATGCGAATTTTTCAGGATATGAACCGTCTTTAGGTTGATTTTTTACTTTAGGATGCGAACTTCCCCCTCAAGGGAGGTTCCTTAAATAAATAAATAAATAAAATACACCTACCATCCGACTAACGACCTGCTCAACTTACGACCATGTTTTTTATGCCAAATTTCTGGGAAATAAACAACTATTTGTGTTGTACACAGTGTTTATCCTAAACCTTACAGTATAAAATACAGTACTAACAGCATAAAAAGTAAAGTAAAACATGAAATACCAAAATAAAGCAATAAAATAAAGTCATTACAAAAATGTTTTGTTGATATTCAGTAGTAAAGTTCGACTTACAACCATTTCGACTTACGACTGGTTTCTTGGAACCGAACTCGGTCGTAAGTCGGATCGTAGGTGTATATATTTCTTTGCAAAAGTTACATTGTGTGTTTACATATAATGTGATTGGAGCAAAGAAAGCCACTATCATGCTGAGGCATTTCGGGCAGAAATGCCTACTTAAGACTACTTAAGTCTATACAGGTGAAAAGTGTACTATTATTATTATTATTATTATTATTATTATACTAATAATAATGATAATATAGTGGACCCTCGAATTTCGTAATCCCTTTTCTGGATGTAAAACTAAGTTATTCTCCATAAAATGTATTTTTTGTTAATATTTTTGGGTGTCTGGAATGGATTAATTGGATTTACATTTTTTCTTATGGGAAATATAAACAAAAAATACATTTTATAGAGGATAACTATAGTTTTACACACAGAAAACGGATTATGAAATTCGAGGGTCCACGTACATAATAATAATGTATAATATAATAATAATATACTATATACAGTAGGGCCCCACTTTATGGCGTTTCGCTTTACGGCATTCCGCTAATATGGTCATTTAAAATTATGACCAAAACTCGCTATACTACTCCCCCCACCTGACTATCTAATACGGTCACCGTGCCCCGCCCGGTTTGTTTACATTCTCTGTGAGATCCGTAAGCACTAAGTCCCTCCATTATGTCTGGAAACTCCAAAATTTCAAGTGTTTTTAAAAGTTATTTCATATTTTATATATACTCTGATAATTATACTTATGTATGCCTGTACCTAAATAAACTTACATACTGTGCTGGCATGCAGGTACACATTAAAATCAGTAAGAGTGTCTTATGTCTCGAGGTGTCATATTAGTATTGATAATAATCACTGAGTCTCATTTAAATGTCATATATTATGTTAATATACAAATTTTCATTAATCCATCCATGATAGTTTTTTCAAAATTATATAAAAAACATGATATGAATATTTCCTTAGGTTTATATAAATTAGACTCATTTATAATTAATAAAATTTGGTTAGAGTGTAATAATACATTGGACAAATAATAAGCCTTATTTCTCAGGTAGAATATTTTGTTAGTGGGATGTCATGAGGACCTGTCTAGTTGGACCAGCAGACCTACTGCAGTGTTCCTCTTTTCTTATGAGTCCGGTATTGTCGCACGTCAGGTGTTTCTTTGTTGTGGGGGCTGACTGTGAGGTGTAGTCTAAGCCCTTTAATTGCCTTCCTTTGATGCATTACTTTCATAGTTCCTTGACTAAGTGAGTAGTCACAAAAGTGCTTGGAATTTCACTACTCCTTCACAGTGGTTGTTTTGCATGATACATAACATATAAAGATGATAAATAAACCCCACAATAGAATAAACATAAATATGAGATGTAGCCAGATAACTTGTACAAGTGACGGCAAGAATAACGTTTTCTCTAGTCTAACATAAGAGAAAATGTGTTACTAGGGGTAACTGTAGAAAATTATTCCTTTCGTATGTATGTAAGTAAATTTATTCAGGTAAACACAAATACAGTTACATAGATTATCATACATAAAAGCTTATGTGTAGAGAACCTAGAATAACCCCAAAAAGTCAGACTGACTTATTTCCATTGCCTTCACTCAGAGCGTCATTTCTTCTAAAAATGGTGATACATGAGAATGGGAGTGTTCTTCTTTATTTATTCTACTGTATCAGTGTAGAGACAACTTGTATACAATGTAACTTGTACACAAACTAGACGTGTACACTTTGTTTGTTTACAAAACTAATGTTTGCCTGGTTTGTTTGCATAACTCTTCACCAGTCCTCTCTCATGTACTCATTCTCTCTCTCTCTTATTTATTCGTGTTATCTCGTTTACTCACCCCTGACCCTAACACATGAACTTTTTTATTTTTCGTTCGATTTCTTTCATTTTTTTTGTACGTAAAGAAGCACCTTTCAATAGTAATGTGACCAAGTTTCAATAAGATAGCTCAGAAAACAACTGAGAAAAAAATTATTTACTAATAATCATACATATTGAACAGTAACTTCGTAATGGGACTTGGAGAAGCTGTTTTGGCATTTTCTACGCATAAAACAATGCTAAACTGTATTTCTAATGGAGTCCGAACTGTAATTTATCCTTTCTTTATTCTTAAAAAAATAAAGTTTGTATGGTTTTGACATTCAGCCAAATATCTTGACTTTTGCCCTCACAAAAATCAAAAACAAATTATGATATCTCAAAAAGGCCTACACTTGATTGTAAAACAATCTTTCCTTTATGTTCTCTGTGAATTTCATTACATTCCTGCTATTATTAACGAATTTAGTGGCTCATATATGTGAATAACTTACTTCCGAGATAATCCGCGAAACAGCCGGACCACCGATTTTTTTTTTTCTTTTTTTTTCGAGAAAATAAAATTTTTCTCAGCAGTACGAGTGTATATCATAGTTACCCATTTTCGTTTTCTTTAATATAAGGACCCTGGAGGTGAAAGAAAGAGAATGGAAGCCCCTCTCTGAGAATGGGAATCTATTATTCCCGATGGAGCGCTCTGAGAATATGCCATATATTATTCATTCTGGAGTATTTACCATATTTCTTTGTTATTTATATTGTTTATTATGTCATATTAGATCAATTGTGTTAGATAAATAAGCCGTAGAAGCTATAATAGCGTTACATTGAGCCATATTCCCCGGCCACCCCGAGACTGGAATTTTCCATGACGTCAGCAAAATGGTGTCGGGAGGTTCCTGGTTGGTTGGAACTCTACGGATAAGACCCACCCACTGTATTATGATGCCAAATCGTCAATTATTATCTTAGAAAGAATAATACAATAAATACACGAAAAAAAAACGGAAAAAAAAAAATTGACGACAGGTGAGCACACCTGCCGCGGGTGGTGACATCACCCTAGGTGTTTTAAATGACCATAATTCCTTGTAGGAATGTCGTAGAACAATGATTCTGGTACCATTGTGTTGCCAGAGAGTTAAGCTATTTTTCTATAAGATTAACTCAGTTTGTGAATTTTTCGACAAAATTTTTCATTTGCGCTGAGTGAGTGCTAATTACCCCTTAAGACTACAAATATTTTAAGGTAAGTAATGAGTGAACTGTATATACATTTTATCACTCTGGGATGCTTAAATATCATAGAATAGTATGTGTGGGAAGTAATGAGTAAACTGTATATGCATTTTATCACTCTAGGATGCTTAAATGTAATAGAATATTATGTGTAGGTGGGGTGGCCTGGTATGTTAGCCCGGCTGACTACCATACATACCACACTTGATTTCTTACAATAAATACTACTTGTCTCACCCTAGATTAAGACTATAAATATTTTAAGGTAAGTAATGAGTGTACTATGTGTGTATTGTACTTTTTTATTGTTTTTTGATGCCTAGTTCTTTTGCTAACTTAATATATGTTAGTGTAAACTTATCTGGTATTTGTATGCATTTATAAGTGGAAAAAAGGGTGTTCCACTTTACGGCAATTTCTGCTTTACGGCGGTAGCCTGGAACCTAACCTGCCGTATAAGTGGGGCCCTATTGTAATAATAATAAAATAATATATAATAATACGTAATAGTACAACAATAATTATAATAATAGTACAGTGGACCCCCGCCTTACGATATTAATCTGTTCCTGAGAGCTCATCGTATGCCGAAGTTATTGTAAGGCAAATTAATTTTCCCCATAAGAAATGATGGAAATCAAATTAATCCATGCAAGACGCCCCAAAGTATGAAAAAAAAAAATTACCACATGAAATATTAATTTTAATACACACAAACTGAAGAAGACATGTGCAATTAATAATCTACTAAGAATAGAATATACATGACACTTACCTTTTATTGTAGGTCTGGTGATGATTGATGGGATGGGGGGAGGGGAGAGTGTGGAAGTTATTGTTTAGAAGGGGAATTCCCTTCCATTAGGACTTGAGGTATCAAGTCCATTTCCGGGGTTACTTCCCTTCTTCTTTTAATGCCACTAGGACCAGCTTGAGAGTCACTGGACTTCTGTCGCACAACATATCTGTCCATAGAGCTCTGTACCTCTCGTTCGTTTATGATTTGTCTAAAGTGGCTCACAACATTGTCATTGTAATAGTCACCAGCACGGCTTGCAATAGCTGTGTGAGGGTGATTTTCATCCATAAAGATTTGCAGTTCAACCCACTTTGCACATATTTCCTTAATCTCTCTTTTCAATTCCATACTAATTCTCACACTTTTTACCACTGGGATGGCACTAGAAGCTTTCTTGTGATCCATGGTGGCTTATTTTGCAGTTACAAGCACTAAAAACACTGGGATAATGTGAAATGTACCGAATGTATGCGTAGATGCGACCGCACTGACTGGCTTGCAAACACTGGCGCTGAGGCCACACATGGGACGCGTCCTGGACGAATCACGTAAGGCAAGTTTTTTAGCGTGAGGCGAGGCAAAATTTTTGCGTTAAAATGTATCGTATGGCGGGTTTAAAGTAACGCGATGCCATCGTAAGACGGGGGTCCACTGCACTTGTATGTACGTACTGCATATAATTTAGTTTGACAACACCACCACCAGATAGCAGTGTCAATCAAAACAGTGGTCACCAGTGCACATGTGCTTACGTAGCTACTCTTGCGGTGCAAGGAATTTTCGTGATTTCCTTACGTTTTGTGCAGTTAATTCACCAGATTTCTTTCTTCTGACCATGGGTCCTAAGAAAGCAAGTGCAGTGAACAGTGCCGAGAAGAAAAAGAGGATGATTTGCATGGAATTAAAGCAAGAAATGATTAACCCTTAAATGGTCCAAACGTATATATACGTTCACTTGCGCAGTGCCCTGAATATTTTGACAAAAAAAAAAAAAAACTTTTTATAGAAAAAAGAGCACAAGGTACTAAGTGTCCCAGATTTTTTTTAATATGGTGCACACCGAGTGGTAAGACCCATTCTATGCTGACCAGGCATCTCAGGGCAATCGTGCCAAATTTGGAGACAGGAAAATTAAAACGTACATTACGTTTGGGGCGCTACGCGTAAGAATGTATATACAGTGGACCCCCGCTTAACGATCACCTCCAAATGCGTCCAATTATGTAAGTGTATTTATGTAAGTGCGTTTGTACGTGTATGTTTGGGGGTCTGAAATGGACTAATCTACTTCACAATATTCCTTATGGGAAAAAATTCGGTCAGTACTGGCACCTGAACATACTACTGGAATGAAAAAAGTTCGTTAATCGGGGGTCCACTGTATATGTTTGGACCATTTAGGGGTTAATAAGCACAGACTAGGTACGAGGGTTGAGGACTTCTCAAGTTGAGTACAAGCATAGCCCCTCTACTATATGTACATAACTAAGGCAGGAGTCTATAAAGGCTATAGCGCCAGCAAAGGGCATTACAGTAATTTCTAAGCAGTGGACCTTTGTCAATGAAAAGATGGAAAAGCTGCTGTTGACATGGTTGACGGAGAAACAGCTCACAGGAGATTTGTAGTGTAGTGAGATATACATAAAAATTGTACATGGCAGTTCTTAAGAAAAGTGTGAACTCCTGACAGGATATGCCGGTCGGCATTTCTTCTCCAAGGTATGTAAGTGTCGTATGTACACCAGATCTAATTCAGTTAGCCTCACAAACTCCGTTTTCTCTTATAACACCTCTGATGTTTTCATAGATTGCACGACCACTCCCAACCACAATCCTCCTCCCTCCACCATCCATGTAATGACATATTTTATTCATTCTAGAGCGTATATCAGGTTTCTGTTATTTATATTGTTTATTATGTCATATTAGATAAATTGTGACAGATAAATAAGCCGTAGAGTTGATATTAGGGTTATTTTGTCATGCCTCCTGAGAGCAGGAATTCAGCTGGAACGAATTAATTGCATTTCAGTTAATTTAAATGAGTAAAATTGACCCAGTATACGAACAAATCAAGATACGAACAAGTCCACGGAATGGATTGGGGTGGGTTAGGTTGGCCTTTGAAAGCCATTGATCTACGGCAGGGAAACTAAAAGGGTTAAAAGAGGAGTGTTAATATGACTTCATCAGTGAATCCTTGGTGTTTGCCACACCGTTTGCTGTAGCTGGTGCTCAATTTAAGTGGCGCCAAAATTTTTAATACTGCACACACTGAGTGTTTAAGGGACCCATTCTATGCTGACCAGGCATCTCAGGCCAATCGTGCCGAATTTGAAGCAGGAAAATTAAAACGTATATATACGTTTGGGGCGCTGAGTAAGACGTTATATATGTTGGACCGTTTACAGGTTTAAACCAAAACATGGTCAGAGTTTTTTTTTTTCTCATTATGCACTTTTGTGGTGCAGGTTTTTTTTATACTGTGCACACTGACCACATAGACCCATTCTTTCATATGTAGGCCTACCAGCTTTCTTTTCACTAGATTTGAAGGCGCTAGAATTAGGTGTACTAGTACATCAGTAACTCTGGTGCGTAAGCCGTACTAGTACATCAGAAACCCTGAAAGGGTTAACTCTGGGATAGGGAACTGCATCACTAATGTTAGAGATGGGATGTTCAGTAAATTTAATTTTAACAACCATAGAATTGACTGGGAAAAAATAAACCAAGAGCTATCAGACATATCCTGTGAATCAAACATGAGCACCCTAAATCCCAACAGTGCCTAAAGAAGCTGAATACAGAAGCATACAAAGGTATGTATGAAGCACGTACCATTGAGGAAACCCAGAAGATGATCAGATATAGAGAGTGAGCATAGGAGATAGTACAGAAGAAAATTGGTTACTGAATTGCTTAAAAACACAAATACAGTGGACCCTCGACCAACAATATTGATCCGTTCCTGAAAGCTCATCGTTAGTCAAAATTATCGTTAAAGTTAATTTTCCCCATAAGAAATAATGGAAATCAAATTAATCTGTTCCTGACACCCCAAAGTATTGAAAAAAAAAAAATTTTTACCACATGAAATATTAATTTTAATACACACAAACTGAAGAAGACATGTACAATTACATGACACTTATCTTTATTGAAGATCTGGTGGTGATTGATGGGATGGGAGGAGGGGAGGGGTGTGGATGGTGTTAGTGTTTAGAAGGGGAACCCCCTTCCTTTTAGGACTTGAGGTGTCAAGTCCTTTTCCGAGGTTATTTCCCCTTCTTCTTTTAATGCCACTAGGACTAGCTTGAGAGTCACTGGACCTCTGTTGCACAACATATCTGTCCATAGAGGCCTGTACCTCCCATTCCTTTATGACATTCCTAAAGTGTTTCACAACATTGTCAGTGTAATAGTCACCAGCACGGTTTGCAATAGCTGTGTGAGGGTGATTGTCATCAAAAAAGGTTTGCACTTTAAGCCACATTGCACACATTTCCTTAATCTTTGAAGTAGACAACTTCTTCAATTTCTCTATCCCCTCCTCTGGAGCAGTTTCCTCAGGTCTGGCCTCTTGCTGTTGAAGATGATCTAGCAGCTCATCAGTGGTTAGTTCTTCATTGTCCTCCTACCCCAAACTCTTCCACATCCTCCCACTAACACTCTGGGAGTTTCAGAGTGATACACCAATAAAGGCTTCAATTTGCAATCACCACTAGCATTAGCACACATCAACGGAGTAAGCCTGTCTTTCATAGGCTTATGTCCTGGGAGTACCTTTTCTCCTGAGTAATGTAGGTCCTGCTTGGCATTTTCTTCCAAAACAGGCCTGTTTCGTCACAATTAAACATTTGTTCAGGTTTCAATTCTTCACTGTCTGTGTAGTCCTTGAATGGAGAATGGAGAGAATGGAGCGAAACAGAATGACTTCAAGAGTGTATCAGTCTGTAGTTGAAGGAAGCCGGGGTAGGGGTCGGCCTAGGAAAGGTTGGAGGGAGGGGGTAAAGGAGGTTTTGTGTGCGAGGGGCTTGGACTTCCAGCAGGCATGCGTGAGTGTGTTTGATAGGAGTGAATAGAGACAAAGGGTTTTTTTAATACTTGACGTGCTGTTGGAGTGTGAGCAAAGTAACATTTATGAAGGGATTCAGGGAAACTGGCAGGCCGGACTTGAGTCCTGGAGATGGGAAGTACAGTGCCTGCACTCTGAAGGAGGGGTGTTAATGTTGCAGTTTAAAACTGTAGTGTAAAAGCACCCTTCTGGCAAGACAGTGATGGAGTGAATGATGGTGAAAGTTTTTCTTTTTTGGACCACCCTGCATTGGTGGGAATCGGCCAGTGTGTTAATAAATAAAAAATAATTATAAATAGTAGCGATGGTTGATTGGGGTTTTGTGCACAACCTGGCCAGTCGGAGACACGCACTCCACTTTCATACTTAGCAATGATCTCTTTCTTCATATCCATAGTAATTCTCACCCTTTTTGCTGTAGGATTGGCACTAGAAGCTTTCTTGGGGCCCATGGCGACTTATTTTGCAGGTGCAATCACTAAAAACGCTGTGATAATATGAAATGTTCCGATTGTATGTTTGGATGTGACCGCGGTGGCTGGCTTGTAAACACTGGCACCCATGGAACAAGTGAGGCGTGCTCAGGCCACACGTGGACGCGTCTCGAATGGAACGAATCACGTTGGTCGAGTTTTTTAGCGCTAGTCGAGGCAAAATTTTTACATTAAAATGTATCGCAAGCCGGATTTACCATTTACGATGCTATCGTTGGTCGAGGGTCCACTGTGCAGTGGAACCTTGGCTTATGAAAACCTACCATGCGAATTTTTCAGGATATGAACCGTTCTTTAGGTTGATTTTTTACTTTAGGATGCGAACTTCCCCCTCAAGGGAGGTTCCTTAAATAAATAAATAAATAAAATACACCTACCATCCGACTAACGACCTGCTCAACTTACGACCATGTTTTTTATGCCAAATTTCTGGGAAATAAACAACTATTTGTGTTGTACACAGTGTTTATCCTAAACCTTACAGTATAAAATACAGTACTAACAGCATAAAAAGTAAAGTAAAACATGAAATACCAAAATAAAGCAAAAAAAATAAAGTCATTACAAAAATGTTTTGTTGATATTCAGTAGTAAAGTTCGACTTACAACCATTTCGACTTACGACGGGTTTTCTTGGAACCAAAACTCGGTCGTAAGTCGGATCGTAGGTGTATATATTTCTTTGCAAAAGTTACATTGTGTGTTTACATATAATGTGATTGGAGCAAAGAAAGCCACTATCATGCTGAGGCATTTCGGGCAGAAATGCCTACTTAAGACTACTTAAGTCTATACAGGTGAAAGTGTACTATTATTATTATTATTATTATTATTATTATACTAATAATAATGATAATATAGTGGACCCTCGAATTTCGTAATCCCTTTTCTGGATGTAAAACTAAGTTATTCTCCATAAAATGTATTTTTTGTTAATATTTTTGGGTGTCTGGAATGGATTAATTGGATTTACATTTTTTCTTATGGGAAATATAAACAAAAAATACATTTTATAGAGGATAACTATAGTTTTACACACAGAAAACGGTTTATGAAATTCGAGGGTCCACGTACATAATAATAATGTATAATATAATAATAATATACTATTACAGTTGGGCCCCACTTTATGGCGTTTCGCTTTACGGCATTCCGCTAATATGGTTCATTTAAAATTATGACCAAACTCGCTATACTACTCCCCCCACCTGACTATCTAATACGGTCACCGTGCCCCGCCCGGTTTGTTTACATTCTCTGTGAGATCCGTAAGCACTAAGTCCCTCCATTATGTCTGGAAACTCCAAAATTTCAAGTGTTTTTAAAAGTTATTTCATATTTTATATATACTCTGATAATTATACTTATGTATGCCTGTACCTAAATAAACTTACATACTGTGCTGGCATGCAGGTACACATTAAAATCAGTAAGAGTGTCTTATGTCTCGAGGTGTCATATTAGTATTGATAATAATCACTGAGTCTCATTTAAATGCTATATTATGTTAATATACAAATTTTCTTTAATCCATCCATGATAGTTTTTTCAAAATTATATAATAAACATGATATAAATATTTCCTTAGGTTTATATAAATTAGACTCATTTATAATTAATAAAATTTGGTTAGAGTGTAATAATACATTGGACAAATAATAAGCCTTATTTCTCAGGTAGAATATTTTGTTGTGGGATGTCATGAGACCTGTCTAGTTGGACCAGCAGACCTACTGCAGTGTTCCTCTTTTCTTATGAGCCCGGTATTGTCGCACGTCAGGTGTTTCTTTGTTGTGGGGGCTGACTGTGAGGTGTAGTCTAAGCCCTTTAATTGCCTTCCTTTGATGCATTACTTTCATATTTTCCTTGACTAAGTGAGTAGTCACAAAAGTGCTTGGAATTTCACTACTCCTTCACAGTGGTTGTTTTGCATGTACATAACATATAAAGATGATAAATAAACCCCACAATAGAATAAACATAAATATGAGATGTAGCCAGATAACTTGTACAAGTGACGGCAAGAATAACGTTTTCTCTAGTCTAACATAAGAGAAAATGTGTTACTAGGGGTAACTGTAGAAAAATTATTCCTTTCGTATGTATGTAAGTAAATTTATTCAGGTAAAAACAAATACAGTTACATAGATTATCATACATAAAAGCTTATGTGTAGAGAACCTAGAAAAACCCCCAAAAAGTCAGATGATTATTTCCATTGCCTTCACTCAGAGCGTCATTTCTTCTAAAAATGGTGATACATGAGAATGGGAGTGTTCTTCTTTATTTATTCTACTGTATCAGTGTAGAGACAACTTGTATACAATTGTAACTTGTACACAAACTAGACGTGTACACTTTGTTTGTTTACAAAACTAATGTTTGCCTGGTTTGTTTGCATAACTCTTCACCAGTCCTCTCTCATGTACTCATTCTCTCTCTCTCTTATTTATTCGTGTTATCTCGTTTACTCACCCCTGACCCTAACACATGAACTTTTTTATTTTTCGTTCGATTTCTTTCATTTTTTTTGTACGTAAAGAAGCACCTTTCAATAGTAATGTGACCAAGTTTCAATAAGAAAAGCTCAGAAAACAACTGAGAAAAAAATTATTTACTAATAATCATACATATTGAACAGTAACTTCGTTAATGGGACTTGGAGAAGCTGTTTTGGCATTTTCTACGCATAAAACAATGCTAAACTGTATTTCTAATGGAGTCCGAACTGTAATTTATCCTTTCTTTATTCTTAAAAAAAAAATAAAGTTTGTATGGTTTTGACATTCAGCCAAATATCTTGACTTTTGCCCTCACAAAAAATCAAAAACAAATTATGATATCTCAAAAAGGCCTCCATTTGATTGTAAAACAATCTTTCCTTTATGTTCTCTGTGAATTTCATTACTTCCTGCTATTATTAACGAATTTAGTGGCTCATATATGTGAATAACTTACTTCCGAGATAATCCGCGAAACAGCCGGACCCCCGTTTTTTTTTTTTTTTTTCGAGAAAATAATATTTTTCTCAGCAGTACGAGTGTATATCATAGTTACCCATGTTCGTTTTCTTTAATATAAGGACCCTGGAGGTGAAAGAAAGAGAATGGAAGCCCTCTCTGAGAATGGGAATCTATTATTCCCGATGGAGCGCTCTGAGAATATGCCATATATTATTCATTCTGGAGTATTTACCATATTTCTTTGTTATTTTATATTGTTTATTATGTCATATTAGATCAATTGTGTTAGATAAATAAGCCGTAGAAGCTATAATAGCGTTACATTGAGCCATATTCCCCGGCCACCCCGAGACTGGAATTTTCCATGACGTCAGAAAAATGGTGTGGGGAGGTTCCTGGTTGGTTGGAACTCTACGGATAAGACCCACCCACTGTATTATGATGCCAAATCGTCAATTATTATCTTAGAAAGAATAATACAATAAATACACGAAAAAAAAACGGAAAAAAAAAAATTGACGACAGGTGAGCACACCTGCGCGGGGTGGTGACATCACCCTAGGTGTTTTAAATGCCCATAATTCCTTGTGGGAATGTCGTAGAACAATGATTCTGGTACCATTGTGTTGCCAGAGAGTTTAAGCTATTTTTCTATAAGATTAACTCAGTTTGTGAATTTTTCGACAAAATTTTTTCATTTGCGCTGAGTGAGTGCTAATTCCCCCTTAAGATACAAATATTTTAAGGTAAGTAATGAGTGAACTGTATATACATTTTATCACTCTGGGATGCTTAAATATCATAGAATAGTATGGTGTGGGAAGTAATGAGTAAACTGTATATGCATTTTATCACTCTAGGATGCTTAAAGTAATAGAATATTATGTGTAGGTGGGGTGGCCTGGTATGTTAGCCCGGCTGACTACCATACATACCACACTTGATTTCTTACAATAAATACTACTTGTCTCACCCTAGATTAAGACTATAAAAATTTTAAGGTAAGTAATGAGTGTACTATGTGTGTATTGTACTTTTTTATTGTTTTTTGATGCCTAGTTCTTTTGCTAACTTAATATATGTTAGTGTAAACTTATCTGGTATTTGTATGCATTTATAAGTGGAAAAAGGGTGTTCCACTTTACGGCAATTTCTGCTTTACGGCGGTTAGCTGGAACCTAACTGCCGTATAAGTGGGGCCCTATTGTAATAATAATAAAATAATATATAATAATACGTAATAGTACAACAATAATTATAAAAATAGTACAGTGGACCCCGCCTTACGATATTAATCTGTTCCTGAGAGCTCATCGTATGCCGAAGTTATTGTAAAGGGAAATTAATTTTCCCCATAAGAAATGATGGAAATCAAATTAATCCATGCAAGACGCCCCAAAGTTATGAAAAAAAAAAATTACCACATGAAATATTAATTTTAATACACACAAACTGAAGAAGACATGTGCAATTAATAATCTACTAAGAATAGAATATACATGACACTTACCTTTATTGTAGGTCTGGTGATGATTGATGGATGGGGGGAGGGGAGAGTGTGGAAGTTATTGTTTAGAAGGGGAATTCCCTTCCATTAGGACTTGAGGTATCAAGTCCATTTCCGGGGTTACTTCCCTTCTTCTTTATAATGCCACTAGACCAGCTTGAGAGTCATGGACTTCTGTCGCACAACATATCTGTCCATAGAGCTCTGTACCTCTCGTCGTTTATGATTTGTCTAAAGTGGCTCACAACATTGTCATTGTAAGTCACCAGCACGGCTTGCAATAGCTGTGTGAGGGTGATTTTCATCCATAAAGATTTGCAGTTCAACCCCCTTTGCACATATTTCCTTATCTCTCTTTTCAATTCCATACTAATTCTCACACTTTTTACACTGGATGGCACTAGAAGCTTTCTGTGATCCATGGTGCTTATTTTGCAGTTACAAGCACTAAAAACACTGGATAATTTTGAAATGTACCGAATGTATGCGTAGATGCGACCGCACTGACTGGCTTGCAAACACTGGCGCTGAGGCCACACATGGGACGCGTCCTGGACGAATCACGTAAGGCAAGTTTTTTAGCGTGAGGCGAGGCAAAATTTTTGCGTTTAAAATTGTATCGTTATGGCGGGTTTAAAATAAACGCGATGCATCGTAAGACGGGGTCCACTGCACTTGTATGTACGTACTGCATATAATTTAGTTTGACAACACCACACCAGATGCAGTGTCAATCAAAACAGTGGTCACCAGTGCACATGTGCTTACGTAGCTACTCTTGCGGTTGCAAGGAATTTTCGTTTATTTCCTTACGTTTTGTGCAGTTAATTCACCAGATTTCTTTCTTCTGACCATGGGTCCTAAGAAAGCAAGTGCAGTGAACAGTGCCGAGAAGAAAAAAGGATGATTTGCATGGAATTAAAGCAAGAATGATTAACCCTTAAATGGTCCAAACGTATTATACGTTCACTTGCGCAGTGCCCTGAATATTTTGACAAAAAAAAAAAAAACTTTTTATAGAAAAAGAGCACAAGGTACTAAGTGTCCCAGATTTTTTTTAATATGGTGCACACCGAGTGGTTAAGACCCATTCTATGCTGACCAGGCATCTCAGGGCAATCGTGCCCAAAATTTTGGAGACAGGAAAATTAAAAACGTACATTACGTTTGGGGCGCTACGCGTAAGAATGTATATACAGTGGACCCCGCTTAACGATCACCTCAAATGCGTCCAATTATGTAAGTGTATTTTATGTAAGTGCGTTTGTACGTGTATGTTTGGGGGTCTGAAATGGACTAATCTACTTCACAATATTCCTTATGGGAAAAAATTCGGTCAGTACTGGCACCTGAACATACTACTGGAATGAAAAAAGTTCGTTAATCGGGGGTCCCCTGTATATGTTTGGACCATTTAGGGGTTAATAAGCACAGACTAGGTTTCGAGGGTTGAGGAAATTCTCAAGTTGAGTACAAGCATAGCCCCTCTACTATATGTACATAACTAAGGCAGGAGTCTATAAAGGCTATAGCGCCAGCAAAGGGCATTCAAATAATTTTAAGCAGTGGACCTTTGTCAATGAAAAGATGGAAAAGTGCTGTTGACATGGTTGACGGAAGAAAACAGCTCACAGGAGATTTGTAGTGTAGTGAGATATACATAAAAATTGTACATGGCAGTTCTTAAGAAAAGTGTGAACTCCTGACAGGATATGCCGGTCGGCATTCTTTTTCCAAGGTATGTAAGTGTCGTATGTACACCAGATCTAATTCAGTTAGCCTCACAAACTCCGTTTTCTCTTATAACACCTCTGATGTTTTCATAGATTGCACGACCACTCCCAACCACAATCCTCCTCCCTCCACCATCCATGTAATGACATATTTTATTCATTCTAGAGCGTATATCAGGTTTCTGTTATTTATATTGTTTATTATGTCATATTAGATAAATTGTGACAGATAAATAAGCCGTAGAGTTGATATTAGGGTTATTTTGTCATGCCTCCTGAGAGCAGGAATTCAGCTGGAACGAATTAATTGCATTTCAGTTAATTTAAATGAGTAAAATTGACCCAGTATACGAACAAATCAAGATACGAACAAGTCCACGGAATGGATTAAATTCGTAACCCTAGGTTCTACTGTACCTGGAAAGTACTCGAGGGCCTGGTCCTAAATCTGCACACTGCGATAACAACATACTGGAGTGAGAGATATGGGAACAAGTGTAAAATAAAGCCAATGAGTAGAAGGAGTGCAGTGGGGACAATAAGGGAACACTGTATCAACATCCTGGGTCCCAGACTATTCAACATCTTACCAGAAGATATCAGAAACACAGCTGGAACAAGTGTAGAAGCCCTCAGGAGGAAACTGGACAATTATCTTCACCAGGTGCCAGATCAGCCAGGCTGTGATGGATATGTGGGGCAGCGGGCCTCCAGCAGCAACAGCGTGGTTGACCAGGCAAGCACCAGAGGAACCTGGCCCATGGCCGGGCTCCGAGAGTAGTGAAACTCTCGTAACTCCTCAAAGGTATATCAAAGGTAAGGTAAGTATAGCTCTGCCTATTCCGGAAAATAAAGAATTAAGAGTACAGGACAATATGTAGAGTAAAGTACAGTAATTTTTCTTACTTTTTCTGGTTTATAGATGAGCTTAAGTTTTTACTTAACCCTTTGACTGTTTCAGTCGTATATATACGTCTTACGAGCCACCGTGTTTGACTTATTAAAATGCATAATTCTAGCGGCTTCAAATCAAGCAGGAGAAAGCTGGTAGGCCCACATGTGAGAGAATGGGTCTCCATGGTCAGTGTGCACCATATAAAAAAAATTGCAGAGCCAGTGGTGTATTGTGGGAATGCCATTTCAGTAGTCCTGTTCATCATGCCTAGTGGTAAGAAATATGTGACTCCCTGGCAAATCTGGGACTCTGCTCTTCCCAAGTGATGATTTAACACAGATGGAAGTGTCAGTGAAGATCAATTTCATGGTTTTGAGGAGTTTGTGACCAAAAGCAATGCCCAGGATACCAGAAGAATGAAGGAGAATGAAGAATGAAGGAGAAGGAAGAATGAAGGAGAAGGAAGAATGAAGGAGACAGAGAATGAGGGAGAAAGATAATTAGATTGGATGGAGGGGAAGCCAGCATCCAACCCCATTGTTTTGACAGGTAGTAGGGGAGTGAGTATGAGACAATAGGTCATTTTGACAGCTGCCGACCCTGACTCAAAACAATTAGAAGCAAAGAATGAAGAAGGAAGAATGAAGGAGAAAGAGAGAGAATGAGGCAGAAAGATAATTAGATAGGATGGAGGGGAAGCCAGCATCCAACCCCATTGTTTTGACAGGTGGTAGGGGGAGTGAGTAATGAGACGATATGTCATTTTGACAGCTGACTCAAGACAGTTAGAAGCCACACACTCACACACAAGACAGGCTTGTTGAATCAAGATAATAGCAGTTATATGAAAGTATCCAGTGACTACATATGTGTATATATGTTATAGAAACCAGAAGGAAGGAAGGAAGGACGAGATGAAAGGAAGGAAGGAAGGTAGGAAAGGAAGGTAGGAAAGAAGGAAGGAAGGAAGGAATGATGACACACGACCATTTACCTAGGATAACTACGTAACACAATAAATAATTTCCTCTGTCATCCATGCTGACTGGTTTGACCTCCAAATTACTGGTCAGGTGTTTTTATCTACACCTTTCAAAGCATGTGGGTTCTTAGAGCAGTAAATAACCATGGGCTTACGCTTGAAATCATCTGACGCATTACCACAAAGGAGCAAAGTGAAGCGATCCTTTGCTACCTTGAAGCCCGGTGCAGCCCCTAAGCCAGGCAGCGGCCTGAGCTAGGGAAATATCCCATGGGCGACACTCCAAATTTTTTCCCCTTCCGCAAACTGAACCATGTAAAGCTAGTTTTACGAAGTGTTGTATAAAATTGTGCTGCAATTTTTCAGTAGTGTAATGACCAAAATGTGCCAAATAAATCCATGTAATATGAGGGTCTACTGTATACCCTCTATGTCCATGTATTGTTTGCAACGGCTTGATAAAACTCCTGGAGAGCGAAATGTTGTCACATTAGTTGCACATGTGTCCTTTTACCTAACATATTGTGGGTAATTCTACCAACATTAATACATTCTGTAAAGTAGTTTATACACATCAGTTACCATAACTGTACACTATACAATATGCCACTTTATAGAAAAAAGATTTGAAAATTGACCTGTCCAGGACAATGCCTGGACCAGTCAAAAGGGATTAAGTGGAGTGGCCAATTTTATTGAGGGACAGATTTGGTCCATTCCATGATTGTTTAAACCTTTCAGTGTCCAGACCCCTGAAATAAATATTGCTCCCAGTGTCCACTTTTTTTCTGAAATAGTAAAGAATCTTTTTCTGAAGGTAATGACACGAAAAGTAAGAAATTTGATGGAAAACTTATGAAATTATGCAGGTATAAAGTTAGCTGTCTGGGAGCAATATATGCATCAGTGATATCACTGTCGTTGAGTCCTATTCTATGTAATTCCATTCCTTCACTCAACCAAATTCTTACCTGTTTTGCTAACTCTCTTAATCCGTTCCTGAGAGCTCATCGTTAGTCAAAATTATCATTAGTCAAGTTAATTTTCCCCATAAGAAATAATGGAAATCAAATTAATCCGTGCAGGACACCCCAAAGTATGAAAAAAAAATTTTTTTACCACATGAAATATTAATTTTAATACACACAAACTGCAGAAGACATGCACAGTTACATGACACTTACCTTTATTGAAGATCTGGTGATGATTGATGGGATGGGAGGAGGGGAGAGTGTGGATGGTGTTAGTGTTTAGAAGGGGAATCCCCTTCCATTAGGACTTGAGGTGGCAAGTCCTTTTCCGGGGTTACTTCCCTTCTTCTTTTAATGCCACTAGGACCAGCTTGAGAGTCACTTGACCTCTGTTGCACAATATATCTGCCCATAGAGGCCTGTACCTTTCGTTCCTTTATGACTTTCCTAAAGTGTTTCACAACATTGTCAGTGTACAGGTTGCCAACACGGCTTGCAGTAGCTGTGTCAGGGTTGGCACTAGAAGCTTTCTTGGGGCCTATGGTGACTTATTTTGCAGGTGCAATCACTACAAACGCTGTGATAATATGAAATGTTCCGATTGTATGTTTGGATGGGACCGTGGTGGCTGGCTGGCTTGTAAACACTGGCACTAATGGGACAAGTGAGGCGGGCTCAGGCCAAAGTGGATGCGTCTCGAATGGAACGAATAGCGTTGGTCAAGTTTTTTAGTGCTAGTCGAGGCAAAATTTTTGCGTTAAAATGTATCGTAATCGGATTTAACGTTGCGATGCCAAGTTTGGTTTAGGGTCCCCTGTATGCCCTTTTTTCGTCACTTGGCCCCAAGAAAACCCCCCCATTCAGTATTAAAAAATACCTATAAAGTGCAAAAAAAACACCCCAAAATCCTATTGTAAACAAATGCATGGTGAGGGAAAATTTTGATTTTCCCCTATGTATGAGGGGGGCAGGATTTTTTTTAACAGTGGTACCCTTTCTTCAAGTTTAATTCGTCCTGTGACCTAGTACAACTTTAAATTTTTCGTATGGCAAAAAATTTTCCCGTTGAAATGCCATTAATCCCTTCCAGCGGAATTCCTGGCTTTGAGAGGAGGAGAAAAACTTAATTAGTGCTATATCAACTTTACAATAATAATAATAATAAAAAAATTTTTATTTGGACAGGATACATAATTGTACAAGGAATTATAGTAGTTGGGAGTACATGCCATAAATCCTTTTTTTCTGAGCATTATGGGCGGGTTAAACAACACACACACAACACACACACCACAACCACAACACCCCACAAAACCCCCACAAAACACACAACCCACACAACACACACAAAACACAACAACAACACACACCACACACCAACACAAACAAACACCACAACAAACAACCCCACAACACACACACACACAACCACACACACAAAAACCACCACACACAAACAACACACACACAAACACCCACAACACACAACCCCCCACAACAAAAACAAACCCCAACAAAAACCACACACACCAAAACCACCACCACCACACAACACAAAAACACCACCCACACACCACCACACACACAACACACAAAACACACAACCACAACAACACACACAAACACCCACAACACACACACAACACACACACAACACACACACCACACACACACAACACACACACAACACACACACAACACACACAAAAACACACAACCAACACACACACACACACACACACACACACACACACAACCCCAACACACACACACAACAACACACACACACACACCACACACACACACAAAACACACACACACACCACACACACAGTATGCCCCCAGGTCCCCCCCACCCTAACAGGCCCCCCAAACCACGTTTTTGAAAGGGAAACTGAAGGTATGGTACACAAACGCTGATGGAATAACAAATTAAGTGGGAGGAGTGGCATGAAAGAGTCAAAGAAGCATCACCGGACATCATAGCTCTCACAGAAACCAAGCTTACAGGTATGATAAACAGATGCCTTTCTTTCCAACGGGATACCAAATCCTGAGGAAAGACAGAGGGAACAGGGGGGGTGGAGGAGTGGCATTGCTGATCAAAAATCGCTGGAATTTTGATGAGCTGGAGAGAGGAGACAGGGGAGAAGAAAGTGATTACATAGTGGGAACACTTCACTCTGGAGGTCCCAAGGTGGTAATAGCAGTGATGTATAACCCACCACAGAACAGCAGGAGGCCAAGGAAAGAGTACGACGAGAGCAATAGAGCGATTGGTTGACACACTGGCTATAAGTGGCCAGAAGAGCTCATGCATGCGGGGCAAAGCTCCTGATCATGGGTGACTTTAACCACAAGGAGATCGATTGGGAGAAACTTGGACCCACATGGGGGCCAACATACATGGAGGGCTAAGATGATGGAGGTGGTACTGGAAAACTTCATGTGCCAACACGTAAGGGACACTACAAGAGAGAGAGGAGAGGATGAACCGCAAGGCTGGACTTAGTATTCACCTTGAGTAGTGCAGATATCGAGGACATCACATATGAAGACCCCTTGGGGCCCGTGACCATGTGGTTTTAAGCTTCGAATACACAGTAGAGCTACAAGTGGAGGGAGAAGCAGGAAGGCCAGGACGAATGAAAACCAAACTACAAGAAAGGGGACTACACAGGAATGAGGAACTACCTGAACGGGGTTCAGTGGGACAGAGAACTGGGCAGGGAAGCCAGTTAATGAGATGATGGAATATGTAGCAACAAAATGCAAGGAGGCTGAGGAGAGGTTTGTACCCAAGGGTAACAGGATTAAAGAAAAAGCCAGGGATGAGCCCATGGTTTACCCAAAGGTTTCAGGGAGGCAAAAAACCAAGTGTGCTAGGGAATGGAAGAAATATAGAAGGCAAAGGACCAGGGGAATAAGGAGAACAGTCGTAGAGCCAGAAACCCAATAGCACCAGATAAGAAGGGAGGCCCCAAAGGGCAATATGAAAATGACATAGCAGCGGAAAACCAAATCTGACCCGAAACTGTTGTACAGCCACATCAGGGGGAAAACAACAGTCAAGGACCAGGTAATCAGGCTAAGGAAGGAAGGAGGAGAGGACAACAAGAAATTGACCGTGAAGTATGTGAAGAACTCAACAAGAGATTAAAAGAAGTGTTCACAGAGGAGACAGAAGGGACTCCAGAAAGACGGAGAGGTGGGCACACCCCCAAGTGCGGGGACACAGTGCACAAAACCGAGGGAAAAAAGGGTGAAGGGGCTTCTGAGTGAGCTAGATACCTCAAAGGCAATGGGGCCAGATAACTCTCCATGGGTTTTGAGAGAGGGAGCAGAGGCGCTATGTGTACCCCTAACAACAATATTCAATACATCTATCGAAACAGGGGGATTGCCTGAGGCATGGAAGACAGCAAATGTAGCCCCAATCTTTAAAAAAGGAGACAGACATGAAGCATTAAACTACAGACCAGTGTCACTGACATGTATAGTATGCAAAATCATGGAGAAGATTATCAGGAGAAGAGTGGTGGAACACTAGAAAGGAATGATCTCATCAACAGCAGCCAACATGGTTTCAGGGACGGGAAATCTGTGTCACAACCTACTGGAGTTCTATGACATGGTGACAGCAGTAAGACAAGAGAGAGGGGTGAGTGGATTGCATTTTCTTGGACTGCAAGAAGGCGTTTTGACACAGTTCCACACAAGAGATTGTGCAAAAAACTGGAGGACCAAGCAGGGATAACAGGGAAGGCATTACATGGACAAGGGAATACTTGTCAGGAAGACAGCAGCGAGTCATGGTACGTGGCGAGGTGTCAGAGTGGGCACCTGTGACCAGCGGGTTCCGCAGGGGTCAGTCCTAGGACCAGTGCTGTTTTGGTATTTGTGAACGACATGACGGAAGGAATAGACTCTGAGGTGTCCCTGTTTGCAGATGACGTGAAGTTGATGAGAAGAATTCACTCGATCGAAGACCAGGCAGAACTACAAAGGGATCCGGACAGGCTGCAGACCTGGTCCAGCAATTGGCTCCTGGAGTTCAATCCCACCAAGTGCAAAGTCATGAAGATTGGGGAAGGGCAAAGAAGGCGCAGACGGAGTACAGTCTAGGGGGGTCAGAGACTACAAACCTCACTCAAGGAAAAAGATCTTGGGGTGAGTATAACACCAGGCACATCTCCTGAAGCGCACATCAACCAAATAACTGCTGCAGCATATGGGCGCCTAGCAAACCTCAGAACAGCATTCCGACATCTTAATAAGGAATCATTCAGGACCTGTACACCGTGTATGTTAGGCCCATATTAGAGTATGCGGCACCAGTTTGGAACCCACACCTAGCCAAGCACGTGAAGAAACTAGAGAAAGTGCAAAGGTTTGCAACAAGACTAGTCCCAGAGCTAAGAGGTATGTCCTATGAGGAGAGGTTAAGGGAAATCAACCTGACGACACTGGAGGACAGGAGAGATAGGGGGGACATGATAACGACATACAAAATACTGAGAGGAATTGACAAGGTGGACAAAGACAGGATGTTCCAGAGATTGGACACAGTAACAAGGGGACACAGTTGGAAGCTGAAGACACAGATGAATCACAGGGAAGTTAGGAAGTATTTCTTCAGCTCAGAGTAGTCAGTAAGTGGAATAGTTTGGGAAGCGATGTAGTGGAGGCAGGATCCATACATAGCTTTAAGCAGAGGCATGATAAAGCTCACGGTCAGGGAGAGTGACCTAGTAGCGATCAGTGAAGAGGCGGGGCCAGGAGCTCGGACTCGACCCCCGCAACCTCAACTTGGTGAGTACAACTAGGTGAGTACACACACACACACACACACACACACACACACACACACACACACCACACACACACACACACACACACAACACACACACACACACAACACACAACACACACACAACACAACACACAAACACACACACAACACACAACACACACAACACACACACAAACACACACACACACACACACAACACACACACACACACACACACACCAACACACCACACACACACACACACCACACACACACACACACACACAACACCACACACACACACACACACACACACCACCCCCACACCCACAAAACACACACACACACAACACACACACACAACACACACACACACACACACCACACACACCACACACACACACACACACCAACACACACACACAACACACACACACAACACCACACCACACACACACACACACACACACACACACACACACCCACACAACACACACACACACACACACACACACACCACACACACCACAACACACAACCACACACAACCACAACCACAAAACACACACACCCACCACCCACCACACACCCACACACACCCCACACACACACACCACACACACACCACACCCCACACCACCACACACCCACACACACACCACACACACACACACACACACAACACACACACACCAACACACACACACACACACACACAACACACACACAAACACACCACACACACCACACACAAACACAACACACACACCCC
>NC_069408.1:73602719-73648984 GCF_026875155.1 Cherax quadricarinatus
GCCACCCTCACTATCACCACCCACTGCCTCCTCCCTCACTGTCACCATTCATACCCATCGTTACAATATCGTCATCTTCACTATCAGGTCGTGGTGTAGGGCCACGGGATGTGCTCCCAGAGTTTCTCCTTCCCCTTGGAACAACATATGAAACACTACCAGACCGCATACTACGTCGTACATACTGGCGCTTCACTGGGGAATATTCACTCTCACTGTCACTAGAACTGCTTTCAATGACCTTGAAATCACTATCACTATCACTGCTATCATCAGGGTGTTGTACACGACCAAATAGTTTCCTCTTTCGTCCTGGTATAGGCGAACGTGAACGTGAACAAGCCGGCACAGCACCAGAGGTCGAAGGTTGTGGGTCATCTGGGTTTTTGTCACTATTTACGTTATCCTGGGCACTTTTTTCGGTAACACTCATTTGAAAACCCTTGAATTCACTGTCACTGACATTTTCATCGCTGTTAGAGCTATCACTTGGGAACAAAAGACCTCCAATCCGCCGAGGAGTGAGGAACTTCTTACTGAGAGGCATGGTGAAAATGGACTGACAACATGGCGTTCCCACAATGCACCGCTGGGTCCCAGATTTTTTTCACAGGGTGCACACCGACCACTGAGACCCATTCTCTCCCGTGTAGGCCTACCAGGCCTTTGGCGCTCGATTTGAAGCCGCTAGAATTTGTGCGTATAAATATGTCAGAAACATTGGCTCGTAAGACGTATTTATACATCGGAAACAGTCAAAGGGTTAAAAAAGATGCCAATTTCAAATTATGGTCCAGAATAAACAAGGAAGACATTCTTGGCACTAAAATAACATATCCTCTGTTCATTAGTCACATCTCTAGGCCCCTCTTATATTATTATTGCTTCTATATTGGTTTTTTATTCATACAAAAAAATACAAAATTTACTGTTATGCAGACTACTGCATTATTGTAAAAATGGTATAAATAATATCAGTGCACTAGAGAAAGAATATTAGACTCCCCAGTTGAAGTGTATTGGACGTGTGGTGTGATTTGCTTACTCATGAACATTGGTAAAAATCGAACATTTCCACTACTTTGAGCTCAGTTTCAAGGTCGTTTTCATCGTCAAAGTAATGAAAATCATCTCTATTTCTGTAATATGTTTTCCATTTTATCACCTAAGACCATGAAAACGCGAATACAATGATAAATACTATATGAAAATACACCTCAAAGTCGGCGTTTTAATCCAAAAAAATGATTAGTTTTTTTTTTCTCATTACGCACTGTGTGCTGCAGGATTTTTTTTATGTGGTGCACACTGACCACACAGACCCATTCTCTCACATGTGGGCCTACCAGCTTTCTCCCGCTTGATCTGAAGGCGTTAGAATTATTGACTATATATACATCAGAAACAGTGGTGCGTAAGACGTATTTATACGGCGTAAACAGTCAAAGGGTTAAATGTCGTATATTACGTTAATACAGTGGACCCCCGCATAACGATGGCATCGCATAGCGATTTTCCGCATAACGATTTTTTATCGCAAAATTTTTGCCCACAATTTCCGATTAAAACCCGCTACGATTTTCGTCCGAGACGCGTTCAATGTGCCCTCAGCCAGCCTCACATATGCCGCTCCGTCCCATTGTTTACCAGCCAGCCTCCGCGGTAACATCCAAGCATACACTCGGAATATTTCGTTTTTATTACAGTATTTCGGTGCTGTTTCTGGAAAATAAGTGACCATGGGCCCCAAGAAAGCTTCTAGTGCCAACCTGTGGTAAAAAGGGTGAGAATTAGTATGGAAATTAAGAAAGATTTTGAAGGGTTTGGGGCTAACCCTGAGAAGCCTATGCCAGTTGTGGAATCCATTGTGCCTACTTCAAAGTTTTAAGGAAATGTGTGCAGAGTGGGTTGAACTGCAAACCTTTATAGATGAAAATCACCTGACACAGCTGTTTGCAAGCCGTGCTTGTGACTATTTCAATGACAATGTTATGGCCCATTTTAGGAAGTCTTGAAGGGTACGGGAGGTACAGAGCTCTATGGCGATTTGTTGTGCGAAGAGGTCCAGTTGACTCCTCAAGCTGGTCCTAGTGGATTAAAGGAATACAAGGAAGTAACCCCAGAAAAGGACTTGCTACCTCAAGTCCTAATGGAGGGATTCCCCTTCTAAACAGTAAAAGATGAATTAGCTCTCCCTCCTCCCATCATCAATCATCACAGTTCTTCATAAAAGTAAGTGTCTGTATGTGCATTGCCTTTTTCAGTTTGTGGTGAATAAAATGACATTCTTACATGTGGGCTAAAAGAAAATTTTCTCTTCAGTCTTTTGAGGCGTCTTGCACGGATAATTTTATTTCATATTTATATGGGGAAAACATGTCGCAGACTATGATATTTCGCATAAGAGCAGCCCTCATTAGCACGGATTAAAAGTCGTTATACGGGGGTTCACTGTATCACATTTTCATTAATCCATCTATGATATTTTTTCAAAATTATATAATAAACACGATGCATAACATATATATATGATAAATACACCCCACAGCAGAATAAACAAACATAAATATGAGATGTGGCAGCCAGACGACTTGCATAAGTGACACCATATTAGAAATGATAATAATAATAATAATCACCAAGAGTCATTAAATGTCGTATATTACGTTAATATACACATTTTCATTAATCCATCCATGATATTTTTTTTCCAAAATTATATAATAAACATGATATATAACATATAAAGATGATAAATAACCCCACAGTAGAATAAATAAACAAATATGAGATGTGGTAGCCAGTTAACTTGTACAAGGGATGGTAAGAATAACATTTTCTCTAATCTAACATAAGAGAAAATGTGTTACTGGGGGTAACTGAAGAAAATTATTCCTTTCGTATGTAAGTTTGTTCAGATATACACAAATACAGTTACACAGATTATCATACATAACAGCATGTGTGTGGAGAACCTACGATAACCCAAAAAAGTCAGACTGACTTATTTCCATTGCCTTCACTCAGAGCGTCATTTCTTCTCAAAATGATGTTACATGAGAAGGGGAGTGTTCTTTTTTTATTTATCTACCGTTTCATGTAGAAAAAAACTTGTACACAATGAACTTTTACAAAACCAGCGTGTACACTTTTTACAAATTTCCCTTCCCCCGGGCCCCTGGCCTCTCTCAGCACCATTCTTTCTCTTTTCTTTTTTCGTTTTATCTCATTTACTTACTCCTGACCCACATTAAGACTAAAAATATTTTAAGGTAAGAATGAGTGAACGTATATACATTCTATCACTCTGGGTGAAAAAATTTCATGAATAGTTTGTGGTGAGTTGGCCTGGTAGGTAGCCGGGCTGCTCCATATCCCCAAACTTGATTTTTTACAATAATTACACTCTTCACCGATTAAGATACAAATATTTTAAGGTAAGTAATGAGTAAACTGATAGCATTTTATCGCTCGGGATGCTTAAATGTAAAGAAATTTGTGGCCGGTTTTGGTAGCCGGCTGACTCCCAACATCCCACACTTGATTTCTTACAATAAATACTACTTGTTCACCCTAGTTTAAGACATAAAATTTTAAGGTAAGTAATGGGGTTATATGTGTGATTGTACTTTTTTATTTTTTTTTTTGATGCCTAGTTCTATTGTAACTTAATAAATTGTTAGTGAAAACTTATCTGGTATTTGTATGCATTTATAAGTAAAAAAAAGGGGGTGCTCCACTTTAGGCGGTACCCTGGAACCTAACCTGCCGAAAAAGTGGGCCCACTGTATGTGTTTTTTCATTTTTTGGATTTCGTAATATATAAGAGTTTTTGTAAATTAAAAAAAATTTATCAGTTGGAGTTTCCTTTTTATTTTGGTTTTCTTTCTAATATACTTTCAGTGACCCCGGTTAACGATATTTTTTCATCCGGTTGTTCAGGTTCAGTACTGACCAAATTTTGTTCCCATAAAAATTTGTGAAGTAATTATCCATTTCAGCCCCTCAAAAACACGTACAAACGACTTAAAAAAAATACACTTACATAATTGGTCCATTCGGAGGTAATCATTTGCGGGGCCCCCTGATTAATTCGCCTTTTGGCATTGTTCAAAGTGGGGAGCTAAGCAGAGGGAGAAGCGAGCAGTGTCTCAGAAACCATGACCCCCATGAAACAGGAGGGTGGATCCTGGCATTAAAATATTGTATAATTTACTTTTACGTGGAAAAACCTCAAAAATCGAATTAAACCTTCCCAGGAATTTTCAAATTCGAAAAGTCTGAAATTGAAGCAATATTTCCAAAGAAATAATGGAAAATACAATTAATCTGTTCCGAAACCCAAAATATTCACACAAAAAATACATTTTATGGGAGTTTTAATTACAGTTTAATACAAAAATTTTTTGTTTTTAATTATGTAAAAAGTTTTTACATATAAAATAAATATTTACTTAATTTTATTGAAGATGGTGATAGACTGGAAGATAGGGGGGGGAGAGAGGGAGTTGGGGTTAGTGTTGGAAAGGGAGAACCCCCTCCATGAGGATTTCGGGAAAAACCTCTCGGGGGTTATTTCCCCTTCTCTTTTTTTAATTGCCACTGGCCCAGCTTGAAGTCACTGGACTCTGTTCACAAAATAACGTCCACAGCCCCCTTGTTTCGGGCTCCTCTAACATTTCCCTAAAAGGGACATGGTTCGACTGAATGGTTGCAAAGACGGTGTTTCAGCTTGCTCGGGGTGGTCTTCTGCAAAAAACTTTTGGACTCTTTCCCACGGGCAAAAATCCCCTTAAATCTTTAAAAGAAGGCCCCTCACCCATTCCATTTAAACACCTTTTGCCAACATCAGTTTCCCTTTGATTTATTCTTTCTTTGCAGGATAGAACCGATGGTAAACTTGTTTTTCTCATACATCTTGGCAAGCTTACAAGCCCGCCCCACTCTAAACTTCTGTATTATTTCCTTCTTCACTCTATGGTTTTTCTACTTTTTTACCACGGGGAGTACCACTAAAATTTTTTTGGGGCCCCCGGGGCAGCTTTTTTCCAGCCCCACAAGCACTAAACACAACGAAAATAATCTTTAAAATGTTGAATGAGAGCAAGGTTATGTTCACCAAGATAAACAAAGTAGCTGCTCACGGCGCCTGCGCGGGGACGGGGGGCGGGACAGGTCCATCCCCGGCGGCCCAAAAAAAGGAGCGGTTCGATAAAAGGGACCAGTTTGTCTAAAAAAATTGTCCATTTTCAAAAACGTTCGATAGTGTACGTTCGATTTTCGGGGTTTCCACTGTATCCCAAAATAAAGGTTATCTCCCTATCTATTTTTTCCAGATTTAAAGGAATAACAAATAAATGAACATGATAAGATAAAAATTTAAATAAAATGACTTTATAGGAAGAGGATTAAAGGGGTGGAGGGCGGGGAGGGTTTAAAAAAAAAAAAAAAAAAAAATTACCAATCAGTCTGCACGCATTTACGGGAATATCTCAGAAGTAAGTCAATGCCCTTTTCATGTTGTATTTACCTTTAAAATAAACAGTTTAAAAGAATTTCCCCAGTAAAAAAAATAAATTTTTTAAATTTTTGGGTAGTTACACTTTGAAGTGTCAAAAAAGGGCTTTCCCTCGTTTTTTTTTGCGACAAATTTTTGTTTATTGTGTGGCTTAGGAAAAAACCCCTGGGTAATAAGGGAGGCTGTACTTAATTTTGGTATGTCTGGAGTCCTAAATATAGTGAGATAAGTCTCGTGAAAAAGTCGTTTCATGGTTTTTGTTGTGTTGACGTAAATTAAATTTAAAGGGGCTACATTTGCAAAATTAAAGTTTTCCTTTAATGTTTTTTGCAAAATTACGTGTTCCCGGATGGCCTTTTTTGAAAGTTATTGGGCGCTACATAACCCTCATGTCCAATGAGGGGTTTTAGTTTATAAATGTGTTTTGATCAAAATGTTATCCCTTAATCTTTTTGTTTAGTTTCTTTTCTTTTTTTGGGGGTATGGGGAATATCAATTTTTTTTTCTTTTGGGGGATCGAATAGTTACTGGAGGCTCGCATTTTGAATTTCAATGGGGTTTTGAAAGCGATATAGCTTCCCCTTATTTTTCGGGCTGTTTCTTACACTTAAGAGATACAAAGGGGCTTGTTTTTGGCCAAGCTTGTGTTTCACCCCGGAGAAAAGTTTTTTTAATTATTTCACTGGGGTGCTTCCCCTTCTTTAACCCCTTTTTTCTTTCCCCCCTTCCTGGGGCCGCCTTTTTAAACACCGGAAAGTTTTGGGGGGGCACTGGTGCGGTGGGGGTGCCAATGGGTTAGTGGGGTGTGAAAGGGAGGGGGGCGAGTGGGGGTCGAGATGGGGTCTGCAGATAGGGGTGCAGAGTGGGGGTCATGAGTGGGGGGGGTGCATGAGGGTGCAGATGGATGAGGGTGTGTGAGTGGGGGTGTCATGAGTGGGGGTGCACAGAGCTGGGGTGTGCACAAGTATGTGAATGGTGGGGGGGTCATAAGTGGTTGTTTTTGAGTAGGGGGGGAGTGGGGGGGGTGCACGGTGGTGTGCATAAGTGGGTGTTTGTGGGATGCCATGAGTGGGGGGGTGCATGGTGGGTTTGCACAAGCTGGGGTGTGATGAGGGGGTGTGCACAAGTGGTGTGCATGATTGCAGAGGGGTATAATGAGTGGTGGTGTGAAATAGGGGGGGGTGAGGGGGGGATGAGTGATGTGATGAGAGGGTTTTACATGAGTGGGTGGTTTGGGGGGGTTTTGTGTGTGTGTGGGTGTGTTTGGGGGTTTGGGGGGGGTGGCATAAGTGGTGTCATGAAAGGTGTGGTGGGGGGGGGGGGTGCATGGTGGTGTGCATAAGTGGGGTGTGCATACTGGGAGTGTGCAAAGTGGGGGTGTGCATAAATGGGTGCTAAGGGGAGTGTGCATGAGTGGTGTAAGTGGGTGTTTGCTGACTGGTGTGTGTGACAGGATGTGCCCTGATAGAGGTGTGCACAAGTGATGTATGGGGGGAACAAAGTGGTGTGCATAGTGGGGGTGCACAAGTGGTGTGATGAGTGGGGGGTGCAAAGTGGTGTGCATGAGTGGGGTGTGCAAAGTGGTGTGCATGAGGGGGTTGCACAAGTGGTGTGCAGGTGGGTGTGCACAAGTGGGGGAATGGGGGGGCAAAGGGGGGTAATGTTGTGTGAGTTGGGGGGTATTGAGTGGTGTGTGTAAGGGGCATGTGGGACGAGCAGGGGTAGGGATGTGCACAAGGGGTGTGTGTGTGGGGGGGGGCCAAGTGTTGAGTGGAGTGTGCCAAGGTATGAGAGAGGGGGTGTCATAAAATGTCTTGGGGTGGGGTGTGTACAATGGTGTGAGTGTTTGGTGGGTGTGTTATGAGTGGGATGTGTGTGCATGAGTGGGATGGGTGGCGAGGGGGGGGGCCAAGTGGAATGTGATGATGGGGGTGCATGATGGTGTGTGAGAGTGGGGTGTATATGAGTGGTGTGCGTAAGTGGGTGTTGCACGAGTGTGCATGGTAGAGATGTTAAAAATGGGGTGGTAGGATGCACAAGTGGGGGGCTGAGTGGGGTGTGCACAAGTGGGAGGGGGAGTGCCGAGCGTGTGAGGGGGGTTGCATGAGTGGCCTGAGTGGGGTGCGCACAACCATGGAAAAGTGGGGTGTCGCACAAGTGGGGGTGTTTTTGGGGCATGAGTGAGGTGTGTGTATTGTGCATGAGAGGGTGTGCACAAGTGGGAATGTGCATGAGTGGGTTGTGACAAGCAGTGTGAATGGGGGTGTGCACAAGTGGTGTGCAAGTGTGCATGAGTGGGTGTGCAAAGTGGGAAAGTGCAGAGGGTTGTAGTGCCTGACTGTCTGCACAGACGCCCATGCTTCTGCCAGTGTTCATATTTTACGCCCTCCCCGGTGCTGCCCCCTGGGCCTGTCCAGGTCTGGGGCATGGTCCCCCCACTCTTTCCCCTGGCGACACCTTTCACTCATCAAGAAATTTTTCTTCGGGGTGGCCCCTCCCGGGCCAGGGGGACAAACACAACGGTACCCCCACTTGGGACACCCCTTTTCTTTGTCAAGAAGTGTCCACTCCTCTCTCCCCGTGGGCGGCCCCCCCCAGGCCCTGGGGACAACATAAAGCCCGTTACCCCCACACTTAAAAATAAAGTAAAAAGCCCCCGAAAAACGTATCATTTACTCCCCGCTACAGAAAACCCAAAAAATGGTTTAAAAGGTGTGCACAAGGTCGGTGTGCATGATGGTGTGTGTGAGTGGGGGTGTATACGGTGGGTGCATAAGTGGGGGTGAACGAGTGTGCATGAGTGGGGGTTGCAAGAACAGGGGGGTTATGATAGGGGTGAACATGAGTGGGGTCACTGGGGGTGTGTCACAAGTGGTGCGTGTGTGCAAAGTGGTGTGAGTGGGAGTGTACACAAGTGGGGTGCTGAGTGGGGGTGAATACGAGTGGTGTGGGTGTGTGTGTGTGCACGATGTGCGTGAGTGGGGTGTGCATAAGTGGGTGTTTGCATGAGTGGTGTGCATGAGTGGGTGTACACAAGTGGTGTGTGTGTGTGTGTGTGTGAGGGTGTGCACGAGTAGTGTGCAAGTGGGGGTGTGCATGAGTGGGGTGTGCACAAGTGGTGTGCATGAGTGGGGTGTGCACAAGTGGGTGTGCATGAATCGGGGTGAGCACAAGTGGTGTGTGTGAGTGGGGGTGTGCATGAGTAGTGTGCAAGTGGAGGTGTGCATGAGTGGTGTGTGTGAGTGGGGTGTGCATGAGTAGGGATGTGCATGAACAGGGGTGTGCAAAAGTGGTGTGCATGGGTGGGGGTGTGCACAAATGGTGTGCATGTGGGGGTGTACACGAATGGTGTGCATGTGAAGGTGTGCACGAATGGTGTGCATGTGAAGGTGTGCACGAATGGTGTGTGGGGGTGTGCACAACTGATGTGCATGAGTGGGGGTGTGCACAAGTGGTGTGCGAGTGGGGTGTGCACGAGTGGTGTGTGAGTGGGGATGTGCATGAGTGGTATGCATGAATGGAGGTGTGAGTGCATATCCACGAGTGTGCACATGTGCACTGGTCATGTTTGTGTGTTTACATGTACCTACAGGCACATGTATACACATACATATCCCACATGCACACACATGTATGTGTACATATGCATCCATGCATACGTGTGCATGCACATGTGGGTGAGTGCTTTTGCGTGAGTACATGCAGAGCGCATGCGTGTGTGCGTGCGTGCATGTGTGTGTGCACGAGCATGCATGCTCACATCCCTGCGAGATTACTAGTGCTTGGCTAATTAATTAATTAAAACGTTTCACAAAGAATATGAAGAATGAAAGTTAACACAAATTAAGGTACAACTTGTGTAATTAATTACCTTTCTCTTAACAGGAGCAGGTTTTGTTTCTTCCTGTTGTGTTGCCTCAGATGGAAGTCTACAAGACACTTCATCATCATCATCATCATCATCATCATCGTCATCATCATCGTCATCATCATCGTGGTGCTGGTGCAGTGGTGGTGGTGCAGGGGGAGTGCAGGGACCTCTTACTCTTGAACGGGATTTTCTTTCCAGGGAATGTTCATGTTCAGTAGTTTGTTCTCTGTCAGCTTCAGCATCGTCAGGGGCAGGGTAAGGACTCCTGTGACAATGTATTGGTGAGCCAGGACTCTGTGGTGATAATGCTAGTTCTTCAGGGCTAGTTGGAGCAGGTCCATCAGGAGTATGAGGTCCTCTCAATTCAGGGGACATTGATCGTTCACTATCTGGAGTTCTGGGTCCACATCTCTGAGATTCCTCTTCATCTGTATCCCTCTCTTTTCTTTGTTGCAAGGCCAATAGTGGTGACACAGATAATGAATCTTTTATGGAATTATCCATGCATGATAATGCGGAATCTTTTATGGGATTATCTCTGCATGATAATGGGGAATCTTTTAAGGGATTATCTATGCATGATAATGGGGAATCTTTTAAGGGATTATCTATGCATGATAATGGGGAATCATTTCTGGGACTGTCAAAGAATGAAGGAGAATTAGTTTTGGCATTTTTCTCAGTGCTATTTCCCTTACAATGTACATCATTAATCAAAACTTCTTTTTCTCCAGTATTGTCATCCTGTTGCTTATCTTTGTGTAACTTTATTTCTAACTGTTGGTTTTCATCATCTTCAACCACTTGTTTTACATTTTTCTGCAGGCATGTCTCCTCTTTACTGTCTTTCATTTTAGTGCTCTCTGATAAACATTTCTCTTCTACACTCTGACAACATTCTTCTGTTAATTTTTCTCTCTTCCCCTTCTAAATTCACTATCTCTGTATCTTTAACTGCTCTCTTGCTTTATTTCTGACTCTGTATCCTCACTGTTCATTTCTTTTTCCACATCTTCAATGCAATTTCCCTTTTATTTGTGTGTCTGCATCCTCACTGCTCTCATCATTTATTTCCGTCTTTGTATCTTGACTTTCATTTGTTTTAACTCTGTCTCTGTATCTTCAATACTCTCTTGTTTTATTTCTTTCTCTATATGTTCCCCTTTCTCTTCTTTTACTTCCATCTCTGTACTGTTTTATTTCATGCAAAGACTTTCTTCCTTTTTTCCTTTAGCTTCTTCTTGTGCATCACACTGTGGTCTGGTGTTTTTGGCCCTTTTTTCCATCATCCTCTCTGCTTCCTCATCACTTTTATTATCCAAATTTTGCCGAGTACATTTTCCTGTTGTAAACGCCGCTTCTTCTCCTTCACATAGCATCTTACTTTCCGTCTTTTTGGGGAAAAGGGACCGTTGTGGCTTTGCTGATTTTTGCTGATTAACAGAGCCTTCTTTCATACTACTTTGTTGATCAATTTCCCCTTTTTTTGTGTTAAAGATGAAGATCTTGTACTTGCTACATCACTTGTTTGTTGATCATGTTCCACTGCTTGTGTTAAGGGTGTAATTGTTCTTTGATCAAGTTTGTTGCTTGTGTTGAGGGTGTAATTGTTTTGTTGGTCAAGTTCTGTTCTTGTGTTGAGGGTAAAGAGTTTGTACCGGCCACATCATCACTTGCTTGTTGATCAAGTTCCCTTGCTTGTGTTGAGGGTTGAAATTGTTTGTTGAGCAAGTTCCCTTGCATGTGTTGAGGGTGAAAAGCTTGTGCTTGCTTGTGTTGAGGTGTGGGAGCTTGTGCTTGCTTGTGTTGAGGGTGAAGAGCTTGTGATTGGCACATCACCACAAGCTTCTTGCTGTACTGCCTCTTGCTTCAAAACATACTTCACATTATGTGCAGTTTTTTACTGTCTTACTATTTTTCTTCTCTTTTCCTCTCTTACCTTTTCCTTCTTCCTGAATAGTTTTATTGTTCCTTTATCCACTGGTTTTTCCTTCAGAGTCAAGTTTGGTTTACTTCTGCCTTAATACCTCTCGCTGCTCACCAGTATTTATTATTGTCTCCTCGTTGTTTTGCATCACATCTCTACCATTACTTTCCCACTGTGCAGAACTACTTCTCTCTCTCTCATTTTTCTTCCTCCCAGATTTCCTCCTCAACTTTTTGCATTTTTTCTTATCTTTTTTAACTTCTTTTTTTCTGTCTACTTGTATTTTATTTTTCTACAGTTCCATCAGTAACTTTCTTTTTTTTGACTTCCATTTTTATTTCATGCTCATTTGCATCTTTCTTTTATTACATCTTCAATTGTTTCTTTTTTTATATTATGTTCCTCCTCTGTTTCATGTTTTATTTTTTGTTTTAATGTCTTCCTTTACATCCATGACACTTACTGCTTAGTTACTCTCTCTCTTGTTTCTTCCTTTACTTTATCCATTTTTTCATTTTTTACTTCCTTTTTATTTCACAATTTTTCTTTCCCCCTTTACTACTGCTGACTTTTTCTTTTTACTTCCTTCTGCATAGTTTTCTCAAAATTTCACTTCAATACATGAAATTTTTAGCTTTCTTAGTCACTTGTCTTTTCTCTCTCCTTTTTCCTTGCTGCTTTTTTCCTCTACTCATTGTTAATTGTCTTCTCCCCCTATTTACTTCCTGGCACTTTTTTCCCTCTTAGGACTTCTACCTTTTCCTCTTTCTTTTCTCACCACTTCACCTTCATGGGCTTATTCATCCCAGTTATTGACCAGTGCCAGACCAATACAGTGTCTGGCCTTGAGTGCACTTTTCACGAGCTGTAGTCCTCTTCCCTTTTCTTTAACACTTCTCACTCTGACACCCTTCACCTCTTGAAATTTCCTACATACACTAGTCTCATTTGCACTTATTCCCCTGCTACTTTTGTTAATGTTTTTTTTAAACCTCACCAGCCAGTTCTTGACGGTGCTCAATAATGTTCCTTTGGACTCTATCACTGTCATCTTTGGTAGCATGGTACCACTGGTATGTTTGGTAGCATGGGACTCACGGCATATTTGGTAGCATGGTACTCACTGGCATGTTTGGTAGCATGGTACTCACTGGCATGCTTGGTACATGGTACTCACTGGCATGTTTGGTAGCATGGTACTCACTGGCATGTTGGTAGCAGGTACTCACTGGCATGTTTGGCTTCCATCAAAAGGCCTGAATCTTCTTCACATCATGATCCCTTTTTCAGTTTTTAACTTTGACATGGCTTCTTCAGTCAGATCCGCTTCCATCTACAAAAAGAAGAAACAATAACCATAAGTAAACTCAACATTACTGTCCTTATACAGTATAGTACTTAATGCGAGTGCAACAAAGTGGACATAAAATGCTATAGATGTACACAATACCTATAAAGCTGAACAAATTGTGAATGAAAGCTGCACACAAAGTTAACATCTTATACCTGGAGTGTTATCACACTAAATACACATGATTACCTTAATGTGTTATAATAAGTATACAGTAGTTTCCCCCCTTCCCCCCAAATTCGTGGGGGTTACGTTCCAAGACCACCTACGAATTTGGAAAACCCGTGAATTCTGGACGCGTTAAAAAATGCTCATAAATGCCTATTTTTATAGCTTAAACCCTAAATATGCCTCCAAAACATCTTAATTTAATTTAATTTCAAACTCAGCTTCATACATCACCCTTAAGAAAAAAAATAAGAATATAAAGATAAACCCATACACAGTACTGTACTGCTGTCTCCTGCAGTGCTATAATATAAAATACCAATGTTACCCCCATATGTACTGTAATTCATGGATGACCATTTTCTTTGGTATTCTGTTATTCATGCAACCCCACATTTTTTGCTTTACATATGGTAAATATACGGTAATAATTTAATTTAGTAAAAGTAAGGTTAAATGTACAGGTACTCACCAATAATATGATACCAT
Source organism: Cherax quadricarinatus (assembly GCF_026875155.1). Lineage (NCBI taxonomy): Eukaryota > Metazoa > Arthropoda > Malacostraca > Decapoda > Parastacidae > Cherax > Cherax quadricarinatus. The sequence continues at coordinate 73,616,044 of NC_069408.1, forward strand.
TCTCTCTACAGCACTATAAAATTTATACAGTATATTTCATATGGAAATTTTGCTGAATTTACGTTAATATTTATGTTACAAAATTATTAAATTATGTTTTTCTTAATATTTAGCATTAAAATGCATATAAAATTATATATTGCCAAGAAAAAAGGCAAAAGAAAAAAAATCCGCGTTTTGGGGGGTTTTCCCGCGAACAATTACATTTAGGTCTAAGGAAAAAAAATCGAATTATGTAGCCTAAATTCGAAGCCGGAATTTAACCGTAAATTCGGGGGGGCCCCACTGTGCCCCATCATGACAATACATCAAAAAAAAACTTTCAACATGAAGGGCCCGGGGCAGTGTAGGCCCTCACCACTCTTAAATTCATTGCTTCTTCCTAATTACTGGAAACTTAAATCACTTATTTGCAGTTCACAACTTTTTTCTTATTAAATCAGACGCTGTTGCCTCAATGACACGTTATTGACAAGGGTAAAGATTCCACTTGAAGGGCAACCTCTACACTCAATATAACAAACATTTACATACTAAGTGGTCCCATCTTTCGTAATTAATCTTTCCCTGGGGGCTTTAATAAACGAATTTTTTCATTTAGAATCAATTTTCCCCCATAAAAAATAATTAAATAATTTTAATCCTTTCCTCACCAGAAAAAAATTAAACAAAATTTTTTTTAACATGTATGTGAGAAAAAAATAAATGGAAAGGGAATAAACATAACAGCCCTTCTTTTTTTAATTGGAGATTCTTTCTTAGTGTAGGGGGGGGGGGGGGGGGGGGGGGTTTTTTTGGGGGGGGGGGGGGGGGGGGGGGGGGGGGGGGGGGGGGGGGGGAAAAGGTTGTTTCTGGCGTCCTTTAACATTCCCTAAAAGGGGGCCAAGACTTTGTCACGTAATTTTTCCCCCAAATGGCTTGCAACAACGTTAGGGTGATGTTTCTCCAAAAAGCTTTCCATCTTACCCCACATGTAAAAAATTCTCTAATTTCTGAAAAAGGGCACCTTCTTCCACTCTTTTTCCTCCCCCTCGCAACAAATCTGAGCTGAAATGTTTTGCTTTTCCTGCGAAGCCTTGCAGCTCCTCAGGGGTGACCTTCATTGTGGTCTTCCCAATTCTTCCACACCTCCAAACTCACACCCAAACCCCCATGGAACCCCCCAGTGCCAAAATTTGATTTACAACAGACTGGGCTCTTTTGGGGGTCAGCCCAAATTCTTAAAAATCCCTCTTGTCGAGAAAACTGGTCAAAATTTTCTCCAGGCGATTTCAAAGTCCTGGAGTCACTCCCCCCCCAAGCCATCCTAAAGGGGTTATGCGGGGGAGAAGCTGAAGGTTCTCCCCAAAAATTCCCCTTGGGGTAAAGGAGTGTTTTGGGTCACAGTCAACACCTGTGAAACATTGCTTTTGTGAAAGGGGTTTTTAAAGTTTAAAAACCCTGGGTCCATGCCAGGGGTGGAGGAGAGGAGGGGTTTCAGGGCAAAATTTTACTGTATAAACCCAAAACTCCTCGAAAATTGGGTTTCCCAAGTTTGGGAGGATGACAGGTGCACTGCCTTATAGCAGGCACTTGAATCCAATTTTTTCCGGAATACCCCTTTCCCAACTGGGCCCCAAAACACTTCATTAAACCCACCGCAAAAAAATTTCCCTCGTGACCCATGCCTTTACTATTAGATTTCCAAAACACAAAATTTCTCTTCAACTTTTTTTTTTTCCTGAACATCTAGGATTTTCAAAATGGTACACTGAAATGGTTTCACTTTGAAATCCCACTAGCTTTAGCACAGAACATTAGTGTCACCCTGTCTTTATGGGTTGGCCCCTGGCATTGCCTTTTCCCCTTTTTTAATGAAGGTCCTTTTTTTGGGGCATTTTTTTCCAAAAGGGGTTTTTTTGGTCACATTGAAAAATTTTCGGGTTTTCACCCCTTCAGCCTTATGTACCCCTGGAATTCATGCACATTTTTTTTTCCCACCTTGTGGTCCAAAATGGCAGCCTCCCAGCCTACCCCCTGTTACCAGTACGTTTTTAAATCTCTAAAACCCGCCTTTCCCGGGCCTTTAAATTTTCACTCATTTCCCCCACTTTTTGAGCAATTTCTTTCCCAAATCTTCTGCAACTGCCTACCTTTTCACAAATAAACAAAGTCTAAGGGTATCTCCTGCTAATTGTTTCTCATTTTCCACACCAATAATAACTTCTCAACCTTTCCATACGGGTGATTCTTTTTGTCGCATAGTTCCCTTTTGCAACAACAGCTCCTTTATTTCATTTTTCTTGGCCACTAGGAACATAAGGTTTTTAGGGTTTTTTAACTTCCGGACTTTGGGCCACATTGTACAACTTTCATATTTTTCAATGATGGTTTTCTTAAATTAAATCGCATTTCTACCTTCTTTACCACGGTTTGGCCGGGAGCTTTTTTGGGAGCCTGGTAGCTTATTTAGTACTTGCAAACACTAAAATAAATGGAAAATTATGAAATATTTCGCTGGAGCAAGTGAGGGGACCTTTGCTCACAAACCCCCCCCCCCCCACCCCCCCCGGAAACCGACTCCGGTCAAACCATAAAAAAAGTCCATTTTACGAAAATCCTTTCTAGATTGGGGAATTTTTTACGTTGCCGGGAAAATCGAAAACGGGGGGGCCATGTATTTTTTGGGAAAAAAGCAAAAAATTTTTTTACTGAAAATTAAAAAAAATAAAATGCACGAGAGCAGGATAGGAAAAATTTCTGGGTAATACCCTTGACAGCAAGCAAAATTTTATACACACATTTAGCAATTTTCCCGAAAAATTTCCCAAAAAAGTGAGCATACTTTCAAAAATATGCTATTCCATTTTGAAAAAAAAATTTAAAAAATTTAAAAATAGAATTATTAATTTCTTAACCCTTTGTGTTAACCCATGATCCTTGTAAAAAAAAAAAAAAAAAATTAGAGAATCTTTTCCCTATGTTAAACACCAAAAGTATGAAAAGAATGGGGAAAAAACAAAAATTTACGCTCTCGAAGCTAGCGATTCGGGAATTTACGCTTGGGGATTTTGCCCCTTTGACCTTTTTTTCGGCCAATTCCTTGTTCCGTCGCTAAAATAAGTATTTTTCTAGAACTCCTTTGTTTTTTCGATTGATACAAAAAAAACGCCCATTTGCCAATTTTAATACCCAGTTTTAGTCAAATTGGGCAGTTTGGCCAATTTTACCAAAATTTAAAAAAAGACAATTTTAAAATAGGGTCCGAATAAAAAAAGCAACATTCCGGCCTAAAATAAAATTTTCTTGTTTATTTGTCAGGCTACAGGGCCCCTTTATTTACCTTGCTTTCCAATTTAATTTTTATTCTCACAAAAAATGAAAATTTACTGTTATCGACTATTTTCTTCTTAAAATTGTATAAAAAAATTCAACCCATTCATGACTGTATTAGACGGCCATTTTGGGCACCTATTGGACAGGATGTCTTTGTTTACTCTTTAACTCTGCAAAAAACAAAAAATTTTCCCCACTTTGAGCTCAATTTTAAGGGACTTTTTATGCGAAACCCATAAACTCATCTCTATTTTTGTAATTAAACTTTCCCTTCTATAAATGGAAACCAGAAAACGAGAAACAAACCATAAATACCTACAAATACACCCCAAGGTCGCTGTTTTAAAAACCAAAAACTGATCGTTTTTTTTTTTTTATTTTATTATGCATTGTGTGCTGGATTTTTTTTTTTTAATGTGCACAATGACCCGCAGACCCTTTCTTTCATATTTAGGGCCCACCACTTTCTTCCCCCAATTTTTAGGAGCAGAATTTTGGCGTGTATTACGGGGGCAGACCTGGCTCTCAACCCTAAAATTCGGACAGCACTGAAAGGGTTAAGAGAATATAAAAACAGTATTATACAAATGAAAAGTTACATTTGAAATTTGAGTTATTTTAATATAAATAAATTTTTATCATTAGGTCAGAAGAAAGGAATTTATACAAAAGCATTTCTGTCAATTAAACATAAAGGGTTACTTTACTTATATCAGGCCTGATTAATTCTTAAACCCTTTCAAAGGGTTTTGGCCGTACTATACGGGTTACGGCCAGGTTTTTTTACGTACTAGATGCATAAATTCTAGCGCCTTCAAATCTCGCGGAAAAAGCTGGTAGGCCTAGATGTGAAAGAATGGGTGTTGTGGGCGGTGTGCGTGGTAGAAAAAAAACTGGGACCCCGTGGGCATTGTGGGAAATACCATTTTATAAACCCTTTTTCACCCTGCCTCCGGTAAGAAGCCCTACCCTCGGCAATTGGGCACTTTTGTTCCCCCGTGCAGTTCTAAAAAAAAGACGGAAGTGCCATGAAGAGGATTTTTAAGGTTTTTATGAGGTTGTGACCGAAACTAATACCATAATACCCGGGAAATAGTGGGAAAACCCGACGACCCTCACCTTCCCCCCCTGCGCTGGGGCCCTCTTATTCACGTTCAGTTTTTACCCCAAAACAAAAGGAAACTCCTTTTTCCCAAACCCGGGCTAGTGTGGGTTTGTAAAGATAGTGATAGTGAAATGAAATACAACTCTTGAAAACACTTCCTAGCGATAGTGAAGTGGATATTCTCCAAGAAGCATCTTTTAAAATACAATATACGCTCTGGTAGTGTCCCAATGCTATTCCAGGGGAAGGATTTCATTTTGAGTACATCCCATGGCTGTACAACAGGAACGACAGGGGGAAAATGAAGTGACAGTGTTGCAATTGGGATGGAAAATGTCATGGTGGGGTAGTGGGGGGCCCGGCCCGTGGGGGCCCACAGGGGGCCACGCTGCCACCCACGCCGTCCCCTCAGCGATCTAAACAAAGTCACCCCCCCCCCCCCCCACCCACCACACACCTCCACAACCACAACTACAACCCCTGTCAATGTCCGTACCCACCAGCAACCCACCTGGGTTTGGCGGAAAACTGTCAATTTTTTTCCCAAAATCCCCCCAGTTGAGAAAGCCAAGTGGAATTGGCCATGATGTACCTGGTGGAACAATCCCACTAAACTAAAATTTTTCGAGTTTTTCTTGAAAAACCCCTGAGGAAAATTTATTGTCGGGAAAAGAAACAGATACTACGAGTAACCAGGGCAAACACAATATTTCCCCAAGCTCACGGCTCACAATGAAAGGAACAACTGTGGCTGAGATGAAACCTTCTTTGCCAAATAATGCTTATCCCACATTTATAAGCACAGTGTAAAATCTTTGGGTAAACAGACTGCCTTTTTTGCAATCCGGGTTTCAGTGATATAAGGGGGAGTTTATCGATTTGTGCTCTTATGTTGCTTCCTTCTCAGACAAAACCAGGCCTGACAGAAACGACGGGTTTATATAAGTTTGGGGAATGTGTTTTCGTCTTGAAAAGAAATTCAATATGTTTTTTATCCCTTCGGGAAAATTGAAATTTGCGAGTCTTTGATTCTGTTAAAAGGAAGACTCTTTCAGCAGTACATACCAAGCAAGAGGAAACCTTTGGAAAAAGTTGTTTGTGCTTTGTAATTGTTACAGTGGGCTGGTATTGGTATTACTTTGACACGGAAATTATACATGCAAAATATCGGAAGTTATTGGCATCTCGGTGATGTGTTAGAACAAATAAAACCCTACCTTGGGAAGGGGGATATATTATATACTGATAATGGTCACAAGCCCCTCACTCGGTGATTTTTTGCGAGTGAACATAAGATGTGTGTGGCAAAAAAGGGATGCAAAACATAAACAAAAGCCCCGGTTTTACGCTGCACTCGTAGAGGTGAGGTGCAGGGGTTTGCTGCCAATGACATCTGGGTTTTTTTGGCAGACAAACGAGTGCACAATGTTGCATAAGTTACCCTAAAGAAGTGGCGACACTGGGAGGGAAACATAGAGAAGCAAAGAACCCATTCTAAAACCTACAGCTGTGATTTATTACACCCCCAAATGCACCATAAACAAAAGTGACAGCAGATTGGGTTTGCTATTTGTTCGCAAAAGTTAAGGGACATAATCTCTTTTTCCATCTTTGGATATTTCCATGCTCAAAGCTTAAATATGTATAAAATGAAGACCCGAAACAAACAACCATATGGGAATTCTGTTTTTATCAGACAAAATGATTCAAGAACCAAGGGAAAAACACCTGCAAAACCGCCCACTAAATTATCAACAACTACCTGCTGTCTGAAGCATGGTGATCATTTTTATAAAACTGCTACTGCTTTCAAGAAAAAAGGGCGAAGAGGTTTACGTCTTGCACACAAAAAAATGCCCACAACAACTCAGACACTCGTTTTTGTGTGAGGGGTGTAAAACACCACTGTGCTGACACCATGTTTCAAAGACTTCCCCAGGCGCGCTTCTAGAAACATTCCCCATCATAATATGTATATAAAATTAGAAAAATAGTTATAAACCATTTTATATCGTCTGTGTGTGTAAACAACAATTATAAACAATATAAGGACAACAGTGTTTGTGTAGTAAATAAAGAGAAAAAACTTATAAAATAGTGCTCATGTTGGTCTCAGAGGCCATAAAAGTTGCTTGGAAAAAAAAATTAAAAAATAATAGAAAATAGTACCTAAAAACCAAAATAAAGTACAGGTCCTCCATCACAAATCCGGCCTCATTGGGACCTGTAGTGTGCCTGATTACAGAGTGGTTAGGTTAGAATACACTTAATAAGATTAACCAACTTGACTTACACAAAGTTCATTGAACATCGGCAAAAATCGAAACATTTCCACCCATTTTGAGCTTAATTTTCAAGTACTTTTCGTCATGAAAGCAATCAAAATCATATCTATTTCTGTAATTATCTTCCATTCTATCAAAGAGTCCAAAAAAATGGGGAATTTACAACCAGAAATACCACAGAAAATATTTGCTGCAAAGAGGGGCTAAGGGCCCTGAGAAGTGAGACTCCCTTATCTATCGTCCGTCTTTTTTATTTTTGTTGTACATTAAGAAGCATCTTTCCATCAACATGCCCAAGTTTCAATGAGATAGCCAAAAAACAACAGAGAAAAAAAAAATATTTACCAAAAATCATATATGGCAAGCCCAAGCAGGTACTGGAAGTAAGGGCACTTTGACTTTTCTGGGTTATCCTAGATTCTCTATACATACACTGCTATGTATGATAATTTTATGTAACTGCATTTGTGTATACTGAATAAACTTATTTACTTCTTGTCTGTCAACCGAGTACAAGAAACTGCCCATTCACTTATTTCAACCACCCAATATAGTGGTCAGAAATTGGAAATTTGGCCAATTTCACACAAATTTCAACAGATGCCAATTTCAAAATAGTGTCCAGAATAAACAATGCAAACATTCCTGGCACTAAAAAAACCTTTTCTCTGTTCATTAGTCATGGCTACAGGCCCCTCTTTATATTAATCTTGCTTACCATTTGGAATTTTTATTCACCAAAAAAATAGAAGATTTACTGTTATGCAGATTTTGCTGCATTATTGTAATAATTGTATAAATAATGTCAACCCATTCTTGACTCCATATTGGAATTTGGACTGGCAGGCGGACAGGTATTGGACGGTGACGTCATTTGTTTACTCTTGAGCTTCGCTAAAGAATAGAACATTTTTGCTACTGTGAGCACAATTTCAAGGTACTTTTCGTCATGAAAGCAATCAAATTCATATCTATTTCTGTAATATATCTTTCATTCTATCAAATGAGACTGAAAAAATGAGACTATAACCATAAAAACCATACAAAAATATACCGCTAAGCGGCCGCTAATGGCTGAGAAGTGAACTCAGCTATTTATGGTCTGGTTTCTTTCATTTTTGGTGTATGTTAAGAAGTATCTTTCCATCATACATTGCCCAAGTTTCAATAAGATAACCCAACAAACAACTGAGAAAATAATAATAATATAATAATAATAATAATATCTTCATTTACTACACGTATATGTACAAGGTATACAGGCGTAGCTGACATCAGTGACATACTACTATATAGAAAGCAGCTTGTTATGCAGAGTATGTCAAGAAAATTAGGTCAGTGTCTCAGGATAACACCCACACTAGTCGGCTAACACCCAGGTACCCATTTACTGATGGGTAAACAAAGACAACAGGTGTAAAGAACCATGCCTAATGTTTCTACCCTGAATGGGAATCGAATATTTACCAAAAATCATATATGGCTAACCCAAGCCAGGTACTAAAAATAAGCCACATTGACTTTTTTGGGTTATCCTAGGTTCTCTACACATATGCTGCTATGTGTGATAATCTATAGAGAAAAAATAGCTTTTTTGTTTCAGGTTTATGGTGCAGTACGAGTATATATCACAGTTAGCCCTGTGCAATACTCCGTTTTCTCTAATATAAGCCCCCAAGACAGGGTTAGGAGAATGGTATTTGTATACCATATCCTCTTCATACCTCCGTCAAACTGCTCGGTGTTATGCCAAATATTATTTATTCTGGAGTATTTAACATGTTTTATGTTATTTATATTATTTATTATGTCATATTAGATCAGTTGTGATAGGCAAATAAGCTGTAGTGTTGATATTAGCATAATAATAAAGCATATTCTCCTGCATCATGGGACTGAGCTCATGGCAACCGACAGTGGCTTCAAAGCCACCTTACTTTAATGGATAATGTACCGTGTAGGTGCTTTACATAATGAGAAGCATTTCTTTTATTCACTGGAACCATGGCTAGGGCTAAAAGTAAGCAGGTTAAAACAATAAATGGAGAAAAAGAAATTGGAATGACTTATGCAGCAGCCAATTTAGTCAAAACCTAGGAAGTATGATAACTGATGCACGCATGAACAAAGATCACTTACTACTCTCAGGTGACTTCAGTATAAATCTCCTGCAAGACCAGGACCCACACGTTACTGAATTCACAAACACAATGAGTAACTGCATGTTGCTACCAACAGTAACAAAACCTACAAGAGTTACGGAGACTAGTGTTTCCCCTACTTGACCACATCTGGACCAACATCATATCCCCTTTAAAATCAGGCATAATTACAGATAATACACAGACCACTACCCTACTTTCCTCATAACAACTCTTGGTAAAATACCCCAAGACACTACTAAAGTCACCTTCAGACTTCACAATGAGGCAGCCATTAATAACTTCACAACAGCAGTAACAAACACTGACTGGCACACTGAGCTAGAAATCTATACAGATATTGACGAATGTTTTAATAATTTTCTAAAAAAGACCCAATACCTCTATAACAAGCACTGCCCTAAAAAAAACTAAACAGATGACAGCTAAGAGACTGAACAGTCCCTGGCTAACACCCAGCATTCTCAAATCATAAATACAAAACACCGATATGAAAAACAGCACAGAAATGGGTCACATAACCAGAGACCAAACAAAACGTTACTCGTCAAAACTAACCAGCCTGATAAGAAGGCAAAAAAACTGTATTATGAGAACAGATTATCCAAACTTACGAGGTGATATAAAAAAGACCTGGAAGACCCTATCAGAAATTCTGGGAACAAAAAAGATATCACAAAATAGCGAAATAAAATTAGCAAAATCAGATGAACCCCAACTCCCACCAACAGAAACAGCAAACAGACTCAATGATTTCTTCTCCACTATAGGACAAAACCTTGCCAATAAAATCCCAAGCTCAGATACCCCACCAAATGACTACCTCACTGGCAACTACCCGAACACACTGTTCCTAGCTCCGACTAACCCATACGAAGTCTCCCTTATTATCAACGCACTAAAAAACAAGGCAGGAGATTTAAATACCTTACCACCCTTTATATACAAAAAAGTGTCACAAGTACTATCACCAATCATTGCAACACTCTTTAACAAATCCATTGAATCCTCCACCTTCCCTACAGCTCTCAAAATAGCAAGGGTCACCCCGATCCATAAAGGAGGAGACCAAACAGGGTTGAATAACTATAGGCCAATATCCAATTTACACCCTCTCTCAAAAATCTTCGAAAAATTAATTCATAAACAAATCTACTCCTACCTCATCTCCCAAAACATTCTCAACCCCTGCCAATTTGGATTCAGGCCTAATAAAAATACTAATGATGCTATTATACACATGCTAGAACATATATACACTGCAATAGAGAAAAAAGAAGCCCCACTGGTGATCTTCATTGACTTACGTAAAGCTTTTGATACAGTTGACCATGACTTGCTCCATGTAAAATTGTCACACTATGGCTCTGGTGGCCTGGTGGTTAACGCTCTCGCTTCACACGGTGAGGGCCTGGGTTCGATTCCCAGCCAGAGTAGAAACATTGGACGTGTTTCTTTCCACCTGTTGTCTATGTTCCCCATCAGTAAAATGGGTACCTGGGTGTTAGTCGACTGGTGTGGGTCGCATCCTGGGACACTGACCTAAGGAGGCCTGGTCACAGACCGGGCCGCGGGGGCGTTGACCCCCGGAACTCTCTCCAGATAAACTCCAGATATGGTATTAGAGGGCACTCCCTCAACTACCTCAAGTCATACCTCAGCAACAGAAGCCAATATGTGTACGCAAATGGGGCAAGCTCTTCCGCTCAACCAATTACAGTTGGTGTCCCACAGGGAAGTGTCCCTTTGGGCCCTCTTCTCTTTCTCCTATACATAAATGACCTACCAAATGCTTCGCAATTACTCAAACCCACCTTTTTGCGAGACAACATACGCTTCTCTCACCCGACCCGTCACGACCAAACTGAAACACCAATTACGAAAAATCTACCTGGATGGGGGCTAACAAACTTAATAAACATTGAAAAACCTATTTCCCTTCATTTTGGAACGAGCTACAGAGTACCTTTTAAACTAACATAAACAGATCCCCTATCACAAAGCTAACGGGAAAAAATTTCTTAGGAATCCCCCTTTTATAATAACTAAAATTTTCATAACATATCAACAAATTTCTAAAAAATTTAAAAGACTGTAGGTCATAAAAGATACAGTACTATTTCCCACGCAGCCCTCCTGGCCCTTTATACTCTTTATTTACCCCTATCTCACCTAGGGAATTTGGCATGGGGTAAACAACAATTAACCTCTCAGACCACTAATTACCCTAAAAAGGGCTGCAGTTAAAATGAAAAACAAATTCCACTACGGGAAACACACTCCCCCAAAATATTCAAACACTAAACCCCACCACCATACAAAAACTCCATACTTATTACTGCCCCTATTACATACATAGAACATTTAAACTTGATATTACCCCCCCTAAATTTTTTTTTTTATTTAATCAAAAAGAAGCAAAACCCCAAAGGGACTTACCCGTCGGGCGGAAAGGGAAAACCCGGGGGGCATCGGGTGGCAAAAGGGAGATGGATGAGTAATAGGTTACGGTTAACAGTGGGGTAGTGGATGGTTTGAAGGGTAATGGGCAGCAAGAGACTGTTCTAGAAAGGCTGAGGACGTGGGATTTTTGGCTCTGCTGATGTGGCGTGGGGGTGGGATTTGATGGAGGGGGATTGTTTGGCTTTGTGTGTGTTTGGATGCGTTTGTGTGGGGCACAGATTGATTGTAGGGTTGGGTGTTTGTGTGTGTTTTAGAAACAGATGACGTAGGTGGTCGGGTTTTTTTCTGCCGTGGTGCAGACGGTGTGTAGAAGTGGGACACAGTAGTTCTGTATTGGGGATAATCAGTTTCCTGGAAATTGTCTCTCGAGATATCTGTCGCATGGTATTAAGCGGGGGAAGGGCAATGGAGTGTCACATGGTGGCGTTTGTAGTGGGTGAACATAGGAGTAGGAGGCCCGTCGGTGCCGTGTGTGGGAGCACTTCCCTCCGGCACTGTTGACAAGAAGACGGCCTGTTTCCTCTTGCTCGGGTTTATTGATTGGATTGTTGCCCCCCGTGAACGAGCAGTGTTGTCCTAAAGTTGTTGGCCTAAAGGGTACAGTTGCGTGCGGTAGCGTATGGAACAGTCAATATTATAGTCCAGTATTGGTTCTACGCGTGAGGTTAGGGCGCGGGGGGGGTCCACCTTATCGGTCTTGTACTGCTGACCATCGCTGAAGGGGTCCTGCTGGTTCTTTGCCATGTACGGTAGACCATGAACTAGTGTTTCCTTACTAAATATATTCTTTTTCTTTTTGGTTGGTAGAGATACGGAGTTAGCCAATGTGGGATTCGGGAGTTTCAGGGGGTTTAGGAGGGTTCTAATGTGTCGTATTGCCTGAACAAACTTGAGCACTATGGGAGTACTTGTGACTACTACAAATGTTGTCACAGGAATAGATTGCGTTCTACGAATTAGTGCCTGCAAGAATGGCATACAGTTCAGTCTGTAAAAATGCTAGCTGATAAGAGATAGTAAAATGTCCCCACACGGTCGCTGTCCGGAAACTCTGCTTGTGAATCCGACAGCAGGGGCGGCTTGTCGGTGTGCCTTCGATGTGTCTATGCGGGGGATTTGTGCTATGGCCGTCCACCTGGGGTTGGGTGCATGTTTTTCAGTCAAGTGCGGCGATAGCCACCGGGGTGGATGTGTGAGCGGGCCGTGATTCCGGAGTGGGTGTTTGTCATGTACCATCGTTTACTGAGGGTTTAGAACTGAGCGGGGGGGTTTTTGGCGTCGTGGAGTCTGCGTTATGCGTGTTTTTGGGGGGGTAACTGAAGGCGAAGACAAAGGGGAGTGAATGTAGGCGAAGAGAAAAGGACAGAGCAACAGGGGCGGCGAACGAAATAAAGAAATTTCTACTAATATTATTTTTTTTTTTCCCCCCAATTTTTTCGGTGACCATCTAATAATGGAAGGATTGTGTAGATCTTGAGAGTCGTACATTAGTAGCGAAGGCATTGGGCATCACGGAGATCAGGAAAGGATGGAACATTCGCTTCTGTATAGGGCTCTCAACAGGGGAAGAGCGAAAAGCACCAAGGTACACACGTAATCCTTGGTGTGGATAGAGTTAAAGGTAGGGAGAGTACCAGGAGAGCCGCGGAATAAAATGGTCCCATATCGAGTTTCGATAAACGAGGGCTGAATGTAGTGCGCGGAGCAGAGTTCAACAATTCAGCTCCCCAGGAAAGATGAGCAAGGGTTTTAAGAAGGTTTAGCCGGCTGTGCAAGTTGCCTTCAGAGAGGTTATGTGAGGTTTCCAGGTAAACCGACACGGTCAAAGAGAATGCCTAGAAACCTGACTGTATCACGTTCGGGGAATACGGGGGCCATAGAGATACAAAAGGATTGATCGGAGATAACAGAGGTCTTAGTGAAAGTAATTTGGTGGTTTTGGTACTTGAAAATTTAAAACCCATGTTTGGTGGCCCAAGTGGAAACACGGTCGACACATGCTGGAGAGGAAACTGCAATAAGTTGACAGTCAGTGCTGCACAAGCAATAGCGAGCATCAAACATAGAGTTGATGCCCAAATATTGGTGTGGCGAAGAACAGAAGGCCAAATCATTTATAGCAAGGAGAAGAAAAAAAAGGTTGTCGCTTAGACAATCCCTGAGGGACACCTTCAGCTTGGACGAAAACAAGTCCGGGAAAGAACAGTATTGACTCGAACACGGAATGTCTGTCAGTTAAAAAGTTCTTAAGGAAGGATGGTTGATTGCCTCGGAGGCCTAAGGAATGGGCCTGAGGCCAAAATATTATACCTCCAAGGGGTGTCATATGGCTTCTCAAGGTCAAAAAATATCGCAATAACTGAGTGATTTATTCGCAAAGGCATTACGAACATAAGTATCCAGCGTAGGAAGGGGTCTATGGTTAAGAACGGACCTTTACGAAAAGCCATTTGACTAGCGGAGAGACTGTTGTGTGTCTTAATACAACATTAAAACGTCGATTTACGAGACGTTCCAATCCACTTGCAAACTTGAACTAGTAAGAGCGATGGGGCGATAGTGGGCAAGGCCATCATGTCCTGTTATGTACCCGGTTTGTGGAAAGGGGAGAACAATGCAGATTTCCACGCTGGGGAAGAACCTCCTGTGCCCCAATTAAGATTGAAGAGGTGTAAGAGGACTACAAAGTGCTGACGAGGTAAATGTTGTAACATACGATATGAATGTCGTCAGACCCAGCTGCCGATGATCGAGCAAAGCTGAGAGCATTGCCTCCAGTTCTGGAAGTGTAAAAGCACATTATACTGTTCTTCTCTGATGAGGAAGAAAGTCAAGGGTATTATCTCATGGCAGACTTTGAGGAAAGAAACGAGGGGCATAGAGGGAGCCCTCGGAAATACAGGACCAGATGTGTGCCCAAGTTCAATGGCAACGTCGAGAGGGTTTGCTTACATCAAACCAGTGAACCCGTAGTACAGGGCTGGGTCAGGATGAGTATTTACCACTCAATTTCTCATTTTTTTCCAGACTGCACTCATTAGAAGAAGCTCAGGTGATGGTGGAAACAGTCCCTCGCCAACAAGTGCGTTTAGCGTCCGGATATGACACGGCGAGCAGATCGCATCGCTTCTGCCTTAAAATCAAGAAGTCTCCTCAGCGGTTTCTTTTGTTACCCGGTACCTGCCCATGCAGCACATTTCAAACGTACTGCACGTGGCACAAGTAGGAGACACCAAGCACGCACTTATGAGAATGCCGCCTGAGGTTTGGGTATAGAATGAGAAGCGGCGGTATTAAACTGACGTCGAGAAGATGTGTGTAGGAGCTCTTCAATGGAGGATGGAGAAGGAACCTCACTAAGCAGTGAGGTGTGAGTAAAGATCCAATTGCCCGATCAAATTGCCAGCGAGGGGCTACGGAAAAGGTGGGTGAATAGGGAAGGAGAAGTAAGAATGATCGGAAAATGATCACTGTCATGTAAGTCTGGTAGAACAGACCAGGTGTCGTCTAGTGCAGATGGAGGAAGAGCAGACTGATAGATCGATGCAGGAAGAGTATGAAGTACGAGGATCAAAATGGGTGGGAGTACCCGTATTTAAAAACATGGAGGGGGTGAGAGGCGAGAAAAGCCTCCCAACTGCATGCCACGTGAGTCGCAATTGAGGACCCCCCCCAGAGGAAATGGTGGAGCATTAAAATCACCAAGTAACAGAAGTGGTGGGTGGTAAGGATGGAAACAGAAAGGCAAAGCGTCTGGGATAGAAAAATGCTCGAGAAGGAGTGAGATATTAAAGAACTATATTGTAATCCACTTATCAAGTGGGATACGGGCTGAGTGTAATGCAGCGAGGTATGGACAAAATAGTTGACAGTACGGAAATATCATATGCGTAGAAGAAAGGGAAATTTCATTAAAGCTCCCATCTGAGAAAGGATCGGAAGAAATACAATAAAATTATAGCCCGAAGAGGTTGGAAAACAGCCGAGTGTAATTTTTGGTTCTTGTAAACAAGCACCACAGGGGAAAACCTGGAAAGCAACATTGAGGGCTCACCCCGATTTACCCCTGAGGGCCGCGATTTTTTGGGGGGTAAAATATTCCACTGTATATTGGCACTTGATTGGCGATGAAGAAAATATTCAGGAATCTGTAGGTAAGGCACCTACGGACTAGAGGGGTTAGAAAGTTCAACGTGTGTGGCATTGGAAGATGTTCAAGTATGCGACGGAACAGAGCGTTGCGAAGATGGGGTTGTGAAGATGAGGAGAGGGAAGAGAAGGAACAGGAAGTGAAAATCAGTGTCCATGAAGGTTTAGTCTGCAATTTGTTCTGAAATGGCTTCAAGTTGTTTCTGAATTCAAAGATGTTATGGGAGACCATATTGGAGTTAGAAGGAGGAGGGTGAGTAAAGATTGGGACAGTTAATGGACTGTACCAAAGTAGAGGGGGAGGGAAGAGAGTAGGACTGGAGATGAAGTGTGGGGGGAGACAGAGAGGCAGAAACCTGGGAGGTGGCAGAAGAGGGAGAAACTTGGAGGGACGGGGGTGGAAGCATAGTACGAGGAGGGGGTGAATCTCCCATTGTTTGTAATAGAGCCAGAGAGAGGGAAGAATAGGTTCAGGACTGGAAGGTTAAAAGTGTGGAGGTGGAAGAAGAAGGAAGGGGCAAAGAAGAATTTGAGCAATGTGGATTTTTTGGACTTTGAGTAGAAGGGGCGATTGTATTAGGTGTCGTACGTGGTATTGTAGTACTGAGGCTTGTGAGGAAGGACGGCGAAGATGTGAGAAACAGACTGAGTTGTAGTCGGGACATTCAGAGCCCAAAGGAACAGCCAAAAGGGATTAGATGCCGTAGTGGCTATGGGATGGGTGAACAACAGAGGAGGCTGCGAGATGGGACCCCAGAAGGGGGGGGTGTTTGGAAACACGAGAATAAGAAACACGGGGTATAGTCTCCCTTGGAGGCGGGAGATTGGTAACTGCCATAGACATATGGGAGGACCTTCTGCCTTTTGAGGCAACGGATTTCACGTTCATTTAAGTAGACCTGCAATGGCGGGAGTACGAAGGGTGAGCTTCATTACAAATTAAGGCAAGATGGAGGTTGGACTGCAAGATGTATTAGAATGGTCGTCGGCACCATAGATGGGGCATTCTGCGCCATAGATCTGCAATATTTCGCTGGGTGACCAAAACGCCAGCAATTTCTAACATTGTTGAGGTGTAGGTATACCTTTCGAACTTGTAACCGATGTCCGCGACATATACTGGGACGGGAGTTTCGCAGTCAAAAGTTAAACGACGCCACATCGCAAGGGTAAACGTCTCCGCCCCCGGGAGGATGGACATAAGTGTCTACTTTGAGGATTTTTGGGGGGGGGGGAAAAAGGATCCTGGAGTTCCAGCTGTTCAAAAATGTCATTGCCACATGACTGGAAATTCTGTTAGGACTATTGGTTTATGGGGCAGAATGACAGTACCACACAAGAATTGAGAGAAAGATGTTTTTCAATAGTGATAGGAGTACGTGTATCGATATTAGAAAGGAGAGAAAGATCATGAGCTTGGGTAGCATTCTGACAGTGACGGATGCGCGTTTTTTTTAAACCGCTCGTGTGAGCATGAATTGAATTTCTCTGCCAACATGACGCAGCGATCGCTTTGCCAATACTATGGTTTCAGTAAGGTAGGCAGAAGAGAGTCGGTCTTAAAGTAAAGAATTTAGTCCATTGTGTGGTCCAGAACTGAGCGTGGAGAGGGACGTGCTTGAGTGTCGGTCTTTTCCGAGTAGAATGGGAAGGTAACGAAGGGGCATCATCAGGAGATTGACGTTGGCGTTTAGGGAGTAGGATCCGGAGTTGGTCCAGCATGAAATGGGCGGGCGATTCGATAAATTGCTGTACCGTAGAGTAGAGGGAGAAGCAGGGAAGCATAGTCAAAGGAGAGCGGAGTTCAGACAAATCGAAGGAGTCAGTCGAAGCCCCGGTACCTGAAGCGGGTGAGGAAACAGCACCAGCAAGAGGTACAGGGGCATCAGGAGTGTCCGAAGAGTGGTCTAAACACAAGGCAGGGTCAGAATGGGGTGCGGTATCAATAAGGGGCCCGGGGGTAGTGGGTTCATGGACTAGGGCTGCCATGGTTAGGTTACTCCTTTGCTTTTTGTTTTTAAGAAAAAAAAAAAAAAGAAAATAAAATAAAAATAAAAAAAAGAATAAAAAAAGGGGGGAGCGGGAGGAATAGTTCCCAGGAGGAATGAAAGGGCCGGAAATCTCCCTCCACGCCCAAGAGGACCTCAACACCGCTAGTAGCGCAGATGCAGCATGGAACCCGTGCCATACCCTACCCTTCATGCCAGTAAACCAGCAATCCGGGATAGCAACCTCACATCTGCCGAGCTACCTCGGTGGACAAAAGAGAGGGCGGCCGGATATCCACCACAAAGCATACCTCCTTCGGCCACCACCCCCGGAATCCGAAAGGTGGCTTCCAGAGATACACCCATCGCCCGAAAGACACCCAAAGCTACTCCGGGATACCGGAGAGGGATTTGGACATCCCCAGGCAATCCAGATTCCACGGCAAACTACGCCACCGCCAAGAACCTCAACGGAATGGGATGGACCCCGGTGTCCTTTCCCCTACCTAGGAACTAGCGCGCCTGTGGGAGAAATCCCAAAGGCCAAAAAGAGGAAGGGCAAAAGGGAGGGGTGAGGAGGAGGAGGAGGAATGGAAAAAGGGGAGGATGGGGAGGATGGGATAGGGGAGGGGAGAATGGGGGGTAATTAGGTTCGGTCTGAGGAAGAAGACTGACAGGGCTAATTCCTCAGACCAAGAGCCTCTTCACCACGCCAAGGAGCCCCCTTGAAGAGGACCCTCCCTCAAACATCTCCTTGCCAACCTCAACAGAACACATGACCATAACACAAGGCACAGATCACTCTTTGATGTTCCTCGTGTCCATCTCACGCTATGCAAAAACTCAATGCACATAAAAGGCCCTAAAATCTGGAATTCATTACCTGTAAATATAAAAGAAACACTACCTGTTTATAAATTCAAGTCTCTTCTCAAAGATCACTTACTCACTCAAAACCAAATAAATACTGAATAACTGAACCTTATAAATTGTATATCCTATATGTTACTCACAATTATATCACACAAATGTTAAACCTAGGACCCAATCTAACTTTGTTATTTTTTTAAATACACTACCTAACAGAATACTCCATTCGACTGAATGTACAGCAATGCATGCAACCATATGACCTGTCTTTGTAATACTCATTTGTGCTTTATAGTTATCTGTTTACAATAATGTTTTATCACTGATTTCATCATTGCTTAGTTAATCTTAAGTTAATTTTAAGCCAGCCCGTAATGCTATGCATATAAGTGGCTTTGGCATGCTGCTCTTACCTGTATTTTTTTGTACCTCTGTATGTATGCTAAAATTACTAAATAAATAAATAAATAAATAAATAAATAAATAAGTAGCACCACCAAACAGTACCAGCAGGTTGGTGTGGCGACCCTGGAAATCTGAATTGTGCAAGCCAAAATTAGTGCCGAATAACTGAAGGAACCGAATAACTGATTGCCGGACTTGTGATGGCGGACAGGGTGACAGCAGTCGGCGATGTTACCATATAACGGGCATTTTCTGTCAACTTCATGCCTCCATATTTTGGTAAGTATTGATGGTAAAAAATTTTTGTTTAGCCTATAATGTTTAGGAAAAAAAAAAAAAAAACTATCTTTTCATAAGAATTTTTTTTTTTTTTTTTTGAAATTTTGGCGACCCTGAGAACAAGTCTCTGAGACTGCCTGGGGGCCCTGAAAGAGTTAAAGCAGTACAACTTAGGTAATTCATTACAGTCCCCAAGTGCATATAACATTTATAAATTATGAGCTAATAGAAATTTAATAGGTGCATTTTAACCCTTTCAGTGTCCATCTGAAACTATATCACTGAGGCCAGGATCCTTTATGCTAGTGCTCCCTCATGTGGGATACTGTTCAGTGTTAATGGCCCTATTCAAGGCTGGAGAAAGGTAAGACCTGGAACATGTACAAAGATTGTTTATGGCCCACACAGAGTCAGTAAAGCATTTAAATTACTGGGAATGCCTTAATGTCTTAAATATGTATTCAATGGAGCAGAGAAGAGATACATGATAATATATACCTATAACCCTTAAACTGTCCACACAAAGATCTACGCTCACGTGCGGGGGGCTCCGAACGTAGAACAACGTTTTATTTTTCATTCCTTCAAATTTGGCGCGATAGGCCTGAGTCACCTAGTCATGAAAGAATGGGTCTGTGCACTCAGTGTGCACAGTATGAAAATATCAGGGACCACTCAGTACCTTGTCAGAGCACCAGTTCAATTGAGCGCCAGCTAGAGCAAATAGTGTGGCAAATACCAGGAATTCAATGATGCCATGTCATATTAACACTTGCATTTTAACCCTTTGATTGTCGCAGGCCCTTTTCTGAAACTGTCAGTCTATGTTGATAAATTTTTGAAAAAATATAAATTTTTTCATATGAAATGATAAGAGAATCTTTTCCCGATGGTAATGACACCAAAAGTACGAAATTTGGTCGAAAATTCACGGAATTACGCTTCCACGACATTAGCAGTCTAGGCGACATATATGCATCGGCGATTTCGCCGAGTTTGAGCCCTGTTTTTGGCCAATTCCGTTGTTCCAGCTGACCAAACTCATAGCTATTTCTTTAGAACTCCATTTTTTCTATCTGTTGAGTACAAGAAACCGCCCATTTACCGATCTGAACTACCCAATAAAGTGGTCAGACATTGGCAATTTGGCCAATTTCACGCAAATTAAAAAAGATGCCAATTTCAAAATAGGGCCCAGAATAAACAATGTAGACATTCTTGGCACTAAAATAACATATCCTCTGTTCATTAGTCACATCTCTAGGCCCCTCTTGTATTACTATTGCTTTCTATTTTGATTTTTTATTCAAACAAAAAAATACAAAATGTGCTGTTATGCAGACTACTGCATTATTGTAAAAATGGTATAAATAATATCAGTGCACTAGTGAAAGAATATTAGACTCCACAGTTGATGTGTATTGGACATGTGGTGTGATTTGCTTACTCCTGAACATTGGTAAAAATCGAACATTTCCGCTACTTTGAGCTCAATTTCAAGGTCGTTTTCATCATGAAAGTAACATGTTTTCCATTTTATCGGCTGAGACCATGAAAACGAGAATACAATGATAAATACTATATGAAAATACACCTCAAAGTCGGCGTTTCAATCCAAAAAAAACGGTCAGTTTTTTTTTTTTCTCATTACGCACTGCGTGCTGCAGGATTTTTTTATGTGGTGCACACTGACCACACAGACCCATTCTCTCACATGTGGGCCTACTAGCTTTCTCCCGCTTGATCTGAAGCCTCTAGAATTTATGCACATAAATATGTCAGAAACAGTGGTGCGCAAGACATATATATACGACCAAAACAGTCAAAGGGTTAAGAGGAAAGTAAAAATAGGTTCGATAAATGCATGAGTGGGTGTGGGTGGGTGAGAGTTAGACCTGACTAGCTTGTGCTACTAGGTCAGATTTTGTGCCCCTTCTTTCAGTGGATGTGACCTGACTTGGTGGGTCATTGGTCTAAGCCGGGAAGCGGGGGTGACACGGACCTGCCTTGTATAGGCCAGTAAGCCTGCTGCAGTGTTCCTTCTTTCTTATGTTCTAATGTATTTGGCTGGCTGGCTGGCTTTGGCTGTCTCTGTTTGTATCTGTCTGTCCTTATCTCTATCTATCTCTGTCTCTCACATGTACTTATAAGTACAGTTGTTATAATGTAAATTACATAGGATAACCCAAAAATTCCAGGCCAAGAGCAATACAGTGTTTGTAGATAAAAGGCATAAATAAACATGACCACACACAGAAGACAGATAAGCTGAACTAGACAGACAGATAAGCAGAGCTAGGCAGAGACAGATAGACAGACAGATAAATGTACAGAGAGACAGACTGACTGACAGACATACAGAGACATGTCTGAGTGCAAGAGTAAAAACATATAAGGGCAAGGTTTCCCCCTCCAGCAGCACACATTCATCAAATGTCACTTGTTATCTGACGCTTGTCAAAACACCATAAATAAATAAATAAAGTTTATTTCTTTGCAAAGGTTACAATGTATAATTACAATTTTGATTTGCTAAGTTACAAAGATAGCCATATCATGCAAGGCATTTGTGGGCAGACTAATCCTATGTTCTATGTATTTGGCAAGCTGGCTTTGGCTGTCTCTGTCTATATCTCTCTGTCTGTCTATATCTCTCTGTCTGTCTATATCCCTGTCTATCTGTCTATATCACTGTCTATCTGTATCTCTCTCACTTGTACTCATAAAAACAATTATACATAATGTAAATTTAACCTAGGATAACCCAAAAATTTCAGGCCAAGTGCTATACAGTGTTTGTAGATACAGTGGAAAACCCCTACTTGCGAGCACATCCACGTTCGAGTTTTTCCAAATATGAGCAGTTGATCGGGCGATTTTTTGCTTCCATACACAAGCAAAATTTCCATAAATGAGTAGACCTCAAGGCAGGTTCTTTGATGCTGGTGAGTGGCTCTTGCTCCTGATCTAGGAAATTGTAATCCCATTTGTTTGTTGGACTATCTTATTGAAACTTGGGCAATGTATGATGGAAAGATGCTTCTTAACGTACACCAAAAATGAAAGAAATTTAAGCATAAATTTAAAGGAGTTCACTTCTCAGCAATTAGCCACCCCTTAGTGGTATTTTTTGTGGTTTTTATGGTTGTATTCTCTTTTTTTGGTCTCATTTGACAGAATGGAAGATATATTACTGAATTAGATGTGATTTTGAGTGCTTTCACGACAAAAAAGTACCTTGAAATTGAGCTCAACGTTAGGGAAATGTTCGGCTGCTTTGGCTTTTGTTCAAGAGTAAACAAACAACGTCACTGTCCATTCCAATATGCAGTCGTGAATGGGTTGACATTATTTATACAATTATTGCAATAAGGCAAAACAGTAAATCTTATATTTTTTGTGTGAATAAAAATTACAAATTATTTATATTGTAATAATAATATGTATAATAATAATACGTATAATAATAAAGTGGAACCTCTACTTACGAGTTTAATCCGTTCCATGACTTTGCTAGCAACTGGATTTGCTCATTTGCAGAGTCAATTTTCCCTATTATTTATTTTTTTATTATCACAATGGCCGATTCCCACCAAGGCAGGGTGGCCCGAAAAAGAAAAACTTTCACCATCATTCACTCCATCACTGTCCTGCCAGAAGGGTGCTTTACACTACAGTTTTTAAACTGCAACATTAACACCCCTCCTTCAGAGTGCAGGCACTGTACTTCCCATCTCCAGGACTCAAGTCCGGCCTGCCGGTTTCCCTGAACCCCTTCATAAATGTTACTTTCCTCACACTCCAACAGCATGTCAAGTATTAAAAACCATTTGTCTCCATTCACTCCTATCAAACACGCTCACGCATGCCTGCTGGAAGTCCGAGCCCCTTGCACACAAAACCTCCTTTACCCCTCCCTCCAACCTTTCCTAGGCCGACCCCTACCCGCCTTCCTTCCACTACAGACTGATACACTCTTGAAGTCATTCTGTTTCGCTCCATTCTCTCTACATGTCCGAACCACCTCAACAACCCTTCCTCAGCCCTCTGGACAACAGTTTTGGTAATCCCGCACCTCCTCCTAACTTCCAAACTACGAAATCTCTGCATTATATTCATACCACACATTGCCCTCAGACATGACATCTCCACTGCCTCCAGCCTTCTCCTCGCTGCAACATTCATCACCCATGCTTCACACCCATATAAGAGCGTTGGTTAAAACTATACTCTCATACATTCCCCTCTTTGCCTCAAGGACAAAGTTCTTTGTCTCCACAGACTCCTAAGTGCACCACTCACCCTTTTCCCCTCATCAATTCTATGATTCACCTCATCTTTCATAGACCCATCCAGTGACACGTCCACTCCCAAATATACTGAATTCATTCACCTCCTCCATACTCTCTCCCTCCAATCTGATATCCAATCTTTATCACCTAATCTTTTTGTTATCCTATAACCGTACACTTTCCTGTATTCACTTTTAATTTTCTTCTTTTGAAACACCTACCAAATTCATCCACCAATCTCGCAACTTCTCTTCAAAAATCTCCCAAGAGCACAGTGTCATCAGCAAAGAGAAACTGTGACAACTCCCACTTTATGTGTGATTCTTTATTTTTTAACTTCACGCCTCTTGCCAAGACCCTCACATTTATTTCTCTTACAACCCCATCTATAAATATATTAAACAACCACGGTGACATCACATCCTTGTCTAAGGCCTACTTTTACTGGGAAAAAAATTTCCCCCTTTCCTAATACTCTAACTTGAGCCTCACTATCCTCGTAAAAAAATCCTCATGCTTTCAGTAACCTACCCTTTCCCACACCATCACCTGCAACATCTGCCACATTGCCCCCCTAACCACCCTGTCATACGCCTTTTCCAAATCCCATAAACCCACAAAGACCTTTAGCCTTATCTAAATACTGTTCACTTATATGTTTCACTGTAAACACCCGGCCACACCCCCCTACCTTATTTAAATTAATTTAAATTAAATTAATTCGTTCCAGTGGAATTTAGGCATGAGAAAAAAACTTTTAAAAATTTCCCTAATTCATCTCTACAGCTTATTTATCTATCACAATTCATGTAATATGACAATAAACAATATTAATAACATAGAAACATGATATATACATTAGAATGAAAAAAATGTAAGTCATTAGGTTGTGGCTAGTGGTGGTGGCAGCAGCCATTGTTGTTTTAGGTTTAAAGGCCCACCACAGCTGCCATTCCTGCTCCTGACTACATGTGTAGAGAACCTAGGATAAACCCAAAAAGTCAGACGAGTGACTCGTAAAATGCTTTCACTCTTAACCCTTTGAGGTTTCGGCCGTATAGTATGGCTTACGACTCAGGGTTTTTGACGTACTAGTACGCCCAAATTCTAGCGCCCTCCCAAAATTTGTGGGAGAAAGCTGGTAGGCCTAAATATGAAAGAATGGGTCTATGTGGTCAGTGTGCACAGTATAAAAAAAATCTTTCAGCACACAGTTCATGATAAAAAAAAAACTGACCGTTTTTTTGGAATAAAACAGCGATTTTGCACTGTATTTTCGTATGGTATTTATTGTTGTATTCTAGTTTTCTTGGTCTCATTTTATAGAATGGAAGAAACTGAGATGATTTTGACTGGTTTTACAATGAAAAGTACCTTGAAATTGAGCTCAAAGTAGCAAAAATGTTCGATTTTTACCAAAGTTCAAAAGTAAACAAATCATGCCAAGCGTCCAATACACGTCAACTGGTGAGTCTAATATTCTTTCGCAAGTGCGCCAATATTATTTATACCATTTTTTACACTAATGCAGTAGTCTGCATAACAGTAAATCTTCTATTTTTTGTGAGAATAAAAATTCAAAGTGGAAAGCAAAAGAATGTAAGAGGGGCCTTGAGACATGACTAATGAACAGAGGAAATGTCATTTTAGTGCCAGGAATGTCTTTGTTTATTCTGGACCCTATTTGGAAATTGGCATCTTTTGAAATTTGTGTGAAATTGGCAAAATTGCTAAATTCTGACCACTGTACTGGATAGTTGAAACTGGTAAATGGCTGGTTTCTTGCAATCATTCGATAGAAAAAATGGAGTTCTAGCAAAATATTCATGTTTTTTGTCGACTAGTACAGTGGAATTGGCCGAAAATGGGGCTCAAAGTGGGCAAAATCGCCAATGCGTAAACATTGCCGAGACCGCTAACTTAGTGAGAGCATAATTCCGTTAGTGTTCCATCAAATTTCATACTTTTGGTGTCATTATGATAGGGAAAAGATTCTCTATCTTTTCATAAGAATTTTTTTTTTTTTTAAATTTGGCCGACCCTGAGAACGAGTCTCGGAGAGGGCCTGTCGACCCTCAAAGGGTTAATGCTTCACTTAATTGCTACACTCATAATGCTACACTTTGCCACTGCTGCTTCATGTTGTCTGCCACTGATACCTCATGATGTCTACTATTGATGTCACCAAAGAATCGAACATTTCTGCTATTTTGAGCTCAATTTTAAAGTACTTTTCATTGTGAAACCAATTAACCCTTTGAGGGTCGACAGGCCCTCTCCGAAAGTCGTTCTCAGGGTTGGCCAAATTTAAAAAAAAAAAAAATTATTTTCTCTTATGAAAAGATAGAGAATCGTTTTCCGATCATAAAGACACCAAAAGTTTGAAATTTGATAGAAAAACTTACGGAATTATGCTCTCGCAAAGTTAGCGGTCTCGGCGATGTTTACGCATCGGCGATTTATGCCCACTTTGAGCCCCATTTTCGGCCAATTTCACTGTAACTAGTCGACAAAAAACATGAATATTTCGCTAGAAACTCCATTTTTTCTATCGAATGGGTGCAAGAAACCACCCATTTATGAAATTCAACTATCCAGTACAGTGGTCAGAATTTAGCAATTTTGTCAATTTCACACAAATTTCAAAGATGCCAATTTCCGATAGGGTCCAGAGTAAACAAGAAAGACATTCCTGGCACTAAAAATGAACATTTCCTCTAGTCATTATCACGTCTCAAGGCCCCTCTTTATTCTTTTGCTTTCCACTTTGAATTTTTATTTTCACAAAAAATATAAGATTTACTGTTATGCAGACTACTGCATTAGTGTAAAAAATGGTATAAATATTATTGGTGCACTTGTGAAAGAATATTAGACTCACCAGTTGACGTGTATTGCACGCTTGGCACGATTTGTTTACTTTTGAAGTTTGGTAAAAATCGAACATTTCTGCTACTTTGAGCTCAATTTCAAGGCACCATTCATTGTAAAAACCAGTCAAAATCATCTCAATTTCTGTAATATGTCTTCCATTCTATAAAATGAGACCAAGAAACTAGAATACAACAATAAATACCATACGAAAATACATGAAAAATTTGCTGATTTATTCAAAAAAAATCGTCAAAGTTTTTTTTTTCTATTAGGCACTGTGTGCTGCAGGATTTTTTTTTAGACTGTGCCCCACTGACCACATAGACCCATTCTTCATATGAAGGCCTACCAGCTTTCCCCCACTAGATTTGAGGCTGCTAGAATTATGAGTATAGTACGTCAAAAACCCTAGCTTTAAGACGTACTAGTACGACCAAACCCTAAAAGGGTTAAAATCATATTTATTTTTGTAGTATATCTTCCATTCTATCACACGAGACCAAATAAAACGAGAATACAACCATAAAAACCATACGAAAATATACCACTAAGGGGAGGCTAATGGCTGAGAAGTGAACTCCGTTATTTATGGTCCGATTTCTTTCATTTTTGGTGTACGTTAAGAAGCATATTTTCATCATACATTGCCCAAGTTTCAATAAGATAGTCCAACAAACAACTGAGATCCTATTCCCTAAATCAAGAGCAAGAGCCCCCTTTCCAGTGTCAATTAACCTCCCATGAGGCACGCTCGCAAAAAATCGATCGAGCACCTGCTCGTATCTGGAAAAACTCGCACGTGGATGCACTCGTAAGTAGAGGTTCCACTGTAATAGTATAATATAATACAATAATAATAATAATAATAATAATATGTAAAATAGTAATATATAATAATAATGTACTACATAACAATAATAATAATAGACGACTTCAAAAGACTGTCACTAGATGGCAGTGCTTACCACAACAAAGAGGGAGCGGTTGAGGCCGCCTCCACCTGTTACATAATGACATATTTTATTCATTCTAGAGCATATATCAGGTTTCTATGTTACTGTTTGTTATGTCATATTAGATGAACTGTGATAGATAAATAAGCTGTATAGATGATATTAGCGAAACTATTCAAGAAGTATTTTGTCCAGTCTCCAGACAAACTCTCGTCCACCGCTGACACCGCCCATACCCCTACATGAATGACAGATTTTATTCTTTTTAGAGTATATATCAGGTTTCTATGTTATTTATATTGTTTATGTCATATTAGATGAAGTGAGATAGATAAAATAGCCGTAGAGTTTGATATTAGCGAAATTGTTGAAGTACAGAATTCAATTGGAACGGATTAATTGCATTTCAGTTAATTTAAATGAGGAAAATTGACTCTGCAAACGAGCAAATCCAGTTGCGAGCAAGGTCATGGATGGATTAAACTCGCAAGTAGAGATTCCACTGTATAAGACATAAACAAACATGGCACAAATAATAGCACGTCACTTGCTCAGCAATCTGGGAGTGGCCCATACACCACAAACCAACAGGTTTATTGGCCACTCTCTGAGACAGTGACAAGCAGATGGAAAGACAGACACACAGGCAAAGACAGATAAGCAGAACTAGACAGACAGATAGATGTACAGGTAGACAGACAGATGTACAGATAGACAGACAGACAGATAGATAGACTGACAGACAGACATACAGAGACATGTTTGTGTACAATAGTAAAAACATATGAAGGCCAGATTCTCCCCTCCAGCAGGGCACATTTATCAAATGTCACTTGTTATCTGACGCTTGTCATAACAAAATTCTTCAAGTTCATATTATACTCCAGGCACACACACAAGATAGTAAAACAGATAAGCTGAACTGGACAGACAGATAAGCAGAGCTAGGCAGACAGACAGACAGATAGATGTACAGATACACAGATAGACAGATGTACAGATAGACAGATAGATGAATAGATGTACAGATAGACAGACAGGCAGGCAGACAGACAGACAGACAGACAGACAGACATACAGAGACATGTTTGTGTGCAAGAGTAAAAACATATGAAGGCAAGGTTCCCCCCTCCAGCATCCAGCGTACATTCATCAAATGTCACTTGTTATCTGACGCTTGTCATAACAACCATTCTTCAAGGGACACACAGAAGACAAAGACAGATAAGCTGAACTAGACAGACAGATAAGCTGAACTAGACAGACAGATAAGCAGAGCCTGGCAGACAGACAGATAGATAGACAGATATACAAAGACATGTTTGTGTGCAAGGGTAAAAACATATAAAGGCAATAACACATTCTTCAAGGAGGTTCATACTCCAGCATGTCTAAAACATTGCTGGGACCTATAAATACTTTGTTTATATTTCTAGACAATAGTCAATGACTGGGGCAGGTACAAATGTTCACCTGTCAGTGTGATTGTTACTATTTGAGTACTATTTCAGTACATAATATTAGTGTCAGAACAAAGATTGGCTATGAAATCACAAGAACTATTATAAATTGTAATTATCAGAACATAAAAAGTAAATTAAAATAAAAACGAGGAAAAAAGGTAAATCGACAACACTTCTGCAAGCAGCAAGATGGATGTTGCCATCAGGTGAGCATCCAGAGCCAACTTCACGATCATGTATCTCATTAAATACTGGTCCTAAAATATTTTTTCTTTTTTTGGGGGGTCTTATACCACACAGAAAATTGTTGTCTTTATTTATTTATTTATTTATTTAAAAATTTGAGCACACATACAGAGGTACAAAAAATACAGATAAGAGCAGCATGCCAAAGCCACTTATACTATGCATAGCATTATGGGCTGGCTTAAAATTAACTTAAGATGAACTAAGCAATGATGACATCAGTGATAAAACTTTAATGTAAACAGATTACTATAAAGCACAAGTGAGTATTACAAAGACAGGTCATATGGTTGTATGCATTGTTGTACATTCAGTAGAATGGAGTATTCTGTTAGGTAGTGTATTTAAAAATAATAAAGTTAGATTGGGTTTTAGGTTTAACATTTATGTGATATAATTGTGTGAGAAACATTTAAGATATACAATTTATAAGGTTCAGTTATTCAGTATTTATTTGGTTTTGGGTGAGTAAGTGATCTTTGAGAAGAGACTTGAATTTATAAAACAGGTAGTGTTTCTTTTATATTTACAGGTAATGAGTTCCAGATTTTAGGGCCTTTTATGTGCATTGAGTTTTTGCATAGTGTGAGATGGACACGAGGAACATCAAAGAGTGATCTGTGCCTTGTGTTATGGTCATGTGTTCTGTTGAGGTTGGCAAGGAGATGTTTGAGGGGAGGGTTAATATCAGAGTTAAGTGTTCTATGTATGTAATAGGTGCAGTAATAAGTATGAATGTTTTGTATGGTGAGTAGGTTTAGTGTATTGAATATTGGTGGAGTGTGCTGCCTATAGTGAGAATTTGTTATCATTAAAACAAAAAATTATTTTTTTATTTTTCAAAATATTCAGAGCACCACGCAGGTGAATGTAGATCTATGTTTGGACAGTTTAACCCTTTCAGGGTCCGTCCCGTAGATCTACGGCTTTACATTCAGGGTCCAAACCGTAGATCTACACCAAAATTCTAGCGGCGTCAAATTTAGCGCGAGAAGGCTGGTAGGCCTACATCTGAGAGAATGGGTCTGGGTGGTCAGTGTGCACACCATAGAAAAAATTTGGACACCCACATGGCATTGTGGGAAAAGCCAGCAAAGTAGCTTTGTTCACTGTGCCTGGCGGCAAGGAAGCTCTCACTCCCCACTCACTCTCCGGGCAAATTCTGACACTCCTCTTCACAACTTACAGTTCTAAGACTAATGGAAGTGGAGCTGAAGACGAATTCTATGGTTTTGAACCATATGGTACCATTGTGCCATATGGTACAATGGTGCCATATCATACAATGGTATATGGTGCAATGGTATCATATGGTAGAGTGGTACCATATGGTACAATGTACCATAAAGTACATTATACCATATGGTACATTATACCATATGGTACAGGGTACAGAGACCCTAATGGAAATAAGTCTGTCTGACTTTTTTGGGTTATAATAGGTTCTCCAAACATATGCTGCTAAGTATGATATTCTATGTAACTTTATTTGTGTATAACTAAATAAACTTACTTATGATGCCACATGCACTTGAGTAAGTTTATTCAGGTGTACAGAAATACAATTACATATACGTATTATCATACATAGCAGCATACATATAAAATCCTAGGATAACCCAAAAAAGTCAGGGTGACTTATTTCCATAGTTATTCCTGTATCTGTACCATATGGTACCCTGTGCCATATGGTACCCTGTACCATATGGTACCCTGTACCATATGGTACCCTGTATCATATGGTACCCTGCACCATATGTTATCCTGTACCATATGGTACCCTGTATCATATGTTATCCTGTACTGCATGGTACCCTATACCATATACAATGTACCATATGGTACCCTGTAACAAATGATACCATGTACCATATGGTCAATAGGTGTTGGTGGCATGAGACACCAGCCAAGACTGAGTGAGTGGCGACGCAAGCTAGCTACTGACTCCGCAGTTTCCCAGACAAAGTTGTTTTGTCATCCACCTCAAGGAACACGTCAAGTTCCTGTACACTTGTAAATTTATAATAGAACATTACTAATATACAACATTTTTGCATATTTTTGTTGTAAACAACTATTGTAAACAAAATAATAATGAAAATATTAGTGTGATTATTGTGTTGAATACAACAGAACCATATGGTACAATGAACCATATGGTATCATTGTACTGTATGGTACAATGTACCATATGGTACCATTGCATCACATGGTACCATATGGTACCATAAGGTACCATTGCATCATATGGTACCACTGTACCAAATGGTGCCATTGTACCATATGGTACCATTGTATCATATAGTACCATTGTATCGTGTGCCATTGTACCATATGGTACCATTGTATCATGTGCCATTGTACCATATGGCACTATTGCACCCTATGGCACCATTGTACTATATGGTACCGTTGTATTCAACACAATAACCGCACTAATATTTTTATAATTTTCTTTACAATAAACTTGTTTACAAGTTTTGTAAGCAATATAATGGTAAACAAATTAGTGCAGTTATTGTGTTGAATACAATGAGTGTACACTTATACAATATACATTATACTGGTCTCAAAGGCCACAAATGTTATTAGAAACAAAAAAAAAAGTAGAAAAGTAAAGAAAAAAGTAAGAAAAACGTAAAATAAAAAAATGGGATTTTGCCTAAGTCATTGATGTTGCCGCCACTCGGTCATTTTGGGTCAACTTCCCGCCGCTGTATCTCGGTAAGTACTGATCAGAAAATTTTTTTTTTTGACTTATTACCTACACAAAAATATACTCTTTAATTCTGTAAGAAAAAATCATTTTTTTTTTTTTCAAAATTTCTTGGACACTGGAGCACCACTTCAGATTTTGGCCTTGGACCCTGAAGGGGTTAATCTTTTGACTGTTTCAGCTTAACCCCTTGACTGTCGCAACCCCCAATCCTGAGGTGTCTCCTGGTGTCGCAAAATTTAAAAAAAAAAAAAAAAAAAAAAAAAAAAAATTCTTATGAAATTTTAGAGAATCTTTTCCTGATTGCAATGACACCAAAAAAATGAAATTTGATGGAAAACTGATGGAATTATGCTCTCGCGAAGTTAGCGACCTCGGTGATATTTACAAATTGTCAATTTCATCCACTTTGAGCCCTATTTTCGGCTTTAAATTCTGTTGTCCAGTTGACCAAACTCATAGCTATTTCTTTAGAACTCCATGTTTTCTATTGATTGAGTACAAGAAACTGCCCATTTACCGATTTCAACTACCCAATAATGTGGTCAGAAATTTGCAATTTGGCCAATTTCA
Organism: Cherax quadricarinatus; assembly: GCF_026875155.1. Classification (NCBI taxonomy): domain Eukaryota; kingdom Metazoa; phylum Arthropoda; class Malacostraca; order Decapoda; family Parastacidae; genus Cherax; species Cherax quadricarinatus. The sequence continues at coordinate 73,648,182 of NC_069408.1, forward strand.
TGAAAATTAAAAAATATGACAATTTAAAAGTAAGGTCCAGAATGAACAATGCAGACATTCCTGGCTCTAAAATAACATTTTCTTTGTTCATCAGTCATGTCTCCAGGCCCCTCTAATATTACTCTTGCTTTCTATTTTGAATTTTTATTCAAACAAAAAATAGAAGACTTACTATTATGCAGACTACTGCAATACTGTAATAATTGTATAAATAACATCAACCCATTCATGACTGCATATTAGAATGGCTAGTTGGACATTTATTGGACAATGACATCATTTGTTTACTTTTGAACATTGGCAAAAATCAAACATTTCCCCTACTTTGAGCTCCATTTCCAGGTTCTTTTTATAGGAAAATCAATCAAAATCACCTCTATTTCTATAATATGTTTTCCATTCTATCAAATGAGACTAAGAAAACGAGAATACAGCCATAAATACTATATGAAAATAGACCACAAAGTCGGCATTTTAATTAAAAAAAAAAACGGTCGGAGTTTTTTTTTTCTCATTATGCACTGGGTGCTCCAGGATTTTTTTTTTATATGGTGCACAGTGACCACAAAGACCCATTCTCTCACATGTGGGCCTACCAGCTTTCTCCTGCTTGATTTGAAGCCGCTAGAATTTATGAGTATATATACGTCAAACACGGTACCTCATAAGACGTATATATACGGCTGCGACGGTCAAGGGGTTAATTAACCCTTTGAGGGTCGACAGGCCCTCTCCGAAACTCGTTCTCAGGGTCGGCCAAATTTCAAAAAAAAAAAAATTATTTTTTCTTATGAAAAAATAGA
>NC_069408.1:73649484-73666674 GCF_026875155.1 Cherax quadricarinatus
AAAAAAAAAAAAGGGGGGGAGCGGGAAAATATTTTCCCAGGAGGAATAAAAGGGGCCCGGAAACTCCCCACCCCAAAAGGGGGACCTCAACACCGCTAGTAGCGCAGATGCAGCATGGAACCCGTGCCATACCCTACCCTTCATGCCAGTAAACCAGCAATCCGGGATAGCAACCTCACATCTGCCGAGCTACCTCGGTGGACAAAAGAGAGGGCGGCCGGATATCACCACAAAGCATACCTCCTTCGGCCACCACCCCCGGAATCCGAAAGGTGGCTTCCAGAGATACACCCATCGCCCGAAAGACACCCAAAGCTACTCCGGGATACCGGAGAGGGATTTGGACATCCCCAGGCAATCCAGATTCCACGGCAAACTACGCCACCGCCAAGAACCTCAACGGAATGGGATGGACCCCGGTGTCCTTTCCCCTACCTAGGAACTAGCGCGCCTGTGGGAGAAATCCCAAAGGCCAAAAAGAGGAAGGGCAAAAGGGAGGGGTGAGGAGGAGGAGGAGGAATGGAAAAAGGGGAGGATGGGGAGGATGGGATAGGGGAGGGGAAGAATGGGGGTAATTAGGTTCGGTCTGAGGAAGAAGACTGACAGGGCTAATTCCTCAGACCAAGAGCCTCTTCACCACGCCAAGGAGCCCCCCTTGAAGAGGACCCTCCCCTCAAACATCTCCTTGCCAACCTCAACAGAACACATGACCATAACACAAGGCACAGATCACTCTTTGATGTTCCTCGTGTCCATCTCACGCTATGCAAAAACTCAATGCACATAAAAGGCCCTAAAATCTGGAATTCATTACCTGTAAATATAAAAGAAACACTACCTGTTTATAAATTCAAGTCTCTTCTCAAAGATCACTTACTCACTCAAAACCAAATAAATACTGAATAACTGAACCTTATAAATTGTATATCCTATATGTTACTCACAATTATATCACACAAATGTTAAACCTAGGACCCAATCTAACTTTGTTATTTTTTTAAATACACTACCTAACAGAATACTCCATTCGACTGAATGTACAGCAATGCATGCAACCATATGACCTGTCTTTGTAATACTCATTTGTGCTTTATAGTTATCTGTTTACAATAATGTTTTATCACTGATTTCATCATTGCTTAGTTAATCTTAAGTTAATTTTAAGCCAGCCCGTAATGCTATGCATATAAGTGGCTTTGGCATGCTGCTCTTACCTGTATTTTTTTGTACCTCTGTATGTATGCTAAAATTACTAAATAAATAAATAAATAAATAAATAAATAAATAAGTAGCACCACCAAACAGTACCAGCAGGTTGGTGTGGCGACCCTGGAAATCTGAATTGTGCAAGCCAAAATTAGTGCCGAATAACTGAAGGAACCGAATAACTGATTGCCGGATTTGTGATGGCGGACAGGGTGACAGCAGTCGGCGATGTTACCATATAACGGGCATTTTCTGTCAACTTCATGCCTCCATATTTTGGTAAGTATTGATGGTAAAAAATTTTTGTTTAGCCTATAATGTTTAGGAAAAAAAAAAAAAACTATCTTTTCATAAGAATTTTTTTTTTTTTTTTTTGAAATTTTGGCGACCCTGAGAACAAGTCTCTGAGACTGCCTGGGGACCCTGAAAGAGTTAAAGCAGTACAACTTAGGTAATTCATTACAGTCCCAAGTGCATATAACATTTATAAATTATGAGCTAATAGAAATTTAATAGGTGCATTTTAACCCTTTCAGTGTCCATCTGAAACTATATCACTGAGGCCAGGATCCTTTATGCTAGTGCTCCCTCATGTGGGATACTGTTCAGTGTTAATGGCCCTATTCAAGGCTGGAGAAAGGTAAGACCTGGAACATGTACAAAGATTGTTTATGGCCCACACAGAGTCAGTAAAGCATTTAAATTACTGGGAATGCCTTAATGTCTTAAATATGTATTCAATGGAGCAGAGAAGAGATACATGATAATATATACCTATAACCCTTAAACTGTCCACACAAAGATCTACGCTCACGTGCGGGGGGCTCCGAACGTAGAACAACGTTTTATTTTTCATTCCTTCAAATTTGGCGCGATAGGCCTGAGTCACCTAGTCATGAAAGAATGGGTCTGTGCACTCAGTGTGCACAGTATGAAAATATCAGGGACCACTCAGTACCTTGTCAGAGGCACCAGTTCAATTGAGCGCCAGCTAGAGCAAATAGTGTGGCAAATACCAGGAATTCAATGATGCCATGTCATATTAACACTTGCATTTTAACCCTTTGATTGTCGCAGGCCCTTTTCTGAAACTGTCAGTCTATGTTGATAAATTTTTGAAAAAATATAAATTTTTTCATATGAAATGATAAAGAGAATCTTTTCCCGATGGTAATGACACCAAAAGTACGAAATTTGGTCGAAAATTCACGGAATTACGCTTCCACGACATTAGCAGTCTAGGCGACATATATGCATCGGCGATTTCGCCGAGTTTGAGCCCTGTTTTTGGCCAATTCCGTTGTTCCAGCTGACCAAACTCATAGCTATTTCTTTAGAACTCCATTTTTTCTATCTGTTGAGTACAAGAAACCGCCCATTTACCGATCTGAACTACCCAATAAAGTGGTCAGACATTGGCAATTTGGCCAATTTCACGCAAATTAAAAAAGATGCCAATTTCAAAATAGGGCCCAGAATAAACAATGTAGACATTCTTGGCACTAAAATAACATATCCTCTGTTCATTAGTCACATCTCTAGGCCCCTCTTGTATTACTATTGCTTTCTATTTTGATTTTTTATTCAAACAAAAAAATACAAAATTGCTGTTATGCAGACTACTGCATTATTGTAAAAATGGTATAAATAATATCAGTGCACTAGTGAAAGAATATTAGACTCCACAGTTGATGTGTATTGGACATGTGGTGTGATTTGCTTACTCCTGAACATTGGTAAAAATCGAACATTTCCGCTACTTTGAGCTCAATTTCAAGGTCGTTTTCATCATGAAAGTAACATGTTTTCCATTTTATCGGCTGAGACCATGAAAACGAGAATACAATGATAAATACTATATGAAAATACACCTCAAAGTCGGCGTTTCAATCCAAAAAAACGGTCAGTTTTTTTTTTTTCTCATTACGCACTGCGTGCTGCAGGATTTTTTTATGTGGTGCACACTGACCACACAGACCCATTCTCTCACATGTGGGCCTACTAGCTTTCTCCCGCTTGATCTGAAGCCTCTAGAATTTATGCACATAAATATGTCAGAAACAGTGGTGCGCAAGACATATATATACGACCAAAACAGTCAAAGGGTTAAGAGGAAAGTAAAAATAGGTTCGATAAATGCATGAGTGGGTGTGGGTGGGTGAGAGTTAGACCTGACTAGCTTGTGCTACTAGGTCAGATTTTGTGCCCCTTCTTTCAGTGGATGTGACCTGACTTGGTGGGTCATTGGTCTAAGCCGGGAAGCGGGGGTGACACGGACCTGCCTTGTATAGGCCAGTAAGCCTGCTGCAGTGTTCCTTCTTTCTTATGTTCTAATGTATTTGGCTGGCTGGCTGGCTTTGGCTGTCTCTGTTTGTATCTGTCTGTCCTTATCTCTATCTATCTCTGTCTCTCACATGTACTTATAAGTACAGTTGTTATAATGTAAATTACATAGGATAACCCAAAAATTCCAGGCCAAGAGCAATACAGTGTTTGTAGATAAAAGGCATAAATAAACATGACCACACACAGAAGACAGATAAGCTGAACTAGACAGACAGATAAGCAGAGCTAGGCAGAGACAGATAGACAGACAGATAAATGTACAGAGAGACAGACTGACTGACAGACATACAGAGACATGTCTGAGTGCAAGAGTAAAAACATATAAGGGCAAGGTTTCCCCCTCCAGCAGCACACATTCATCAAATGTCACTTGTTATCTGACGCTTGTCAAAACACCATAAATAAATAAATAAAGTTTATTTCTTTGCAAAGGTTACAATGTATAATTACAATTTTGATTTGCTAAGTACAAAGATAGCCACTATCATGCCAAGGCATTTTGGGCAGACTAATCCTATGTTCTTATGTATTTGGCAAGCTGGCTTTGGCTGTCTCTGTCTATATCTCTCTGTCTGTCTATATCTCTCTGTCTGTCTATATCCCTGTCTATCTGTCTATATCACTGTCTATCTGTATCTCTCTCACTTGTACTCATAAAAACAATTATACATAATGTAAATTACCTAGGATAACCCAAAAATTTCAGGCCAAGTGCTATACAGTGTTTGTAGATACAGTGGAACCTCTACTTGCGAGCACATCCACGTGCGAGTTTTTCCAAATATGAGCAGTTGATCGGGCGATTTTTTGCTTCCATACACAAGCAAAATTTCCATAAGTGAGTAGACCTCAAGGCAGGTTCTTTGATGCTGGTGAGTGGCTCTTGCTCCTGATCTAGGAAATTGTATCCCATTTGTTTGTTGGACTATCTTATTGAAACTTGGGCAATGTATGATGGAAAGATGCTTCTTAACGTACACCAAAAATGAAAGAAATTTAAGCATAAATAATGGAGTTCACTTCTCAGCAATTAGCCACCCCTTAGTGGTATTTTTGTATGGTTTTTATGGTTGTATTCTCGTTTTTTTTGGTCTCATTTGACAGAATGGAAGATATATTACTGAATTAGATGTGATTTTGAGTGCTTTCACGACAAAAAGTACCTTGAAATTGAGCTCAACGTAGGAGAAATGTTCGGCTGCTTTGGCTATGTTCAAGAGTAAACAAACAACGTCACTGTCCATTCCAATATGCAGTCGTGAATGGGTTGACATTATTTATACAATTATTACAATAAGGCAAAACAGTAAATCTTATATTTTTTGTGTGAATAAAAATTACAAATTATTTATATTGTAATAATAATATGTATAATAATAATACGTATAATAATAAAGTGGAACCTCTACTTACGAGTTTAATCCGTTCCATGACTTTGCTAGCAACTGGATTTGCTCATTTGCAGAGTCAATTTTCCCTATTATTTATTTTTTTATTATCACAATGGCCGATTCCCACCAAGGCAGGGTGGCCCGAAAAAGAAAAACTTTCACCATCATTCACTCCATCACTGTCCTGCCAGAAGGGTGCTTTACACTACAGTTTTTAAACTGCAACATTAACACCCCTCCTTCAGAGTGCAGGCACTGTACTTCCATCTCCAGGACTCAAGTCCGGCCTGCCGGTTTCCCTGAACCCCTTCATAAATGTTACTTTCCTCACACTCCAACAGCATGTCAAGTATTAAAAACCATTTGTCTCCATTCACTCCTATCAAAACACGCTCACGCATGCCTGCTGGAAGTCCGAGCCCCTTGCACACAAAACCTCCTTTACCCCTCCCTCCAACCTTTCCTAGGCCGACCCCACCCCGCCTTCCTTCCACTACAGACTGATACACTCTTGAAGTCATTCTGTTTCGCTCCATTCTCTCTACATGTCCGAACCACCTCAACAACCCTTCCTCAACCCTCTGGACAACAGTTTTGGTAATCCCGCACCTCCTCCTAACTTCCAAACTACGAAATCTCTGCATTATATTCATACCACACATTGCCCTCGACATGACATCTCCACTGCCTCCAGCCTTCTCCTCGCTGCGAACATTCATCACCCATGCTTCACACCCATATAAGAGCGTTGGTAAAACATTCCCCTCTTTGCCTCCAAGGACAAAGTTCTTTGTCTCCACAGACTCCTAAGCGCACCACTCACCCTTTTCCCCTCATCAATTCTATGATTCACCTCATCTTTCATAGACCCATCCAGTGACACGTCCACTCCCAAATATCTGAATTCATTCACCTCCTCCATACTCTCTCCCTCCAATCTGATATCCAATCTTTCATCACCTAATCTTTTTGTTATCCTCATAACCGTACACTTTCCTGTATTCACTTTTAATTTTCTTCTTTTGCACACCCTACCAAATTCATCCACCAATCTCTGCAACTTCTCTTCAGAATCTCCCAGGGCACAGTGTCATCAGCAAAGAGCAGCTGTGACAACTCCCCACTTTATGGTGATTCTTTATCTTTTAACTTCACGCCTCTTGCCAAGACCCTCACATTTACTTCTCTTACAACCCCATCTATAAATATATTAAACAACCACGGTGACATCACACATCCTTGTCTAAGGCCTACTTTTACTGGGAAATAATTTCCCTCTTTCCTACATACTCTAACTTGAGCCTCACTATCCTCGTAAAAACTCTCACTGCTTTCCAGTAACCTACCTCCTACACCATACACCTGCAACATCTGCCACATTGCCCCCCCTAACCACCCTGTCATACGCCTTTTCCAAATCCATAAACGCCACAAAGACCTCTTTAGCCTTATCTAAATACTGTTCACTTATATGTTTCACTGTAAACACCTGGTCCACACACCCCCTACCTTATTTAAATTAATTTAAATTAAATTAATTCGTTCCAGTGGAATTCTAGGCATGAGAAAATACTTTAATAATTTCCCTAATATCATCTCTACAGCTTATTTATCTATCACAATTCATGTAATATGACAATAAACAATATTAATAACATAGAAACATGATATATACATTAGAATGAATAAAATGTAAGTCATTAGGTATGTGGCTAGTGGTGGTGGCAGCAGCCATTGTTGTTGAGGTTTAAAGGCCCACCACAGCTGCCATTCCTGCTCCTGACTACATGTGTAGAGAACCTAGGATAACCCAAAAAAGTCAGACAGAGTGACTCGTAAGTGCTACACTCTTAACCCTTTGAGGGTTTCGGCCGTACTAGTATGGCTTACGACTCAGGGTTTTTGACGTACTAGTACGCCTAAATTCTAGCGCCCTCAAATCTAGTGGGAGAAAGCTGGTAGGCCTACATATGAAAGAATGGGTCTATGTGGTCAGTGTGCACAGTATAAAAAAAATCTTTCAGCACACAGTTCATGATAAAAAAAAAACTGACCGTTTTTTTGGAATAAAACAGCGATTTTGCACTGTATTTTCGTATGGTATTTATTGTTGTATTCTAGTTTTCTTGGTCTCATTTTATAGAATGGAAGAAACTGAGATGATTTTGACTGGTTTTACAATGAAAAGTACCTTGAAATTGAGCTCAAAGTAGCAAAAATGTTCGATTTTTACCAAAGTTCAAAAGTAAACAAATCATGCCAAGCGTCCAATACACGTCAACTGGTGAGTCTAATATTCTTTCGCAAGTGCGCCAATATTATTTATACCATTTTTTACACTAATGCAGTAGTCTGCATAACAGTAAATCTTCTATTTTTTGTGAGAATAAAAATTCAAAGTGGAAAGCAAAAGAATGTAAGAGGGGCCTTGAGACATGACTAATGAACAGAGGAAATGTCATTTTAGTGCCAGGAATGTCTTTGTTTATTCTGGACCCTATTGGAAATTGGCATCTTTTGAAATTTGTGTGAAATTGGCAAAATTGCTAAATTCTGACCACTGTACTGGATAGTTGAAACTGGTAAATGGCTGGTTTCTTGCATCATTCGATAGAAAAAATGGAGATTCTAGCAAAATATTCATGTTTTTTGTCGACTAGTACAGTGGAATTGGCCGAAAATGGGGCTCAAAGTGGGCAAAATCGCCAATGCGTAAACATTGCCGAGACCGCTAACTTAGTGAGAGCATAATTCCGTTAGTGTTCCATCAATTTCATACTTTTGGTGTCATTATGATAGGGAAAAGATTCTCTATCTTTTCATAAGAATTTTTTTTTTTTTTAAATTTGGCCGACCCTGAGAACGAGTCTCGGAGAGGGCCTGTCGACCCTCAAGGGTTAATGCTTCACTTAATTGCTACACTCATAATGCTACACTTTGCACTGCTGCTTCATGTTGTCTGCCATGATACCTCATGATGTCTACTATTGATGTCACCAAAGAATCGAACATTTCTGCTATTTTGAGCTCAATTTTAAAGTACTTTTCATTGTGAAACCAATTAACCCTTTGAGGGTCGACAGGCCCTCTCCGAAAGTCGTTCTCAGGGTTGGCCAAATTTAAAAAAAAAAAAAATTATTTTCTCTTATGAAAAGATAGAGAATCGTTTTCCGATCATAAAGACACCAAAAGTTTGAAATTTGATAGAAAACTTACGGAATTATGCTCTCGCAAAGTTAGCGGTCTCGGCGATGTTTACGCATCGGCGATTTTGCCCACTTTGAGCCCCATTTTCGGCCAATTTCACTGTACTAGTCGACAAAAAACATGAATATTTCGCTAGAACTCCATTTTTTCTATCGAATGGGTGCAAGAAACCACCCATTTATGAAATTCAACTATCCAGTACAGTGGTCAGAATTTAGCAATTTTGTCAATTTCACACAAATTTCAAAAGATGCCAATTTCCGAATAGGGTCCAGAGTAAACAAGAAAGACATTCCTGGCACTAAAATGACATTTCCTCTAGTCATTAGTCACGTCTCAAGGCCCCTCTTATATTCTTTTGCTTTCCACTTTGAATTTTTATTTTCACAAAAAATATAAGATTTACTGTTATGCAGACTACTGCATTAGTGTAAAAAATGGTATAATATTATTGGTGCACTTGTGAAAGAATATTAGACTCACCAGTTGACGTGTATTGCACGCTTGGCAACGATTTTGTTTACTTTTGAAGTTTGGTAAAAATCGAACATTTCTGCTACTTTGAGCTCAATTTCAAGGCACCATTCATTGTAAAACCAGTCAAAATCAATCTCAATTTCTGTAATATGTCTTCCATTCTATAAAAATGAGACCAAGAAAACTAGAATACAACAATAAATACCATACGAAAATACACTGCAAATTTGCTGATTTATTCAAAAAAAATCGTCAAGTTTTTTTTTCTCATTATGCACTGTGTGCTGCAGGATTTTTTTTAGACTGTGCCACTGACCACATAGACCCATTCTTTCATATGAAGGCCTACCAGCTTTCTCCCACTAGATTTGAGGCTGCTAGAATTTATGAGTACTAGTACGTCAAAAACCCCTACGCGTAAGACGTACTAGTACGACCAAAACCCTCAAAGGGTTAAAATCATATTTATTTTTGTAGTATATCTTCCATTCTATCACACGAGACCAAATAAAACGAGAATACAACCATAAAAACCATACGAAAATATATCCACTAAGGGGAGGCTAATGCTGAGAAGTGAACTCCGTTATTTATGGTCCGATTTCTTTCATTTTTGGTGTACGTTAAGAAGCATATTTTCATCATACATTGCCCAAGTTTCAATAAGATAGTCCAACAAACAACTGAGATCCTATTCCCTAAATCAAGAGCAAGAGCCCCCTTTCCAGTGTCAATTAACCTCCATGAGGCACGCTCGCAAAAAATCGATCGAGCAGCCTGCTCGTATCTGGAAAAACTCGCACGTGGATGCACTCGTAAGTAGAGGTTCCACTGTAATAGTATAATATAATACAATAATAATAATAATAATAATAATATGTAAAATAGTAATATATAATAATAATGTACTACATAACAATAATAATAATAGACGACTTCAAAAGACTGTCACTAGATGGCAGTGCTTACCACAACAAAGAGGGAGCGGTTGAGGCCGCCTCCACCTGTTACATAATGACATATTTTATTCATTCTAGAGCATATATCAGGTTTCTATGTTACTGTTTGTTATGTCATATTAGATGAACTGTGATAGATAAATAAGCTGTATAGATGATATTAGCGAAACTATTCAAGAAGTATTTTGTCCAGTCTCCAGACAAACTCTCGTCCACCGCTGACAACCGCCCATACCCCTACATGAATGACAGATTTTATTCATTTTAGAGTATATATCAGGTTTCTATGTTATTTATATTGTTTATGTCATATTAGATGAAGTGAGATAGATAAATAAGCCGTAGAGTTGATATTAGCGAAATTGTTGAAGTACAGAATTCAATTGGAACGGATTAATTGCATTTCAGTTAATTTAAATGAGGAAAATTGACTCTGCAAACGAGCAAATCCAGTTGCGAGCAAGGTCATGGGATGGATTAAACTCGCAAGTAGAGATTCCACTGTATAAGACATAAACAAACATGGCACAAATAATAGCACTGTCACTTGCTCAGCAATCTGGGAGTGGCCCATACACCACAAACCAACAGGTTTATTGGCCACTCTCTGAGACAGTGACAAGCAGATGGAAAGACAGACACACAGGCAAAGACAGATAAGCAGAACTAGACAGACAGATAGATGTACAGGTAGACAGACAGATGTACAGATAGACAGACAGACAGATAGATAGACTGACAGACAGACATACAGAGACATGTTTGTGTACAATAGTAAAAACATATGAAGGCCAGATTCTCCCCTCCAGCAGGGCACATTTATCAAATGTCACTTGTTATCTGACGCTTGTCATAACAAAAATTCTTCAAGTTCATATTATACTCCAGGCACACACACAAGATAGTAAAACAGATAAGCTGAACTGGACAGACAGATAAGCAGAGCTAGGCAGACAGACAGACAGATAGATGTACAGATACACAGATAGACAGATGTACAGATAGACAGATAGATGAATAGATGTACAGATAGACAGACAGGCAGGCAGACAGACAGACAGACAGACAGACAGACATACAGAGACATGTTTGTGTGCAAGAGTAAAAACATATGAAGGCAAGGTTCCCCCCTCCAGCATCCAGCGTACATTCATCAAATGTCACTTGTTATCTGACGTTGTCATAACAACCATTCTTCAAGGGACACACAGAAGACAAAGACAGATAAATGAACTAGACAGACAGATAAGCTGAACTAGACAGACAGATAAGCAGAGCCTGGCAGACAGACAGATAGATAGACAGATATACAAAGACATGTTTGTGTGCAAGGGTAAAAACATATAAAGGCAATAACACATTCTTCAAGGAGGTTCATACTCCAGCATGTCTAAAACATTGCTGGGACCTATAAATACTTTGTTTATATTTCTAGACAATAGTCAATGACTGGGGCAGGTACAAATGTTCACCTGTCAGTGTGATTGTTACTATTTGAGTACTATTTCAGTACATAATATTAGTGTCAGAACAAAGATTGGCTATGAAATCACAAGAACTATTATAAATTGTAATTATCAGAACATAAAAAGTAAATTAAAATAAAAACGAGGAAAAAAGGTAAATCGACAACACTTCTGCAAGCAGCAAGACTGGATGTTGCCATCAGGTGAGCATCCAGAGCCAACTTCACGATCATGTATCTCTTTAAAAATACTGGCCCTTAAAATATTTTTTCTTTTTTTGGGGGGTCTTATACCACACAGAAAATTGTTGTCTTTATTTATTTATTTATTTATTTAAAAATTTGAGCACACATACAGAGGTACAAAAAATACAGATAAGAGCAGCATGCCAAAGCCACTTATACTATGCATAGCATTACGGGCTGGCTTAAAATTAACTTAAGATGAACTAAGCAATGATGACATCAGTGATAAAACTTTAATGTAAACAGATTACTATAAAGCACAAGTGAGTATTACAAAGACAGGTCATATGGTTGTATGCATTGTTGTACATTCAGTAGAATGGAGTATTCTGTTAGGTAGTGTATTTAAAAAATAATAAAGTTAGATTGGGTTTTAGGTTTAACATTTATGTGATATAATTGTGAGAAACATTTAAGATATACAATTTATAAGGTTCAGTTATTCAGTATTTATTTGGTTTTGGGTGAGTAAGTGATCTTTGAGAAGAGACTTGAATTTATAAAAAAGGTAGTGTTTCTTTTATATTTACAGGTAATGAGTTCCCGATTTTAGGGCCTTTTATGTGCATTGAGTTTTTTGCATAGTGTGAGATGGACACGAGGAACATCAAAGAGTGATCTGTGCCTTGTGTTATTTGGGCATGTGTTCTGTTGAGGTTGGCAAGGAGATGTTTGAGGGGAGGGTTAATATCAGAGTTAAGTGTTCTATGTATGTAATAGGTGCAGTAATAAGTATGAATGTTTTGTATGGTGAGTAGGTTTAGTGTATTGAATATTGGTGGAGTGTGCTGCCTATAGTGAGAATTTGTTATCATTAAAACAAAAAATTATTTTTTTATTTTTCAAAATATTCAGAGCACCACGCAGGTGAATGTAGATCTATGTTTGGACAGTTTAAAACCCCTTTTAGGGTCCGTCCCGTAGATCTACGGCTTTACATTCAGGGTCCAAACCGTAGATCTACACCAAATTCTAGCGGCGTCAAAATTTAGCGCGAGAAGGCTGGTAGGCCTACTCTGAGAGAATGGGTCTGGGTGGTCAGTGTGCACACCATAGAAAAAAATTTGGACACCCACATGGCATTGTGGGAAAAGCCAGCAAAGTAGCTTTGTTCACTGTGCCTGGCGGCAAGGAAGCTCTCACTCCCCACTCACTCTCCGGGCAAATTTGACACTCCTCTTCACAACTTACAGTTCTAAGACTAATGGAGTGAGCTGAAGACGAATTCTATGGTTTTTGAACCATATGGTACCATTGTGCCATATGGTACAATGGTGCCATATCATACAATGGTATATGGTTGCAATGGTATCATATGGTAGAGTGGTACCATATGGTACAATGTACCATAAAGTACATTATACCATATGGTACATTATACCATATGGTACAGGGTACAGAGACCCTAATGGAAATAAGTCTGTCTGACTTTTTTGGGTTATAATAGGTTCTCCAAAATATGCTGCTAAGTATGATATTCTATGTAACTTTATTTGTGTATAACTAAATAAACTTACTTATGATGCCACATGCACTTGAGTAAGTTTATTCAGGTGTACAGAAATACAATTACATATACGTATTATCATACATAGCAGCTACATATAAAATCCTAGGATAACCAAAAAAGTCAGGGTGACTTATTTCCATAGTTATTCCTGTATCTGTTACCATATGGTACCCTGTGCCATATGGTACCCTGTACCATATGGTACCCTGTACCATATGGTACCCTGTATCTTTATGGTACCCTGCACCATATGTTATCCTGTACCATATGGTACCCTGTATCATATGTTTATCCTGTACTGCATGGTACCCTATACCATATACAATGTACCATATGGTACCCTGTAACAAATGATACCATGTACCATATGGTCAATGGGTGTTGGTGGCATGAGACACCAGCCAAGACTGAGTGAGTGGCGACGCAAGCTAGCTACTGACTCCGCAGTTTCCCAGACAAAGTTGTTTTGTCATCCACCTCAAGGAACACGTCAAGTTCCTGTACACTTGTAAAATTTATAATAGAACATTACTAATATACAACATTTTTGCATATTTTTGTTGTAAACAACTATTGTAAACAAAATAATAATGAAAATATTAGTGTGATTATTGTGTTGAATACAACAGAACCATATGGTACAATGAACCATATGGTTATCATTGTACTGTATGGTAAAATGTACCATATGGTACCATTGCATCACATGGTCCCATATGGTACCATAAGGTACCATTGCTTTCATATGGTACCACTGTACCAAATGGTGCCATTGTACCATATGGTACCATTGTATCATATAGTACCATTGTACGTGTGCCATTGTACAATATGGTACCATTGTATCATTGTGCCATTGTACCATATGGCACTATTGCACCCTATGGCACCATTGTACTATATGGTACCGTTGTATTAACACAATAACCGCACTAATATTTTTATAATTTTCTTTACAATAAACTTGTTTACAAGTTTTGTAAGCAATATAATGGTAAACAAATTAGTGCATTTATTGTGTTGAATACAATGAGTGTACACTTATACAATATACATTATACTGGTCTCAAGGCCACAAATGTTATTAGAAACAAAAAAAAAAGTAGAAAAGTAAAAGAAAAAAGTAAGAAAAAAGAAAAAATAAAAAATGGGATTTTGCCTAAGTCATTGATGTTGCCGCCACTCGGTCATTTTGGGTCAACTTCCCGCCGCTGTATCTCGGTAAGTACTGATCAGAAAATTTTTTTTTTTGACTTATTACCTACACAAAAATATACTCTTTAATTCTGTAAGAAAAAATCATTTTTTTTTTTTTCAAAATTTCTTGGACATGGAGCACCACTTCAGATTTTGGCCTTGGACCTGAAGGGGTTAATCTTTTGACTGTTTCAGCTTAACCCCTTGACTGTCGCAACCCCCAATCCTGAGGTGTCTCCTGGTGTCGCAAAATTTAAAAAAAAAAAAAAAAAAAAAAAAAAAAAAAATTCTTATGAAATTTTAGAGAATCTTTTCCTGATTGCAATGACACCAAAAAAATGAAATTTGATGGAAAACTGATGGAATTATGCTCTCGCGAAGTTAGCGACCTCGGTGATATTTACAAATTGTCAATTTCATCCACTTTGAGCCCTATTTTCGGCTAATTCTGTTGTCCCAGTTGACCAAACTCATAGCTATTTCTTTAGAACTCCATGTTTTCTATTGATTGAGTACAAGAAACTGCCCATTTACCGATTTCAACTACCCAATAATGTGGTCAGAAATTTGCAATTTGGCCAATTTCATGAAAATTAAAAAATATGACAATTTAAAAGTAAGGTCCAGAATGAACAATGCAGACATTCCTGGCTCTAAAATAACATTTTCTTTGTTCATCAGTCATGTCTCCAGGCCCCTCTAATTATTACTCTTGCTTTCTATTTTGAATTTTTATTCAAACAAAAAATAGAAGACTTACTATTATGCAGACTACTGCAATACTGTAATAATGTATAAATAACATCAACCATTCATGACTGCATATTAGAATGGCTAGTTGGACATTTATTGGACAATGACATCATTTGTTTACTTTTGAACATTGGCAAAAATCAAACTTTCCCCTACTTTGAGCTCCATTTCCAGGTTCTTTTATAGGAAAATCAATCAAAATCACCTCTATTTCTATAATATGTTTTCCATTTCTATCAAATGAGACTAAGAAAACGAGAATACAGCCATAAATACTATATGAAAATAGACCACAAAGTCGGCATTTTAATTAAAAAAAAAACGGTCGGAGGTTTTTTTTTTCTCATTATGCACTGGGTGCTCCAGGTTTTTTTTTTTTATATGGTGCACAGTGACCACAAAGACCATTCTCTCACATGTGGGCCTACCAGCTTTCTCCTGCTTGATTTGAAGCCGCTAGAATTTATGAGTATATATACGTCAAACACGGTACCTCATAAGACGTATATATACGGCTGCGACGGTCAAGGGGTTAATTAACCCTTTGAGGGTCGACAGGCCCTCTCCGAAACTCGTTCTCAGGGTCGGCCAAATTTCAAAAAAAAAAAAATTATTTTTTCTTATGAAAAAATAGAGTTTTTTTTTCTAAACATTATAGGATAAACAAAAAAAATTTACCATCAATACTTACGGAGATATGGATGCATGAAGTTTGCAGAAAATGAGCCGCGTATGGCAACAGCAGCGACTGCCGCTCACCCGGTAAACTTTAGTTTACTTGTATTTGAAGGTTTGTTGTTTTTTTCACTATTTTATTTTTTCACATAACTTATGTGGCCTATGAGACCAAAGTAAGGTGCAATGTACATATATACACTCGTTGTATACAACACAATAAGCACACAAACATAATTATCAATATATTGTTTACAAAAACTTGTTTACAAAAACAAACAATACAAAACATTGTTTATTATTATTGTTCTATAATATATATTTCCAATATACAGTCACTGAACATATTCCTATTAGTTCTGCAGCTTGTGGAACTCTGAAACATGGTGTCATACACAATGGTGTTTTATCTTTTCCCTCATTCTATCTCTTTCAATCTGTCTATCTCTTTCTATCTCTGTCTATCTCTGTCTCACAGGTAACATAAATACAAGTATACATAGTATAAATTACCTAGGATAACCCAAGAAATCCAGACAAAGTGCTATACTCTGCTTGAAGATGTGAGTAAAAGTGATGACACAGTCTTGTGGCTCTCTGAGACAGAGAGCTAGACGGATAGACAGATAGACAGGGAGCTTGACAGACAGACAAATAGACAGACAGAAATGTTAGTGTACCAGTACCAGTGTACTAGTGTTCACCCTCCTCCTCCTCTTCCTTCTCTTCCCCCTACTCTTCCTCCTCTTCCCCCTACTCTTCCTCTTCCTCTTCCTCCTCCTCCTCTTCCTCCTCCTCCTTTTTCTTCTCTCCTCCTACTCTTCCTCTTCCTCCTTACTCTTCCTCCTCCTCCTCCTCTTCTTCCTCTTCCTCCTCTTCCCCCTAATCTTCCTCCTACTATTCCTCTTCCTCCTCCTCTTCCTCTTATTCCTCTTCTCCTACTCTTCCTCTTCCTCCTCCTCTTTCCTCTTCTTCCCTTCTTTCCCCCCTACTCTTCCTCCTCTCCTTCTCCTCCTCCTCCATAGTGTAAATTACCAGGAGTCGGCAGCTGTCAAAATGACATATTGTCTCATTACTCACTCTCCTCCCCGCCTGTCAAAACAATGGGGTCGGATGCTGCTTCCCTTCCTCCATTCTATCTAATTATCTTTCTCCCTCATTCTATCTGTCTTTTTATCTCTGTCTCACAGGTACACATAAATACAAGTATACATAGTATAAATTACCTAGGATAACCCAAGAAACCCAGACAAAGTGCTATACTCTGCTTGAAGATGTGAGTAAAAGTGATGACACAGTCTTGTGGCTCTCTGAGACAGAGAGCCTAGACGGATAGACAGGGAGCTTGACAGACAGGCAAATAGACAGACAGAATGTTAGTATACCAGCAAAAACAAAGGGAGGGAGATGTTTATCTCATCTTTTGGCATCAGCTCTACCCTCATTTACCCTCATCAAACGTCAGCACTTATCAGATGTTATCTCCCCTTATCTTGTTACTGTCATGGGTGAACATTTATTATTACCTATTATTATTATTATGTATTATTATTATTATGTATTATTATTATTATGTATTATTGTTATCATTACGTATTCTTTCTTCTTCCTTCCTCCTCCTCCTCTTCCTTTTTCCTCCCTCCTTCTCCTCCTCCTCCTTCCCCTCCTCTTCTTCCTCCTCCTCCTCCTCTTCTTCTCCTCCTCCTCCCTCCTCTGCCTCCTCCTCCTCTTGCCCCCTCCTCCCTTTCCTCCTTCCCT
>NC_069408.1:73667174-73694158 GCF_026875155.1 Cherax quadricarinatus
CATACCTTGGAGAAGAAATGCCGACCGGCATATCCTGTCAGGAGTTCACACTTTTCTTAAGAACTGCCATGTACAATTTTTATGTATATCTCACTACACTACAAATCTCCTGTGAGCTGTTTCTCCGTCAACCATGTCAACAGCAGCTTTTCCATCTTTTCATTGACAAAGGTCCACTGCTTAGAAATTACTGTAATGCCCTTTGCTGGCGCTATAGCCTTTATAGACTCCTGCCTTAGTTATGTACATATAGTAGAGGGGCTATGCTTGTACTCAACTTGAGAAGTCCTCAACCCTCGTACCTAGTCTGTGCTTATTAACCCCTAAATGGTCCAAACATATACAGTGGACCCCCGGTTAACGAACTTTTTTCATTCCAGTAGTATGTTCAGGTGCCAGTACTGACCGAATTTTTTCCCATAAGGAATATTGTGAAGTAGATTAGTCCATTTCAGACCCCCAAACATACACGTACAAACGCACTTACATAAATACACTTACATAATTGGACGCATTTGGAGGTGATCGTTAAGCGGGGGTCCACTGTATATACATTCTTACGCGTAGCGCCCCAAACGTAATGTACGTTTTAATTTTCCTGTCTCCAAATTTGGCACGATTGCCCTGAGATGCCTGGTCAGCATAGAATGGGTCTTACCACTCGGTGTGCACCATATTAAAAAAAATCTGGGACACTTAGTACCTTGTGTCTTTTTTCTATAAAAAGTTTTTTTTTTTTTTTTTGTCAAAATATTCAGGGCACTGCGCAAGTGAACGTATATATACTTTTTGGACCATTTAAGGGTTAATCATTTCTTGCTTTAATTCCATGCAAATCATCCTCTTTTTCTTCTCGGCACTGTTCACTGCACTTGCTTTCTTAGGACCCATGGTCAGAAGAAAGAAATCTGGGTGAATTAACTGCACAAAAACGTAAGGAAATCACGAAAAATTCCTTGCCACCGCAAGAGTAGCTACGTAAGCACATGTGCACTGGTGACCACTGTTTTGATTGACACTGCTATCTGGTGGTGGTGTTGTCAAACTAAAATTATATGCAGTACGTACATACAAGTGCAGTGGACCCCCGTCTTACGATGGCATCGCGTTACTTTAAACCCGCCATACGATACATTTTAACGCAAAAATTTTGCCTCGCCTCACGCTAAAAAACTTGCCTTACGTGATTCGTCCAGGACGCGTCCCATGTGGTGGCCTCAGCGCCAGTGTTTGCAAGCCAGTCAGTGCGGTCGCATCTACGCATACATTCGGTACATTTCACATTATCCCAGTGTTTTAGTGCTTGTAACTGCAAAATAAGCCACCATGGATCACAAGAAAGCTTCTAGTGCCATCCCAGTGGGTAAAAAGTGTGAGAATTAGTATGGAATTGAAAAGAGAGATTAAGGAAATATGTGCAAAGTGGGTTGAACTGCAAATCTTTATGGATGAAAATCACCCTCACACAGCTATTGCAAGCCGTGCTGGTGACTATTACAATGACAATGTTGTGAGCCACTTTAGACAAATCATAAACGAACGAGAGGTACAGAGCTCTATGGACAGATATGTTGTGCGACAGAAGTCCAGTGACTCTCAAGCTGGTCCTAGTGGCATTAAAAGAAGAAGGGAAGTAACCCCGGAAATGGACTTGATACCTCAAGTCCTAATGGAAGGGAATTCCCCTTCTAAACAATAACTTCCACACTCTCCCCTCCCCCCATCCCATCAATCATCACCAGACCTACAATAAAGGTAAGTGTCATGTGTATTCTATTCTTAGTAGATTATTAATTGCACATGTCTTCTTCAGTTTGTGTGTATTAAAATTAATATTTCATGTGGTAATTTTTTTTTTTCATACTTTGGGGCGTCTTGCATGGATTAATTTGATTTCCATCATTTCTTATGGGGAAAATTAATTTGCCTTACAATAACTTCGGCATACGATGAGCTCTCAGGAACAGATTAATATCGTAAGGCGGGGGTCCACTGTACTATTATTATAATTATTGTTGTACTATTACGTATTATTATATATTATTTTATTATTATTACAATAGGGCCCCACTTATACGGCAGGTTAGGTTCCAGGCTACCGCCGTAAAGCGGAAATTGCCGTAAAGTGGAACACCCTTTTTTTCACTTATAAATGCATACAAATACTAGATAAGTTTAAACTAACATATATTAAGTTAGCAAAAGAACTAGGCATCAAAAAACAATAAAAAAGTACAATACACACATAGTACACTCATTACTTACCTTAAAATATTTATAGTCTTAATCTAGGGTGAGACAAGTAGTATTTATTGTAAGAAATCAAGTGTGGTATGTATGGTAGTCAGCCGGGCTAACATACCAGGCCACCCCACCTACACATAATATTCTATTACATTTAAGCATCCTAGAGTGATAAAATGCATATACAGTTTACTCATTACTTCCCACACATACTATTCTATGATATTTAAGCATCCCAGAGTGATAAAATGTATATACAGTTCACTCATTACTTACCTTAAAATATTTGTAGTCTTAAGGGGTAATTAGCACTCACTCAGCGCAAATGAAAAATTTTGTCGAAAAATTCACAAACTGAGTTAATCTTATAGAAAAAATAGCTTAACTCTCTGGCAACACAATGGTACCAGAATCATTGTTCTACGACATTCCTACAAGGAATTATGGTCATTTAAAACACCTAGGGTGATGTCACCACCCGCGGCAGGTGTGCTCACCTGTCGTCAATTTTTTTTTTCCGTTTTTTTTTCGTGTATTTATTGTATTATTCTTTCTAAGATAATAATTGACGATTTGGCATCATAATACAGTGGGTGGGTCTTATCCGTAGAGTTCCAACCAACCAGGAACCTCCCGACACCATTTTGCTGACGTCATGGAAAATTCCAGTCTCGGGGTGGCCGGGGAATATGGCTCAATGTAACGCTATTATAGCTTCTACGGCTTATTTATCTAACACAATTGATCTAATATGACATAATAAACAATATAAATAACAAAGAAATATGGTAAATACTCCAGAATGAATAATATATGGCATATTCTCAGAGCGCTCCATCGGGAATAATAGATTCCCATTCTCAGAGAGGGGCTTCCATTCTCTTTCTTTCACCTCCAGGGTCCTTATATTAAAGAAAACGAACATGGGTAACTATGATATACACTCGTACTGCTGAGAAAAATATTATTTTCTCGAAAAAAAAAAAAAATCGGTGGTCCGGCTGTTTCGCGGATTATCTCGGAAGTAAGTTATTCACATATATGAGCCACTAAATTCGTTAATAATAGCAGGAATGTAATGAAATTCACAGAGAACATAAAGGAAAGATTGTTTTACAATCAAATGGAGGCCTTTTTGAGATATCATAATTTGTTTTTGATTTTTGTGAGGGCAAAAGTCAAGATATTTGGCTGAATGTCAAAACCATACAAACTTTATTTTTTTTTTAAGAATAAAGAAAGGATAAATTACAGTTCGGACTCCATTAGAAATACAGTTTAGCATTGTTTTATGCGTAGAAAATGCCAAAACAGCTTCTCCAAGTCCCATTACGAAGTTACTGTTCAATATGTATGATTATTAGTAAATAATTTTTTTCTCAGTTGTTTTCTGAGCTATCTTATTGAAACTTGGTCACATTACTATTGAAAGGTGCTTCTTTACGTACAAAAAAAATGAAAGAAATCGAACGAAAAATAAAAAAGTTCATGTGTTAGGGTCAGGGGTGAGTAAACGAGATAACACGAATAAATAAGAGAGAGAGAGAATGAGTACATGAGAGAGGACTGGTGAAGAGTTATGCAAACAAACCAGGCAAACATTAGTTTTGTAAACAAACAAAGTGTACACGTCTAGTTTGTGTACAAGTTACATTGTATACAAGTTGTCTCTACACTGATACAGTAGAATAAATAAATTAGAACACTCCCATTCTCATGTATCACCATTTTTAGAAGAAATGACGCTCTGAGTGAAGGCAATGGAAATAAGTCAGTCTGACTTTTTGGGGTTATTCTAGGTTCTCTACACATAAGCTTTTATGTATGATAATCTATGTAACTGTATTTGTGTTTACCTGAATAAATTTACTTACATACATACGAAAGGAATAATTTTCTACAGTTACCCCTAGTAACACATTTTCTCTTATGTTAGACTAGAGAAAACGTTATTCTTGCCGTCACTTGTACAAGTTATCTGGCTACATCTCATATTTATGTTTATTCTATTGTGGGGTTTATTTATCATCTTTATATGTTATGTATCATGCAAAACAACCACTGTGAAGGAGTAGTGAAATTCCAAGCACTTTTGTGACTACTCACATAGTCAAGGAACTATGAAAGTAATGCATCAAAGGAAGGCAATTAAAGGGCTTAGACTACACCTCACAGTCAGCCCCCACAACAAAGAAACACCTGACGTGCGACAATACCGGACTCATAAGAAAAGAGGAACACTGCAGTAGGTCTGCTGGTCCAACTAGACAGGTCCTCATGACATCCCACTAACAAAATATTCTACCTGAGAAATAAGGCTTATTATTTGTCCAATGTATTATTACACTCTAACCAAATTTTATTAATTATAAATGAGTCTAATTTATATAAACCTAAGGAAATATTCATATCATGTTTATTATATAATTTTGAAAAAACTATCATGGATGGATTAATGAAAATTTGTATATTAACATAATATATGACATTTAAATGAGACTCAGTGATTATTATCAATACTAATATGACACCTCGAGACATAAGACACTCTTACTGATTTTAATGTGTACCTGCATGCCAGCACAGTATGTAAGTTTATTTAGGTACAGGCATACATAAGTATAATTATCAGAGTATATATAAAATATGAAATAACTTTTAAAAACACTTGAAATTTTGGAGTTTCCAGACATAATGGAGGGACTTAGTGCTTACGGATCTCACAGAGAATGTAAACAAACCGGGCGGGGCACGGTGACCGTATTAGATAGTCAGGTGGGGGGAGTAGTATAGCGAGTTTTGGTCATAATTTTAAATGACCATATTAGCGGAATGCCGTAAAGCGAAACGCCATAAAGTGGGGCCCTACTGTATATAGTATATTATTATTATATTATACATTATTATTATGTACGTGGACCCTCGAATTTCATAATCCGTTTTCTGTGTGTAAAACTATAGTTATCCTCTATAAAATGTATTTTTTGTTTATATTTCCCATAAGAAAAAATGTAAATCCAATTAATCCATTCCAGACACCCAAAAATATTAACAAAAAATACATTTTATGGAGAATAACTTAGTTTTACATCCAGAAAAGGGATTACGAAATTCGAGGGTCCACTATATTATCATTATTATTAGTATAATAATAATAATAAAAATAATAATAATAGTAAAACTTTTCACCTGTATAGACTTAAGTAGTCTTAAGTAGGCATTTCTGCCCGAAATGCCTCAGCATGATAGTGGCTTTCTTTGCTCCAATCACATTATATGTAAACACACAATGTAACTTTTGCAAAGAAATATATACACCTACGATCCGACTTACGACCGAGTTCGGTTCCAAGAAACCAGTCGTAAGTCGAAATGGTTGTAAGTCGAACTTTACTACTGAATATCAACAAAACATTTTTGTAATGACTTTATTTTATTGCTTTATTTTGGTATTTCATGTTTTACTTTACTTTTTATGCTGTTAGTACTGTATTTTAACTGTAAGGTTTAGGATAAACACTGTGTACAACACAAATAGTTGTTTATTTCCCAGAAATTTGGCATAAAAAACATGGTCGTAAGTTGAGCAGGTCGTTAGTCGGATGGTAGGTGTATTTTATTTATTTATTTATTTAAGGAACCTCCCTTGAGGGGGGAAGTTCGCATCCTAAAGTAAAAAATCAACCTAAAGACGGTTCATATCCTGAAAAAATTCGCATGGTAGGTTTTCATAAGCCAAGGTTCCACTGTACAGTGGACCCTCGACCAACGATAGCATCGTATAATGGTAAATCCGGCTTGCGATACATTTTAATGTAAAAATTTTGCCTCGACTAGCGCTAAAAAACTCGACCAACGTGATTCGTTCCATTCGAGACGCGTCCACGTGTGGCCTGAGCACGCCTCACTTGTTCCATGGGTGCCAGTGTTTACAAGCCAGCCACCGCGGTCACATCCAAACATACAATCGAACATTTCATATTATCACAGCGTTTTTAGTGATTGCACCTGCAAAATAAGTCGCCATGGGCCCCAAGAAAGCTTCTAGTGCCAATCCTACAGCAAAAAGGGTGAGAATTACTATGGATATGAAGAAAGAGATCATTGCTAAGTATGAAAGTGGAGTGCGTGTCTCCGAGCTGGCCAGGTTGTGCACAAAACCCCAATCAACCATCGCTACTATTTATAATTATTTTTTTTTTATTAACACACTGGCCGATTCCCACCAATGCAGGGTGGTCCAAAAAAGAAAAACTTTCACCATCATTCACTCCATCACTGTCTTGCCAGAAGGGTGCTTTACACTACAGTTTTTAAACTGCAACATTAACACCCCTCCTTCAGAGTGCAGGCACTGTACTTCCCATCTCCAGGACTCAAGTCCGGCCTGCCAGTTTCCCTGAATCCCTTCATAAATTTTTACTTTGCTCACACTCCAACAGCACGTCAAGTATTAAAAACCATTTGTCTCTATTCACTCCTATCAAACACACTCACGCATGCCTGCTGGAAGTCCAAGCCCCTCGCACACAAAACCTCCTTTACCCCCTCCCTCCAACCTTTCCTAGGCCGACCCCTACCCCGGCTTCCTTCAACTACAGACTGATACACTCTTGAAGTCATTCTGTTTCGCTCCATTCTCTCCATTCCCCCATTCAAGGACTACACAGACAGTGAAGAATTGAAACCTGAACAAATGTTTAATTGTGACGAAACAGGCCTGTTTTGGAAGAAAATGCCAAGCAGGACCTACATTACTCAGGAGGAAAAGGCACTCCCAGGACATAAGCCTATGAAAGACAGGCTTACTCCGTTGATGTGTGCTAATGCTAGTGGTGATTGCAAATTGAAGCTTTATTGGTGATATCACTTGAAACTCCCAGAGTGTTAGTGGGGAGGATGTGGAGAGTTGGTGTAGGTAGGACAAATGTAAGAAACTAACCACTGATGAGCTGCTGATATCTTCAACAGCAAGAGGGCCAGACTGAGGAGGAAATGCTTCCAGAGGAGGGGATAGAGAAATTGAAGATGTTGTCTACTTCAAAGATTAAAGGAAATGTGTGCCAATGTGGCTTATAAAGTTGCAAACCGTTTTGATGACCAATCACCCTCACACTGCTATTGCCAGACGTGCTTGGTGACTATTACACTGACAATGTTGTGAAACACTTTAGGAATGTCATTAATGGAATGGGAGGTACAGGCCTCTTTGGACAGATATGTTGTGCAACTAGAGGTCCAGTGACTCTCAAAGCTAGTACCTGAGTGGCATTAAAGAGAAGGGAAGTAACCTCGGAAAAAGGACTTGACACCTCAAGTCCTAATGGAAGGGGATTCCCTTACTAACACTAACACCATCCAACACTCTCCCCTCCTCCCATTCCATCTATCACACCAGATCTTCATAAAGATAAGTGGTGTCATGTAATTGTACATGTCTTCTTCAGGTTGAGTGTGTTAAAATAATATTTCATGTGGTTTAACAAAATTTTTTTTGTTAATACTTTGGGGTGTCAGGAAACAGATTAATTTGATTTTCCATTATTTCTTATGGGGAAAATTAAACTTTACGATAATTTTGACTAACGATGAGCTTTCAGGAACGGATATTATGAATATTGTTGGTCGAAGGGTCACTGTATTTGTTTTTTAAGCAATTCAGTAACCAATTTCTTCTGTACTATCTCTATGCCTCACTTCTATATCTGATCATCTTCTGGTTTTCTCAATGGTACGTGCTTCATACATACCTTTGTATGTTCTGTATTAGCTTCTTTAGGGCTATGTTGGGTTTTAGGGTGCTCATGTTTGATTCACAGGTATGTCTGATAGTCTTGGTTTAATTTTTACCCAGGTCACTTCTATGGTTGTTAAAATTATAAATTTACTGAACATCCCATCTCTAACATTAGTGATGGCAGTTCTATCCCAGAGTTGACCCTTTCAGGGTTTCTGATGTACTAGTTCGGCTTACGCCTCAAGAGTTACTGATTGTACTAGTACAGTGGACCCGGTTAACGTTTTTAATCCTGTGAAGACGGGTCATCGTTAGCGAAATAATCGTTTATGCGAATGGAATTATCCCCATAAGAAATAATGGAAATTAAAATTAATCCCGTGCAAGACGCCCAAAAGTATGAAAAATATTTTTTTTTACCACATGAAATGTTAAATTTTAATACATCACAAACTGAAAAGGCATGCACAATTACATGCACACTTTACTTTTATGAGATCTGGTGATGATTGATAGGATGGGAGGAGGGGAGGGGTGAGCATTATCTTCTTACTGTTTAGAAGGGGGATCCCCTTCATTAGGATTGATGTAGCAAGATCCTTTTCTGGGTTACTTCCCTTCTTCTTTTTATATGCACTTGGAACAAGCTTGAGTGTCACTGGCCTCTGTCGCACAAAACAAATCTGTCCATAGAGCTCTGTACCTCCCGTACTTCAAGACTTTCCTTAAATGGGCCATAACATTGTCATTGAAATAGGTCACAAGCACGGATTGCATCAGCTGTGTCAGGGTGATTTTCATCTATAAAGGTTTTGCAGTTCAACCCCACTCTGCACACATTTCCTTAATCTTTGTTAAGTAGGCACAATGGATTCACCAACTGGCCATGGCTTCAGGGTTACCCCAAACCTTCAAAATCTTTCTAATTTTCCATCTAATTCTCACCCTTTTTACCACAGGGTTGGCACTTAGATAGAAGCTTTTACTTGGTCTTTTTATTAGGGGCCCATGGTCACTTATTTTCCAGAAACAGCACCGAAAAATACTGTAATAATAACGAAATATTCGAGTGTATAGCTTGGATGTTACCGCGGACGGCTGGTGGTAAAAACATGGGACGGAGCGGCATATGTGAGGCTGGATGAGGGCACATTGACGCGTTCTCGGACGAAATCGGTATGCGGGTTTTTTTAATCGGTATGCGGGGCAAAAAAATTTTGCGATAAAAGTAATCGTAGATGCGGAAAACTCGCTTTGCGATGTCATCGTTATGCGGGGGTCCACTGTACACCTAATTCTAGGCGCCTTCATATCTACGTCGAGAGAAAGAAAGCTGGTAGGCCCTACATATGAAAGAAGGGTCTATGTGGTCTTGTGTGCACAGTATAAAAAAAAACCTGCACCACACAGTGCATAATGAGAAAAAAAAAAAACTCTGGCCATGTTTTTGGTTTTACTGTAAACTCGGTCCAATCTATATATACGTTCTTACTCGCGCCCCCAAACGTATATATAACGTTTTAATTTTCCTGCTTCCAAATTCGGCACGTTGGCCTGAGATGCTGGTTCAGCATAGAATGGGTCTTAACAACAGTGTGTTGCAAGTATTAAAATTTGGCGCATTTAATTGAGCACCAGCATACAGCAAACGGTTGTGGCAAAACACAAGGATTCATGATTGTAATGTCTATTAACATCATCTTTTTACCCTTTCAGGGTCCGTGCCGTATATCTTTGGCTTTACGTTGAGGTTCCCCAAACCGTAGATCTAGCCTAAATTTTAGCGGCGTCAAAGTTAGCACAAGGCGGCTTGTAGGCCTACATTTGAGAGAATGGGTCTGGGGGTGGTCAGCGTTCGCACTATAGAAAAAAATCTGGACACCTGAATGGCACTGTGGGAACGCCGCCAAAGTAGCTTTGTTATCATGCCTGGCGGCAAGGAAGCTCTCCACTCTCCGCGCAAAATTCTGACTCTCCTCTTCACAATCTTACAGTTCTAAGGAACTGATGGAAGTGGATTAGAGGAATTTCTATTGGTTTTGAACCATATGGTTATCCATTGTATCACATGGTACAATGGTACCATATGTTACAATGGTACATATGGTACAATGGTTTAAATATGTACAATGGTACCATATGGTACATATATATTATATATATATATATATTATATATCATTATATAATATATATATAAATATATATATATATATATATATATATATTATATATATTTATATATATTCATGAACGAGAGAGAGAGAGAGAGGAGAGAGAGAGAGAGGAGAGAGAGAGAGGAAGAGAGAGAGATAGGAGAGATAGAGAGAGAGATAGAGAGGATAGGAGTGAGAGATAGAGAGTGGATAGAGAGAGGAGAGGATGAGGAGAGAGAGAGAGAGATATAGAGATAGATAGACAGATAAGGAGAGAGAGAGACGAGAGGATAGAGAGAAGAGAGCAGAGATGAGGAGAGAGAGACGAGAAGAGACTGAGAGAGAGAGAGAGAGAGACGAGACAAACGACAGACAGAGGAGAGAGACAAACGACAGACAGAGAGTGGAGAGTGAGAGACAGAGACAGATGAGAGAGACACAGAGACAGAGAGAGACAGAAACAGAGAGACAGAGGACAGAGAAAAAGAGAAGAGGAAGAGGAGGAAGCTGGAGGAGGAAGAGGAGGAGAGGTGGAAGGGGAGGAAGAGGATGGAAGAGCGAGGAGGGAGGAGGAGGAGGAGGAAGAGGAGAAGGAGGGAGGAGGAGGAGGAGGAGAGAGGGAGGAGGAGGGAGGAGGAGGAGGAGGAGGAGGAGGAGGAGGAGGAGGGAGGAGGAGGAGGAGGGAGAGGGGAGGAGGAGGAGGAGGAGGTGGTAGGGAGGAGGTGCGAAGAGGAGGAGGAGGGTGGTGGAGGTAGGAGGGAGGAGGAGGAGGGAGGAGCGAGGGGGGAGGAGAGAGGAGGGAGGAGGAGGGAGGAGGTGGGAGGAGGAGGGAGGAGGAGGAGGGAGGAGGAGGAGGAGGGAGGGAGGAGGAGGAGGCAGGAGGAGGAGGGAGGAGGGAGAGGAGGAGGAGGAGGGAGGAGGAGGGAGGAGGAGGGAGGAGGAGGAGGGAGGAGGAAGGAGGGAGGAGGAGGAGGGAGGAGGAGGGGGAGGAGGAGGAGGGAGGAGGAGGAGGGGAGGGAGGGGGAGGAGGGTGGGGGGGGGTGGGGGAGGCGGGAGGGGGAGGGGGGGGAGGGAGGGGGAGGGAGGGGGAGGAGGGAGGGGTGGAGGAGGGGGAGGAGGGAGGGGGAGGAAGGGAAGGGAGGGAGGAGGGAGGGGAGGAGGGAGGGGGAGGAGGGAGGGGGGGGAAGGAGGGAGGGGAGGAGGGAGGGGGAGGAGGGAGGGGGAGGAGGGAGGGGGAGGAGGGGAGGAGGATGAGGAGCGAGGATGAGGAGGCGGAGGAGGAGGAGGATGAGGAAGAGAAGGAGGGAGGAGGTGGAGGCAGCAGACAGAAAGAAGCAGCAGCAGCAGTATTAGTGGCAGAGATGGAAGGAAGTTGTATGAGGATGAGCAGTCAAATACAAAGACAAGGGTGAGCACTGCAAGGAGAAGCTAGGTGCCACGGAGGGAGAGCAAGAACACAGGTGGGGGGGAGATGGGAAAATTGAAAATAAATTAGGAACAGGAAACACAAGACTGGAGAAACGAAAGACAACCCAGAAGAGAAAAAAGAAAAGAGGAAAAGGGAAAGAGGGAGAGAAGAAATAAGGAGGAAGCAGGTTTAAAGTCATTGGTGTTCTGAAGTTTGGAAGCATTTTACATTTGGAGGAAGGCATCTGCAGTGATGATAGCCTGGACTAAGTTTCATAAAGGAACTGTTAGTAGTATTAGGAAGGATTTCAACCAGACGGCGATGTTGAAGTTGGAAAGTAAGGGAAGACAGTTTTAGCAGAAGACCAGTCAATAGGATGGCTGTGATGTCTGTCAGTGACAGAAAAGAGCATTGTTAGTGTCGGCAAGCTTAACTCTATTTTTGTTCATAGTCTGTCTGAAAGAGATCGGCAGTTTTCCAAGTATGAAGACAGGAGGTGCAATTTGGCCAATTTCACGCAAATTACCCCTTTGACTGTTTCAGGGCCACTCTCTGAACACTGTCATTCTATGTCGCCAAATATTCGGAAAAAAAAAAAAAAATATTTTTTTCTTATGAAAATGTTAGGGGACTATTTTTACTAGTGTTTAAGCCTAAAAAAAAAAAACTTTTTGCCTTCAGTATTACCGAGATATAGAGCCGCAAAAGTTGTGCAGAAATTGACGTATGCGTTTTGGCAACAGCGGCGATGCCACCCACCCGGTTTTCTGTTATTTACTCTAATTCTAAGGTTTCTTGCATTTTTCAATAGTTTTCTTGTCCAGGTAACTTATGTGGGCTGTGAAGACCAATGTAAGGTGCATGTTCAAAATATTTTTTTTTATACACTCATTATTTACAACACAAATAACAGACAAACTTTAATCACTATTAGTTTGGTAAACTTTTGTTTACACAAAACAACAATACAAAACAATGTTTATACTATTGTTCCATAATTATATACATATGTACAGTCACTAACCAGTTCCTAGATGCCTGCAGCTTGTGGAACTCTTTGAATACATGGGTATATGCGAGGGGCTCTTTCAACTCCTCACACATTAAAACGTGTGTTTCTTGCGTCGTTTGTGGGAGTTTTTTGTGTATGCATACATACATAACTCCTCTTCTGAGCATTTTTCTTGGCAGTTAGTAGGAAGGCTGTTGTATGGGGTTTTTATTGATCTCAGGCCTATACGAGACTGACGTCTGTGGGCGCTGGTCTCTATTGCAGGAGCTTGCATTCTTGGTACTTTGCATTATTTGTCTGATTATTTTTGGTGTTTGTTGGTCCTCAACTTGTAATATGTTATAAGCAATTTTGCATAGAGATATCAACAAGGATGGAAAAAAAAGTTTGATATACACTTATAACTCT
Source organism: Cherax quadricarinatus (assembly GCF_026875155.1). Taxonomy (NCBI): domain Eukaryota; kingdom Metazoa; phylum Arthropoda; class Malacostraca; order Decapoda; family Parastacidae; genus Cherax; species Cherax quadricarinatus. Next base: position 73,680,139 of record NC_069408.1, read on the forward strand.
TGCGTTCCACAGTCTGCAAACCCAAATCTCATGTCACATTTGTCCACTAAGCGCATATTGAGGTTGTAGTCCATGACAGATGCGGCTTTAAGAAATGGGTTCATTGGGTCTCTCTGTTTGGTCCTGCCACAGGGGTACCATTTCGTTTGTGTGAACTGATGTCAAACAAGTTGTGACTCACGATTTGTCCTGCCACCGAATGCCATGATGCATTGGCGAGCAAAGGCTTTGCCCTTCACCTCTGCGAGTGCCTGCGGCGAACCTTGATATGTTTTGCGATTATCCACGCACTGTGCCACACACATCTGTCAAGTTCACTCGCAAGAATTCACTGTGTAAGGGGCTTGATGTCCAGGTATCAGTAAAAAAACATATGCCCTTACCAAGATATGGTTCAATCATTGTTCGAACCACATAACCAGGATACCCCATTAACTCCTTGGTATCTCTCAACGTATTATGCCAGTGTACACAATAATATCTAAACAAGAACCACTTCTGCAATCACACAGTACAAATAGCTTTATACCAAACGTTTCCTCTTGCTGGTATATATGGCTTGAATGAGAGTCTTCCTTTGATAAAATCAAGGACTCATCAATAACAAGTTCCTGAAGGGATAAAATACATGCAGCGCTTTTGCTTTCAGGTTCATAAACACATTTCTTATCCTATATAACTGTCGCTTCTGTCAGGCCTGGTTTTGTCTGATAAGTGTAACATAACGTAACAGTATCAGGGAAAACGGATTGACACTATAATGTCACTAAAAACTGGAGTTGAAATCAGGCGATATGTTGTCAGGTATGTGGTGACAGTGTGCTTATATACATGTGGCATATGCATTATTGTGGCAAAAAAAAGGTACATCTCTGCCCCAACATTGTCTCCTTACCACTTGTGTAGCCGTGATTTTGGTGAGTGAATTGTATTTGCCCATGGTTGTAATCACAGTAGTATTTTGTTTCCATGACAATGATGCCATCAGAGGTTCATGGAAAATAAATCAAAGCAGTTCCAGTTCACTGGCCATTGTTCCCAAGTGGACAAGATGGCTTTATTCCATTTGTGTTTCAGCAAAAGTCATGGGGACTGGGAACAAACTCGTCACCGTCCTGCCAATCCCCAGATGCGGTCTGCTGGTGGGGTCTGGATATTGTACGTGGTTGTGGTCTGTGCAGGTTGTGGTGGTGAGGTTGTGCAAGTGTGGGGTAGGGGAGTGAGGAGGTTGTTCTGCCTGGAGTCAGCCACGTGGGGTAGTTGCGTGGCCCGGTGATGGTGCCACATGGGCCGTGCCACCCTCACTATCACCACCATGCCTCCTCCCTCCCACTGTCACCATTCATTACCCCATCGTTACAATATCGTCATCTTCACTATCAGGTCGTGGTGTAGAGGCCACGGGATGTGCTCCAGAGTTTCTCCTTACCCTTGGAACAACATATGAAACACTACCAGACCGCATACTACGTCCGTACATACTGGCCGCTTCACTGCGGGAATATTCACTCTCACTGTCACTAGAACTGCTTTCAATGACTTGAAATCACGATACTATCACTGCTATCATCAGGGTGTTGTACACGACCAAATAGTTTCCTCTTTCGTCCTGGTTAGGCGAACGTGAAAGTGAACAAGACGGCACAGAACCACGTGGTCGAAGGTTGTGCGGGTTCATCTGGGTTTGTCCCTATTTACGTTTTCCTGGGCACTTTTTTCGGTAACACTCATTTGAAAACCCTTGAATTCACTGTCACTGAAATATTAATCGCTGTTAGAGCTATCATTGGGAACAAGACCTCAATCGCCGAGGACGTGAGGAACTTCTTACTGAGAGGCATGGTGAAAATGGACTGACAACTGGCGTTTCCCACAATGCACCGCTGGTCCCAGATTTTTTTCACAGGGGCACACCGAACCACTGAGACCCATTCTCTCCGTGTAGGCCATACCAGGCCTGTGGCGCTCGATTTGAAGCCGCTAGATAGATTGTGCGTATAAATATGTCAGGAAACATTGGCTCGTAAGACGTATTTATACATCGCGAAACAGTCATAAGGGTTAAAAAAAGTTGCCAATTTCAAAATTATGGTCCAGAATTAAACAAGGAAAGACATTCCTTGGCACTTAAATAACTATACTCTGTTCATTAGTCACATCTTCTAGGCCCCTTTTTTTTATTATTGCTTTTATATTGGGTTTTTAGTCTACAAAAAAATACAAAATTTACTGTTATGCAGACTTACTTGCATTTATGGTCAAAATGGTATAAATAATATCAGTGCACTAGTGAAAGAATATTAGACTACCCAGTTGAAGTGTATTGGAAGCTTGTTGGTTTGTGATTTGCTTACTCATGAACATTGGTAAAATCGATACATGTCCACTACTTTGTGCTCAGTGTCAAGGGCGTTTTCATCTGTCAAAGTATGAAAATCATCTCTTTTTCTGTATATGTTTACATTTATCAACCTACGACCATGAAAAACCGCGGAATACAATGAATAAAATACTATATGAAAATACACCTCAAAGTCGGCGTTTTAATCCAAAAAAATGATTAGTTTTTTTTTTCTCATTACGCACTGGGTGCTGCAGGATTTTTTTTTTGTGGTGCACACTGACCCACACAGACCCATTCTCTCACATGTGGGATACCAGATTTCTCCGCTTGATCTGAAGCTCGCGTCTTAGAAATTTGAGTATATAAACATCAGAAAAGGGGTGCGTAAGACGTATTTATACGGGGTAAACAGTCAAAGGGTTAAATGGCGTATATTACGTTAATTACAGTGGACCCCCGCATTAACGATGGCATCGCCATAGCGATTTTTCCGCATGTGTAACGCATTACTTTTATCGCAAAATTTTTGCCCCGGCTTACCGATTAAAACCCGCATACCGATTTACGTCGAGACGCGTTCAATGTTGCCCTCAGCCCAGCCTCACATATGCCGCTCCCGTCCCATTGTTTACCGCCAGCCTCCGCGGTAACATCCAAGCATACACTCGGAATATTTGTATTATACAGTATTTTCCGGTTGCTGTTTCTGGAAAATAACGTGACCATGGGCCCAAGAAAGATTCTAGTGCCAACCCTGTGGTTAAAAGGGTGGAGAATTAGTATGGATATTAAGAAAGATTTTGAAAGGGTTTGGGGTAACACTGAGAAGCCTATGCCAGTTGTGGAATCCATTGTTGCCTACTTCAAAGATTAGGAATGTGTGCAGAGTGGGATGAAACTGAAACTTTATAGATGGAAAATCCACTGACACAGCTGTTGCAGCCGTGCTTGTGACTATTTCAATGACATGTTATGGCCTTTTTAGGAAAGTCTTGAAGGAACGGGAGGTACAGAGTCTATGGACGATTTGTTGTGCGACAGAGGTACAGTGACTATCAAGCTGGTTCATAGTGGCCATTAATAGAAGAAGGGAAGTAACCCCAGAAGGACTGGCTACCTCAATTCCTATGGAAGGGGATTCCCCTTCTCTAAACAGGAAGAAGATTAATGCTCTCCCCTCCTCCCATCCATCGCAATCATCCAAGATCTTCAATATAAGTAAGTGTATGTAATTGTGCATGCCTTTTTCAGTTTTGTGTATTTTAAATTAACATTTTATGTGGTAAAAAAAAATTCTTTTTCATACTTTTGGGCGTCTTGCACGGTATTAATTTTATTTCCATTATTTCTTATGGGGAAAAATTCATTTCGCTTACACGATTATTTGCATAACGATGAGCCCTCTTGCAGGGATTAAAATCGTTAAACGGGGGGGTCCACTGTTTACACATTTTTTTCATTAAATCCATCTTGATATTTTTTCAAAATTATATAATAAAAACACGTTGCATAACCATATATATTGATAATACACCCCACAGCAGAATAAAAACAAACATAAATTGAGGATGTGGCAGTCAGACGACTTGCATAAGTGGAACCATATTAGTTTTGATATTAATAATAATATTCACCAAGAGTCATTAATGTGTATAGTACGTTAATTTACACATTTTCAATAAGCCATCCATGTATTTTTTTTCCAAGATTATATAATAACATGATATATAACATATTGAGATGATAAATAACCCACAGTAGAATAAATAAATACAACATAAAACAAATTGAGATGTGGTAGGCTGAGTTTAACTTGTACAAGGGTGGTAAGAATATCATTTTCTCTAATTAACATAAGAGAAAATGTGTTACTGGGGGTAACTGAAGAAAATTATTCCTTTCGTATGTAAGTTTGTTCAGATATACACAAATACAGTTACACAGATTATCATACATAACAGCATGTGTGTGGAGAACCTACGATAACCCAAAAAAGTCAGACTGACTTATTTCCATTGCCTTCACTCAGAGCGTCATTTCTTCTCAAAATGATGTTACATGAGAATGGGAGTGTTCTTCTTTATTTATTCTACCGTATCAATGTAGAGACAACTTGTACACAATGTAACTTTTACACAAACCAGACGTGTACACTTTGTTTACAAAACTTACCTTCGCCTGCGCCTGGCCTCTCTCAAGCACTCATTCTTTCTCTCTCTCATTTATTCGTTTTATCTCATTTACTTACTCCTGACCCTACATTAAGACTACAAATATTTTAAGGTAAGTAATGAGTGAACTGTATATACATTCTATCACTCTGGGATGCTTAAATATCATAGAATAGTATGTGGGTGAGTTGGCCTGGTATGGTAGCCTGGCTGACTACCATACATACCACACTTGATTTTTTACAATAATTACTACTCATCTCACCCTAGATTAAGACTACAAATATTTTAAGGTAAGTAATGAGTAAACTGTATATGCATTTTATCGCTCTGGGATGCTTAAATGTAATAGAATATTATGTGGCCTGGTATGGTAGCCCGGCTGACTACCATACATACCACACTTGATTTCTTCAAAATATTTCTACTTGTCTCACCCTAGATTAAGACTATAAATTATTTTAAGGTAAGTAATGTGTTTTACTATGTGTGTATTGTACTTTTTTTATTGTTTTTTTGATGCCTAGTTCTATTGCTAACTTAATATATGTTAGTGTAAACTTATCTGGTATTTGTATGCATTTATAAGTGAAAAAAGGGGGCTCCCCTTTACGGCGGTAGCCTGGAACCTAACCTGCCCCGTATAAGTGGGGGCCCTACTGTATGTGTATTTCTTTTTTGGATTTCTGTAATATATAAGGGTTTTATGTAAATTAAAAATAAATTATCAATTTGGAGGTCATTTTTTTTTTTGGTTTTTTTTCTAATATACATACAGGGGGCCCCCGGGTTAACGATTTTTTTTTCACCCCAAAGTATGTTCAGGGTCATACGACCGAATTTTTTCCCATAAGAAATATTTGAATAGAAGTTTTTTCAGACCCCAAACATACCGTACAAAGCATTACAAAATTTTCCTTACAAAATTGGTCGCATTGGAGGTAATCATTATGGGGGGGTCACGTTTTTAATTCCCCATTGGCATTGTTAAAAAGTGGGGGAGCTATAGAAAGGGGGGAAGAAGCAGCGTGTCTCGTAATCTGCTCCCCTGACACATGGACGGGGGTCTCCGGCCTTAAAATATTGATAATTATACTATTACAGGGGAACCTCAAAAACGAACTTAAAATCGTTAGGAGCTTTTCAAATTTCAAAAGTCTGAAATTCGAAGCAATTTTTCCCCAAAAATGGGGGAAATACAAAATCTGTTCCAAAAACCCCAAAAATTATTCACACAAAAAATACATTTTATAAAATTTAAATTACGTTTTACATACAACAATATTATGTTTTTAATTATTTAGTATACATATAAAATAACATATTTACTTAACTTCATTGAAGATTGGTGATGACTGGAAGATAGGGAGGAGGAAAAGGGGGATTGGGGTTAGTTTTGGAAGGAGAATCCCCTCCATGAGGTTTTCCCAGGTAAGCCCTCTCGGGGGGTTTTTTCCCTTCTCTGTTTTTTAATGCCCAGCCCCGTTTGAGAGTCACTGGACCCTGTCTCACAAAAAACTGTCCACATTTCCTCTGTTCTGGCCCCCTTTAAACATTTCCCAAAAAGGGGAAAATGGTTCTGTCACTGAATGGTTGCAAAGAGGCTTTTTTCAGCTTGCCAGGGGGGTACTTCTGCACAAACTTTGGGGACATCATTCCACTTGGCACAAATCTCCTTATCTTTGAAGAAGGACCTCTCCATTTCCTATATTAAAACCTTTTTTCAACTCAGCTTTCCCTTTTTTTATTCTTTCTTTGACAGGTAGAAACCCATGGGAACTGTTTTTCTCTACACTTGGCAAGCTTAACAAGTCTCGCCCACTCTATACTTCTGTATTATTTCCCTTTTTCAACTATGTTTTCTACTTTCTTTACCCCAGGAGTACCACTACAAGTTTCTTTGGGGCCGGCGCTTATTTCACAGTCCCACAAGCACTAAAAACAACGAAAAAAATCGTAAAATGTGTGAAAGAGAGCACGGGGTTTGTGTTTATCAAGCATAAAAAAAAGCTAGACTGCCCCGGCGCCTGCGCGGGGAGCGGGCGGCAGACAGGTCCCCTACCCCGGGGGTCCAAAAATAGGGCCGTTGTAATAGGGGCACAGTTTTTTGAAAAAATTTTTTCCTATTTTCGAAACGTTCGATAGTGATAGTTCGATTTTCGAGGTTCCACTGTACTACCAATAAAGGTTATCTACCTATCATATTTATTCCAGAATATTAGGAATAACAAAATAACATAGAAGCATGATAAAGATGCCAAAATTAATAAAAACTGACTTTATAGGAAGAGGTATTGAAGGGTGAGGGCAGGAGGGATTAAAAAAAAAAAAAAAATTACCAATCAGCTCTCACGCATTTACTGGAATATCTCAGAAGTAAGTCAATGACCTATTTCAGTTGTATTTACCGTTAATAATAAACAGATGAAAGGAATTCCCAGTAAACATAAAACTGAATGTTTTAATTTTGGGTAGTTACACTTTTGAAGTGTCAGGAAAGGGCGATTCCCCCGTTTTAGCGAAATTTGTTTATTGATGTGGTCTTAGGAACAGAACTCCATCGGTAAGTAAGGAGAGGCTGTACTTAATTCTTGGTATGTCGGGCAGTCCATCAATATGTGAGATAAGTCTCAGTGAAACAAGTCTGTTTCACTGAGAATTTGTATGTGTCTGACAGTCAATTAATTAAATGGGCTACATTTGCAAAATTGAAGTTTTCCATTTAATTAGATTTTTTGCTAAATTAACACGTGTTCCTCTGCAACTGGTCCATTTTATGAAAGTTAAATTGTAGCTGCTACATAATCCCTCATGTACCAATTCGAGGTTTCCTAGTTACTCAACCTCCAGTAGTTTCTGATCATAAATGCTATCCTCCTAATCTTTTGTTTCAGTTTCTTTTCTTTACTATTTGGTAGCTATCTGGGAATATCATTTTTGTTAATATTCTTATAGCTGTACCTCTGTAATAGTTACAATATGGAGGTTTTCCTCTTTTGCACTTTCATGAATTACAATGGTTGTTGACTCCATCTATACTGAGTACTTACGCTTCTCCCCCCTTATTGTTTACTTTGGGGAAACTGTTTCTTACTATTCTTCAAGAGATACAAGAGAGTCTTGCTTATTTCCTGGACTTCTTTTGCATCTGTTGTTTCACCCCCCTTTTGAGTAAATGTTCTCTTTCCTAATTACTTTCACTGCTGCTTTTCCCCCTTCTTTAAAATTACTTTTTTCTCATTCCCTCTGTGCCGACCTCTTTTAAACCCCTGAAGTTGGGGGGGTGCAAAGTGGTGTGAGAGTGGGGTGGCACAATGGTGATGAGTGGGTGTGCAAGGTGAGGGGTGCATGATGGGGGTCTGCTGAGTGGGGGTCTGATGATGAGGGGTGCTGAGTGAGGGGTGCTGGTGGGGGGGTGCATGGGGGGAGATGTGCATGAGTGGTGTTTGAGTAGGGGGGGGTGCAGAGTGGGAGGCACATGAGCTGGGGTGTGCCAAATCATGTGAATGAGTGGGGGGGGGTAAGTGGTGTGTGTGGTAGGGGGGGAGTGGGGGGGGTGCCGAGTGGTGTGCATAAGTGGGTGTGTGTGGGATGCCAGACTGGGGTTGCATGTTGGGTGTGGGGCACAAACTGGGTGTGCATGAGGAGGGTTTACAAGTGGTGTGCAGATGTGCGAGTGGGTATCATGAGTGGGTGGGAGAGGGGGTGTGAGTGAGGGTTTGAGTGATTTGGGGATGAAGGGATTCCTGAGTGGTGGTTTTGTTTTTGTGTGTGTGTGTGTGGGGGGTGTGTTTAGGGGTGGAGTGGGGGTGTGCATAAGTGGGTGCAGGGAAAGGTGTGCGTGGGTGGGGGGGTGCATGAGTGGTGTGCTAAGTGGGAGTGTGCATCGGGGAGGTGCATAATGGGGTGTGCATAAGGGTGTGCATAAGTGGGAGTGGCATGATGGTGTAAGTGGGTGTTTGCAGACTGGGGTGTGTGGCAGGGGGGGTGAGGGGTAGAGGTGGCACAAGTGTATGTATGGGGGGAAAAACAGTGGGGTGCATGAGTGGGGTGGCACAAGGGTTGCATGATGGGGTGGCAAAGTGGTGTGCATGGTGGGGTGTGCCAAGTGGTGTGCATGATGGGGTGTGCACAAAGTGGGGTGAAAAAGGGGGATGGTGGGGGGTGTGCACAAGGGGAATGTGCACATAGTATGTGTGAGTTGGGGTGTTTTTGAGTGGTGTGTTAGTGGGGATGTGCACGACTGCAGAGTGGGTGGGGCAAAGGGTGTGTGTGTGGGGGGGGGGCACAAGTGATGTGAGTGGAGGGGCACAAGTAGTAGAAGAGGGGTGTGCATAAAGGGGCTTGGTGGGGGTGTACAAGTGGTGTGAGTGTACTTGGGTGGGTGTGTGTGCAGATGGGAGTGGGCATGGGGTGGGTGTGTGTGCATGAGGGGTGTGCACAAGTGGGAATGTGATGAGTGGGAGGTGCATGAGTGTGTGGAGAGTGGGGGTGTATATATGGTGTGCGTAAATGGGTGTATGGGACGAGGTGCATAGTAGAGAAGGTACAAAAGGGGTGTTTAGGATTGCACAAGTGGTGTGCATGAGTGGGGTGTGCACAAGTGGCTGAGTGGGATGTGCACGAGCAGTGTGAGAGGGGGGTGTGCATGAGTGTGCGTGAGTGGGGTGCGCACAACCACTGAGAGAGTGGGGCTGGGGCAGCACAAGTGGTGTGTTTGTGTGCATGAGTGAGGTGTGTGTATGTGTGCATGAGTAGGGTGTGCACAAGTGGGAATGTGCATGAGTGGGGTGTGGCACAAGGCAGTGTGAGAGTGGGGGTGTTGCACAAGTGGTGTGCAGGAGTGTGCATGAGTGGGGTGTGCACAAGTGGGAATGTGCACGAGTGGTTGTAGATAGCCTGTACTGTCTGGCACAGACAGCCCATGCTGTCGCCGGGCTTAGTTCATATTCACGCCACTCAGGTGCTGCCCTCTGGGCCTGTCCAGGTTTTGGTGGGACACTGGTCCCACACTCTCTCACTCTGGCGACACTTTACTCAGTCAAGAAGTTGTCCTCTCTCGTGGGATGGCCCTCCCGGGCCATGGGCACAACACACAAGCCTGTGTACCCCCCCACTCTGGTGACAACCCTTTACTTAGTCAAGAAGTGTCCACTCCTCTCTCCCCCGTGGGCATGGCCCCTCCCCGGCTGGGCAAAAACATACAACCTGTGTACCCCCCCACGACTTAACAATAAAGTAAGAAGCCTCCGAAGACGTATCATTTACTCCCGCTACCAGAACACCAAACAAACTGGTTTATGGTGTGACAAGTGCGAGTGTGCATGAGTGGGTTGTGTGGTGGTGGGCGTGTATACGAGTGGTGTGCCCTAAGTGGGTGTGAACGAGGTGCATGAGTGGGGTGTGCAAGAACAGGGGCGTGATGAGTAGGGGTGAACATGAGGGGGGTGCACGAGTGGGTGTGTGCACAAGTGGTGCGTGTGTGCACAAGTGGTGTGAGTGGGAGTGACACAAGTGGTGTGCCTGAGTGGGGGTGAATACGAGGGGGTGTGCGTGTGTGTGTGTGCACGATTTGTGCGTGAGTGGGGGTGTGCATAAGTGGGTTTTTGCTGAGTGGTGTGCATGAGTGGGTGTACACAAGTGGTGTGTGTGTGTGTGTGTGTGAGGGGGGCACGAGTAGGGGTGCAAGTGGGGGTGTGCATGAGTGGGGTGTGCCAAGTGGTGTGCATGAGTGGGGGTGTGCACAAGTGGGTGTGCATGAATCGGGGTGAGCACAAGTGGTGTGTGTGAGTGGGGTGGCATGAGTAGTGTGCAAGTGGGGGGGGGTGTGCATGAGTGGTGTGTGTGAGGGGGGTGTGCATGAGTAGGGATGTGCATAAAACAGGGGTGTGAAAAAAGTGGTGTGCATGGGGGGGGGGGTGTGCACAAATGGTGTGCATGTGGGGTGTACACGAATGGTGTGCATGTGAAGGTGTGCACGAATGGTGTGCATGTGAAGGTGTGACGAAATGGTTTGGGGGTGTGCACAACTGATGTGCATGAGTGGGGGTGTCAGGGCAAAGGGTGTGCGCAGTGGGGTGTGCAGAGTGGTGTGTGAGTGGGGATGTTGCATGAGTGGTATGCATGAATGGAGGTTGAGTGCAATCCACGAGTGTGCACATGTGCACTGGTCATGTTTGTGGTTTACATGTACCTACAGGCACATGTATACACATACATATCCCACATGCACACACATGTATGTGTACATATGCATCCATGCATACGTGTGCATGCACATTTTGGGGGGAGTGCTTTTGGGTGAGTACATGCAGAGCGCATGCGTGTGTGCGTGCGTGCATGTGTGTGTGCACGGCATGCATGCTCACATCCCTGCGAGATTACTAGTGCTTGGCTAATTAATTAATTAAAAACGATTCACAAAGATATGAAGAATGAAAGTTAACACAAATTAAGGTACACTTGTGTAATTAATTACTTTCTCTTAACGGAGCAGGTTTTGTTTCTTCCTGTTGTGTTGCCTCAGATGGAAGTCTACAAGACACTCATCTCATCATCATCACATCATCGTCATCATCATCGTCATCATCATCGTGGGGGCGGGTCAGTGGTGGGGTGCAGGGGGGTGCGGGGGCCCTTTACTCTTGAAGGGGGATTTTTTTTTCCCGGGAAATGTTCATTTTAGTAGTTTTTTTCTGTCAGCTTCAGCTCGTCAGGGGCAGGGTAAGGACTCCTGTGAAAATGTTTTGGTGACCCCGGACTCTGTGGTGATAATGCTAGTTCTTCGGGGCTAGTTGGGAGGCCCATCAGGAGTATGAGGCCCTCTCAATAGGGGAATTGATCGTTCACTATCTGGGGTTCGGGCCCCATTCGAGATTCCTCTTCATCTGTACCCCCTCTTTTCTTTTTTGCAAGGCCCTAGGGTGACACAGATAAGATCTTTATGGGAAATTTTCCATCTGAAATGCGGATCTTTTTTTTGGGGGGTTTTCTTGCTGATAATGGGGAATCTTTTTTAAGGGGGTTATCTAGCATGTAATTTGGGGGGTCTTTTTAAAGGGGTTATTATGCAGATAAAAGGGGAAACATTTCTGGGACTGTCAAAGAATGAAGGAGAAATAGTTTTGGCATTTTTCTCAGTGCTATTTCCTTACAATGTACATCATTAATCAAAACTTCTTTTTCTCCAGTATTGTCATCCTGTTGCTTATCTTTGTGTAACTTTATTTCAAACTGTTGGTTTTCATCATTTTCAACCACTTGTTTTACTTTTTTTCTGCAGGCATGTCTCCTCTTTACTGTCTTTAAATTTTAGTGCTCTCTGATAAACATTTCTCTTCTACACTCTGACAACATTCTTCTGTTTTTTCTCTCTTCCCCTTCATCATTCACTACTCTGTATCTTTACTGCTCTCCTTGTTTTATTTCTGACTCTGTATCCTCACTTTTTCATTTCTTTTCCACATCTTCAATGCAATTTCCTTTTATTTGTTTTGTCTGCATCCTCACTGCTCTCATCATTTATTTCCGTCTTTGTATCTTGACTTTCATTTGTTTTAACTCTGCCCTCTGTATCTTCAATACTCTCTTGTTTTTATTTTTTTCCCTCTATATGTTCCCCTTTCTCTTCTTTTACTTCCATCTCTGTACTGTTTATTTCATGCAAATGACTTTCTTCCTTTTTTCCTTTAGCTTCTTCTTGTGCCATCACACTGTGGTCTGGTGTTGTTGGCCTTTTCCATCATCCTCTCTTGCTTCCTCATCCCCTTTTATTATTTCCCAAATTTTGCCGAGTACATTTTCCTGTTGTCAACGCCCGCTTCTTCTCCTTCACATAGCATCTTAAATTTCCGTCTTCTTGGGAAGACCGTTGTGGCTTTGCTGATTTTTGCTGATTAACAGAGCCTTCTTTCATACTACTTTGTTTTATCAAGTTCCCTTGTTTTGTGTTGAAGATGAAGATCTTGTACTTGCTACATCAAATTGTTTGTTGATCATGTTCCACTGCTTGTGTTAAGGGTGTAAATTTTTCGTTGATCAAGTTCTGTTGCTTGTGTTGAGGGGTAATTGTTTGTTGGTCAAGTTCCTGTTACTTGTGTTGAGGGTAAAGAGTTTGTAACCGGCCACATCATCACTTGCTTGTTGATCAAGTTCCCTTGCTTGTGTTGAGGGTGAAATTGTTTGTTGAGGGAAGTTCCCTTGCATGTGTTGAGGGTGAAAAGCTTGTGCTTGCTTGTGTTGAGGGTGAGGAGCTTGTGCTTGCTTGTGTTGAGGGTGAAGAGCTTGTGATTGGCAATCACCACAAGCTTCTTGCTGTACTGCCTCTTGCTTCACAACATACTTCACATTATGTGGCAGTTTTTACTGTCTTACTATTTTTCTTCTCTTTTCCTCTCTTACCTTTTCCTTTTTCCTGAATAGTTTTTAATTGTTCCTTTATCCACTGTTTTTTCCTCAGAGTCCAGTTGGTTTACTTCTGCCTTAATACCTCTCGCTGCTCACCAGTATTTATTATTGTCTCCTCGTTGTTTTGCATCACATCTCCATTACTTTCCCCCACTGTGCAGAACACTTCTCCTCTCCTCATTATTTCTTCCTCCCAGATTTCCTCCCTCAACTTTTTGCATTTTTCTTTTCTTTTTTAATTCTTTTTTTCTGTTACTTGTATTTTTGTTCTACAGTTCCATCAGTAACTTTCTTATTTTTTTATTCCATTTTTATTTCATGCTCTTTGCATCTTTCTTTATTTAATCTTCATTGTTTCTTTTTTTTTTATGTTCCTTTCCCCTGTTTTTATGTTTTATTTTTTTTTTCTTAATGTCTTCCTTTACATCCATGAACTTACTCTTTAGTTACTCTCTCTCTTTTTTTCCTTTACTTTATCACAATTTCATTTTTTTTTCCGTTTTATTTTACATTTATCTTTCCCCTTTTACTACCTTGACTTTTTCTTTTTACTTCCCTTTTGATAGTTTTTTTCAAATTTCACTTCAATCATGAATTTTTTAGCTTTTTTGTCACTTGTCTTCTTTCTCCTTATTCCTTGCGCTTTTTTTCCCCTACTCATTGTATATTGTTTCTTTCCCCTATTTACTTCTGGGACTTTCCCCTCTTAGGGCTTTACCTTTTCCTCTTTCCTTCACCCCTTCACCCTTCATGGTCATATTCATCCCAGTTTTGCCAGTGCCAGACCCAAAACAGTGTCTGGCCCTTTAGGTGACTATCCACTGTTTGTCCTCTTCCCCTTTTCTTTAAAAAACTTTTTCACCTGACAAACCCCTTTATCTTGAAAAATTCCCACATACACATTCTTTTTCACTTATTCCCTGTATTTTTGTTAATGTTTTTTTTTATCCTCACCGCCCAATTTTTGGGTGCTCAAAAATGTTCCCTTTTGGCCTATCACGTCATTTTGGGGAGCAGGTATCATGGTAGTTTTGGGACATGGTATCCTGGCATTTATTTTGGTGCTGGTACTCACTGGCATGTTTGTAGCAGGTACTCA
>NC_069408.1:73694658-73718749 GCF_026875155.1 Cherax quadricarinatus
TGTTATTGTGTTTCTTCTGACAGAACAGCAAGCGATACACGAATATCGAATAGATGAGAAAGAAGCAGTTTAACGTAACAAAATGCCAAAGTTCCAAACCTTGGAAAAGTAAATAACCATAACACTTATAAACTAAATAATATAAATCTCTGAATGCGAAAAAATATTCGTAAGCAGTAATCTAAAACCAACACAACAGTACTAAAGTGTTCTCGATAAAGGAATAAAATAATATTTTTTTATTAACACATCGGCCTTCTCCCACCATGGCAGGTGGTCAGAAAAAGAAAAACTTTCATCATTCACCCCATTACTGTCTTACCAGAGGCGTGCTTACACTTCAGTTAAAACTGCAACATTAACACCCCTCCCTCAGAGTGCCGGCACTGTACCTCCCACTCCAGGACTCGAGTCCGGCCTGCCGGTTTCCTTGACACCTTCAAAAATTTGTTACCTTGCTCACACTCCCAACATCAATGAAGACCTAAAAACGATTTGTCTCCATTCGCCCCTATTTAACAGGTTCACGCATGCTTGCGGAAGTTCCAAGCCCCTCACACACAAAACCTCCTTTCCCCCCCTTCCCTCCAACCTTTGCTAGGCCGGACCCCTACCCCGCCTTCCCTCCACTATAGATTTATACACTCTCCAAGTCATTCTATTTTGTTCCATCCTCTCTGCATGTCCGAACCACCTCAACCCTCCTCAGCCTCTGGACAACAGTTTTCGTAATCCCACCCTCCTCCCAATTTCCAAACTACAAATTCATTGCATTTACATTCACACCACACATTGCCCCCAGACATAACATCCCACTGCCCTCCAGCCTTCTCCTTGTTACAACATTAACCACCCATGTTTCACGCCCATATAGTAGCGTTGATATAACTATACTTTCACATATTCCCCTCTTTGCTTCCATGGACAAAGTTGTCTCCCTAGACTCAGTGCACTACTCATCTTTTTCTCCTAGTCAATTCTATGACTCACCTCATATTTTATAGACCCATCTGTTGACACGTCCACTTATAAATATTTAAAATACATTCACTTCCTCCATACCTCTCCCACTCTGATATCCTATCTTTCATCACCTAATTTTGATGTTACTCTCATCACCTTACTCCTTCCTATATTCAATTTTAATTTCCTTCTTTTACATACCCTACCAAACTCATCCGCTAACCTCTGCAACTTCTCTTCAAAATCTCCCAAAAGAGCAGTGTCATCAGCAAAGAGCAACTGTGACAATTCCCACTTTGTGTTAGATTCTTTATCTTTAAGCCCCACACCTCTTGCCAACACCCGAGCATTCACTTCTCTTACAACCCCATCTATAAATATATTGAACAACCACGGTGACATCCCACATTCTTGTCTAAGTCCTACTTTTACTGGGAAATAATCTCCTTCTCTCGTACATACTCTAACTTGAGCCTCACTATCCTCGTAAAAACTCTTCACTGCTTTCAGTAACCTGCCTCCTATTCCATACATTTGCAACATCTGCCACATTGCCCCCCTATCCACCCTGTCATACGCCTTTTCCAAATCCATAAATGCCACAAAAGCGCCTTTTCCCTTATCTAAATACTGTTCACCTATATGTTTCACTGTAAACACTTGGGCAACACACCCCCACCTTTCCTAAAGCCTCCTTTATTCATCTGCTATCCTACTCTCCGTCTTACTCTTAATTCTTTCAGTGATAACTCTACCATACACTTTACCAGGTATACTCAGGAGACTTATTCCCCTATAATTTTGCACACACTTTTATCCCCTTTGCCTTCATACAAAGCAACTATGTATGCTTTCTGTTTTAAACCCTAACATTACCTTAACCTCTTCCATTTATATCAAAAAAGTATAAATAACAGGATCCTCAGGTTATTCTTCAATTCTATAACATAGTTGGTTAGGTCTCGTCTAGATTATGATGCACTGTTTTTGTCACTGTATTACAGAATGAACATAAATCCCATGTATCAAATTTTTCCCACGAGTGTAAACTGAGCGCATTGAATCTGCACTCTTGAAAGGCATAGAATTAGGGTGAATAATGATGAAGTGTTTTAAAAAGAAAAAAACAAAAACGGAAATATATAAGTGGAATAAATAACCATGCTAAAAATATTTAACCTAGACAGGAATCGCAGCAATTGGAACAAGTTGGATCACTTTGGATTAAGAAAAGAGGTAGATAAGCATAGGTTTGTTTGGTAATAGAGTTGTGGATGAGTGGGAAACAAACTCCCAAGTAAGTTATTGATGCTAAATCCTTGAGTAGCTTTAAAATCGGTTCTAAAAAAGTGAATACTTTTTCAACCTATGGGTTGGGGCTTGGGCTGCCTACATGGGCCCAAACCCGTTACAGCCTTCCTTCCTCTTATTTTTTTGTTTTTTGTTCAGTGAGTTTTCCCCCGGTTGAAGTTTTGTTCTTTGTCTGAGTTACCCCGGGTTTAAGTTTTTTCTTGTGTCAGTGGTTATCCCGGTTTACAGTTTTTTTCTTGTGTCAGGGTTATCCCCCTTTAAAGTTTTGTTCTTGGTCGGATTACCCCGTGACAGTTTTGTTCTTGTTCAGTGAGTTTTTCCCCCTTTTAAGTTTTTTTTTCTTTTTCAGTAGTTATCCGGTTGAAGTTTTGTCTTGTGTCAGTGATTTATCCCGGTTTACATTTTGTTCTTTGGGCAGGAGTTATCCCGGGGTTTTGTTTTTTTCTTGTGTCATGAGTTACCCCGGGTTTATATTTTTTTTTGTGTCAGATCTGTGTAGAGTCTGTAGCATACTTTGTTTTGATTGGTCTCTCTGCATTATATTGTGTGAGTAAACCAGGGACACTTGCGCAACATTTGGGAAGGTTTATTGTGCAACGTTCTATAAACGCAGAGTATACAAAGTGTTTCAATTATCAACTTGTCAGTTTTTTAAACCTGATCAAATTGTTAATTTGACGTTACATCACGACATAACGTAAGTGAGTGTAACACATATTAATGTGTTGATTTTTGTAGTCTGTGCCTGGGGAAACTGAAGCCATGGATCTCAGAAAGAATTTCGACATTCCCTCTTAGGATTTGTGAACATACTTACCGATATTTTACACCTATGAACCGGTGTGATTATCACTACGTTGATGATTAATGTAGCCTCGTTAGATCACTAGTATGCAAGTCCATATTAATTATAACAGTCATTTTACCAACTCACTTTTATCATTACAGCCTTTCGAAGAGTGTAAGGTTTGTTATGATCGATCATAACACCTAACTTAGATTATTTTGAGTACTAGTCTATTGTTAGTGAAAATCATGAAGCAGGAAACATTGTCAGAGTATCGAGGTGTGGTCAGCAAACTCCAGCACCAAGATCTTTAACCCAAAATAATATGATAAATATGAATCTAAAACGCAGAAGTCAATTATAATTATGAGTCTTTAGAGAATACAAAGTATTGTACAATCAGATTTTATGATACTCCGTACATGAACTCTACACACAACAACACACACACACACAACACACATCCACACACAACTCCACACACCACACACTGACACACACAAACTCTCACACACCACACACTTCACACCACACACATTGCGTCACACATTCATTTAGTTGGATTTGGCTATTCTAACTCTAAATTAAATTGTGCTGTTATATATAAGGTTTTCTAAGGTGCTTTTAGAAAAAAATTTATATCTTTAAACGTTGTACTTTTCGGAACCAATATATTTACTAAACTTGACTCTCGTGTCCAAGGATGTCCTAGTTTGGAAGAATATTTTCAGGAAATCTTCAAATTATTGGTTGTTGAGATTACTAATTGGTTATCATCCTTTTATTTAATGGATTCTTCAAGAATCTGGTACAGTTTTCCTGCCTAAGATGCTCTTGTTTATAAATATTTAAGTTGTTCACAAGGTAAAACTTAAACGTGATTTAAACATGAAATAAAAAAATCTCACTCTATACTACTCACTTGGTAGTGGGGTGAGAAGAAACTCGTGGTGATGTGTGATGGACTGGTGGTGACTGTGATGCGGACTGGTGGTGACATGTGTTGGTCTAGTGGTGTAGGAGTTCATGGATCTGGTGAGGAGGGTTGAGAGAGACTGGTGGCGGACGGTGATGAGCAGGTGGTGAAGGTTGATGGACTGGTGGGAAGGGTGATGGGGATGGTGGTGAGGTTGATGGACTAGTGAGTGGTGAGCGACTGTGTTTCCAGAAGTCCATTATGTTGTCACCTCATGATTGAAAACTCCCTTCCACACTTCCCTTCCTTGGTGATGGATGGTTTTGAGGGTTCCATGGTCAGGTTTTGAGGGTGTTGGTGCTGGTTGCTGAGGGTGATGGACTGGTTGGTACGGAAGGGTGTTGGATGATAGGAGTAGTGATGGACTGGTGTTGAGGGTGATTGGACTGGTGCGTGAGAGGTGTGATGGGACTTGTGCTTATGGTGAGGGACTGGATGTGGGAGGGTTGTCCCGGATGGACTGGTGGGGAGGGTGACCTGTTTACGCTGACCGGTCGGTGAGGGTGTGTCTGGTGGTGAGGAGTGATGGTCTTGGTGGTGAGGGTGATGGATTGTGGTGTGGGTGGACTGGAGGCGAGGGTGATGACTGGTGGTGAGGGTGAAGGACTGTTGGTGAAGGGTAAGGACTGGTGCGTGAGGATGAATGGGCATGGCTGTGTAGGGTGATGGGCTGGTGTGAGGGTGATGGACTGGTGGTGTAGGTGATGACGTGATTGGGGGAGGTGAAGACTATGCTTCCAGAAAATCCTTCTGTTGTCCCATCAGAATGAACTCCCTTCACCATCTTCCCTTGTTGAGTTGATGGATGGTGGTGAGGGGATGGAGCTGGGTGAGGGTGATGGACTGGTGCGGAGGAGTGATGGTTCTGGTGGGGAGGGCTGATGGCGTGGTGGGTAGGGTGAGGGTCTGGTGCGTGAGGGTGTGGAACCTCGTCACTGGGCTTGAGGGTGAATGGACTGTTGTCTGGGGTGATGGACTGAAGGTAGTGGGTTGATGGACTGACGGTGAGGGTGAAGGCTGTGTGTAGGAGACGTGAAGGACGTGTTATCAGCAGAAGTTCATCTGTGTTCCCCTCTAAGTGAACTCCCTTCTCCACACTTTCCTTGCTCAGTGAATGGATGGTGGTGAGGGTGTGATCTCGGTGGTTTGTGGTGATCAGGATCAGTTGCTAGTGGGTGATGTGCGACTGACGGTGACTGGTGGTCGAGACATGGAAGAGAGTGGTTGAAGGACTGTGTTTCAGAGTTCATCTGGTGTCCCCTTAGATTGATGAACTCCCTTCCACACTTCCACCTTGTGGTGTGGACTAGTGTGGTGAGGTGATGGACTGGTGGTGAGGGTGATTTGACTGGTGGGCAGGAGTGATGGTCTGGTAGCGGAGGGTGATGGACGGTGGGAAGGTGAAGGGATGTGTTTCCTGAAGTCCTATCTGTGAGGGTGTGGGAATGGTCTGGTTGGGGATGGTTATGGGACTAGTGGATATTGTGGGATGATGGCTGGTGCGTGAGTTGTGATGGACTGGTGTGTGAGTGTGATGGGCTGAGTGGTGAGGGTGATGGATCTCGTTGATGAGGGTTTGATGGAACTACAGGAGGTGAGTGTGATGTGACTGGTGGTGAGTGTGATGGACTGGTTGGGAGGTGTGAAGGACTGGTGGTCTCTAAGGGATGATGGGATGCTGGGGGATGGGTGACAGGACTGTGTTTTACTTGAAGTCCATCTGATTTCTCTCAGATGAAAACTCCCTTCCACACTTCCTATGTAGTGATTGGACTGTGTAGGTGAGGTGTGATCGTCTGCGTGGTGAGGGTGATCGTCTGGTGGTGAGGGAGATGGGAATGTTGCTGAGGTGATGGACTGACGGTGAGGGTGATGGGACTGGTGGGGAGGGTGAAGGACTTGTCTGTTCGCAGAATGTCCTCTGTGTCCCTTACACACCCTCCACAATTCCTTGCTCGTGTGGCTGGTGGTGTGGGTTGATGGTCTGCGGTTATGTTCGGCGATGGAACTGGTGGTGAGGGTGATGGATTGTGGTTACGTGTGATGGACATGGTGGGGACGGGTGAAGGGACTGTGTTTTCCTGAAGTCCCCCACACTTTCCACTTTGCTAGTGATGGACTGGTGAGTGAGGAGGATGGACTTGTGGTTAGGTTGTGATTGTATGGTGTTGAGGTGATTGGACTGGAGGTGAGGGTGATGGATGTGGTGTGGATGATGGTGAGGGTGTTGGACTGATGGTGATAGGACTGGTGGTGAGGTGATATACTGTGAGTGAGGGGTAAGGGACTGGTGTGTGATGGGTGATGGAACTGACTCTCAAGAAATCGTAATGACATCGATTGCAAACAAAACCAAACATACTCCCTCGGCCGGGATTGAACCCGCGGTCCATAGAGTCTCAATACTGTTCCAGCCGTCGCGCTTCATCCCGGCGGGGGTATGGTTTGTTTGACAATCGTTGTCATTACTCGGATTTCTTGAGTTCATGTTGACGGCAAAAGTGCAGTGAAGGGACTTGAGCTAGAGTTCGTTCCGGCCACGCTAGTGGAGATTAAGATTACGTCTGTAAAAATCTTGCATTCGTGGGTCACAGGGGTGCCTGTGCTAACCTCCTATGGTGAGTTCTGAATATACTCCTTAGTCGGTTATACTAAAGAATCTTATTGTGGCTAGCTGGTTTAGTGGCTAACGCGAGGGTTCAATTCCCGGCCGGGGGGTATATGATTTGTGATGGGACTGGTGCGTGAGTGTGATGGACTGAGTAGGGAGGGTGAAAGGATTTGCTCTTCAGATGTCAATCTTTGTCCTCTCAGATGAACTCCCTTCCACTTTCCCTTGTGGTGAGGACCTTCTGTGGTGAAGGTATATGGCATTGTTATTGAGGGTGATGGACTGTTAGAGAGGGTCGATGGATTAGTGGTGAGGGGGATGGATGGTGGTGGTGAGGGTGTTATGGACTGGTTGTGAGGTGATGGGATTGGTAGTGAGTGGTGATGGACTGGTGCTGTGGGTGATGAAACCTGTAGTGTGTGAAGGTGGTGTGACTAGTAGTGAGGGTGATGGGACTGGAGGGGTGCGGTGTTGACTGATAGTGTAGAGTGATGGACGGTGATGAGGGAGATGGACTGGTGGTGATGTTTGTGTGTGTGTAGTGTAGTCTGGTGTGTTGAGGGTGATGGACTGGGTGGTGAGGGTGGATGGACTTGTTGTTATTGTGAGGGCTGGTGGTGAGGGTGAGGACTGGTGTTGTGGAGTTTTGTGATGGCTTAGTGTGTGTGGGTGGATGGTGGGGTGAGGGTGAGTGACGTGTGTTTGTTGTGAGGGACTGGTGGTGAGGCGGTAATGGTCTGAGTGCGGGAGCGTTAGCGTTATTGGACTTTGGTGTGGGTGGGCTGGTGGGCTGAGGGTGATGGTCCTGGTGGTGAAGTGTTGATGGACTGGTAGGGAGGCGTGAAGGTTTGGTGGTGAGGCGGTGATGGACTGCTGGGGGCGCGTTTGAACGGGACTGTGTTCCAGAAGTCATCTGGTTTCCCCTCAGATGAAACTCAATTCCACACTTCCCGCTTTGCTAGTGATGGACTGGATGGTGTGGTGAGATGGTCTGGTGACTGTGAGGGTGATGGTCTCTTGGTGGTCGTGAGGTGATGACTCGGTGTGGTGAGCGGTGATTGGTCTGGTGGTGGAGGGTGATGATTGGTGGTGAAGGGTGATGGATGGTGGTGGGGTGATGGACTGGTAGGGAGGGTGATGGTCTGGTAGGTGTGAGGGTCGATGGTTGTGATGGTGAGCAGAGTGATGACTGCGTGGCGGAGGTGGTGATGGCGGACTGTTGCTGGGGTGAATGGGATGGAGAGGGAGATGTGAAGGGATGTGTTTGCAGAAGACCATACTCCGCGCCTTCCTCCTTCAGATGAAGACTCTCTTCCACACTTCCCTAGCTTGTGATGGAATGGTGGTAGAGGGTGATGGTCTGTATGGTAAGGGTGATGGATGTTGCTGTAGGGTGATGGACTGACGGTGAGGGTGATGGACTGACTCGGTTTGAGGGTGATGGACGTGTTTCAGAAGTCCATCTCTGTCCCCTCACACGCCCTCAACACTTTCCCTTGCTCTTGATGGACTGGCGGTGAGGTGATGGACTGGCGTGTGTGGGTGATGATCTGATGTGAGGGTGTTGGAGCGGTGAGGGTGATGGATGGTGGGAAGAGGGTGAAGGACTGTGTTTCCGAAGTCCATCTCTGTCTCCCCTCACTCCTCCCTCACACTTCCCTTGCTCGTGATGGACTGGTGGTGAGGGTTGATGTACTGATGATGAGGGTGGGATGGACTGCGGTGAGAGTGATTGGATGGTGGGGTGAGGGTGAAGGACTGTGTTTAAGAAGTCCATCTCTGTCCCCTCACAGACTCGCCTCCTCCACGTTCCCTTGCTGTCGTGATGGAATGGTGTGTGAGGGTTGATGGTACTCGAGTGTCGGTTGAGAGGTGATGACTTGTGGTTAGGGTGGTGTGGACTGGTGTGTTGAGGGTGAACGGGTAGACTGTGTTTCCTGAAGTCAATCTGTTGTCCCCACACTTCCTCTTGTAGTGATGGATGGTGGTGAGGGTGATGGTCTGGTAGTGTCGAGGGTGATGTGACTGTGGTGTTAGGGTGATTGACTGTGTTGAGTGGTGATGGATGTAGGTGGGACTGATGAGCGAGGCGTTGATGGACTGATGAGTAGATGGATGTGGTGAGGGTGATTACTGGTGGTGCGGGGTAAGGACTTTGGTGGGAGTGATGGACGGCGGTTGAGTGTGGATGGGACTGGTAGGGATGGTGTGTAGGACTAATGCTTTCTGATATGTCATGATCTGTTGTACCCTCGATGAACTCCTTCCTCAAACTTCCCTTGCTGGAGATGGACTGTGGGAGGGTGATGGATTGTGGTGTGGGTGTTGGACTTGATATGAGGGTGATGGGATGCTGGTGGGGTGATGGACTGGTAGTGAGGTCGTGATGGACTGGTTGTTAGTGAGGGTGATGATGGATGGTATGTGAGGGTGGATGGACTGATGTCTGAAGTGTGACTAGTGCGTGAAGGTGGTGGATATGGTGATGTGATGTGAGGGTGTTAGCTTCCCTAGTTCCATGTCTCCAGAAGTACATCTGAGGGCCCTCAAGATGAACTTCCTTACTACACTTCATTGTTGTGATGGTGTTGTGGTGAGGGTGAATGGTGACTGGTGTGGTGAGGTGATGGAATTGGTGTGTGAGGGTGATTGACTGGTTGGGCTGGTGATGGATTGGTAGTGAGCGGTTTCTGGACTGTGACTGAGGGTGAGGGTACTAGTTGTGAAAGTGGTTGGACTAGTGGTGAAATGTGTGATGGACTGGTGTTGAGGGTGTGATTGGGACTGGTGGTAGATGTTTGCCTGTGTGTGCTGTAGTCTGGTGGTGAGGGTGATGACTAGGGCGGTGTGGCGTGGACCTGGTGGGATTCCTGCAGGGGTGATGTTCTAGTGGTGAGGGTGTTGGTCTTGTGGTGATGCGTGAGGACTACGATGGTGTAGGAGGAAGGGAGGGGAGGGTGAATGGGACTGGTGTGTGAGGGTGAAAGGACTGTTGTGTGGGGTAAGGACAGGTTTTTCGGTGTGGGGTGATGGATCTGGCGTGTGAGGGTGATGGATGGTGGTTTGGGTTGTTGGCTGGTAGTGGAGGTGTGGTTGGATCTATCTCCGTAAATCCATCTGTGTCCGCTCGTATGAAACTCCTCTTCCACACTTCCTTGTTGTTGATGGACTGGTGGTTAAGGGTGATGGTCTGGGAGGAGGGTGATGGACTCGTGTGTGTGAGGGTGATGCTCAGGTGGGGATAGGTGTTGGTCTGGTGGGGAGGGTCGGTGATGGTTGTGGGGTTGTGGAAAAAATTAAAGCTGGGTGTGTCGAGACACTGATCATTCTCAAAGTACTTTGTGAAAGACGATTGAAAAATATTCTACATTAGCATTTTTTTATTTTTATCTATTGTTTCCTTAATATAGTGTTGTTTACCATTTTCTTAAAACGTCTTTCACATCCCTCATCCTTACTTTTATGAATGGCAGCGGATACGGGGAAAAAATAAATGGCTATCAGACAGAAGGAAAGAAAATCCTTTGCAGAAGTGAATCAGCATGTCTGAGAGTAAACTATCACTCTCCGATAGGTTAGGTTATGGATGTGTTTTGTTAAGAATCAGTGTGTCTCTCGTGTTTCCTGACGTGGGTTTCGTCATACGACGATCCATATCTGGTGCTCTTGGTCATCCGACCGAGATGTTCCCTACTTACCCTTCCACCTTTTAAGAAATTACGTTTATGATTATAACCCATTAGATTTTACCAGGGATAGGTTGTCTGTCGCTCAGTAAGGGGACACGGCAACCACTTTTATTTTTCTGTCCGGTTTCCATGGATATTAAGGATATAAAACGGATTTTATTGAACTTGAAAGCTTATGAAGCATATCTAAATTGAATTTGAATCAAACGACGGTAGAAACGATAGTGGCATTTTGTGCACAATCAGACCGTTGTTGGTGTGCAACAACTCAGATCGTTGTGGTTCGTGCGCAACCAATCATGATCGTTCGAGTCTGGTGTGCACACTTCAGAAGGTTTGTGGCTGTGCACAACTCAGAACGTTGTGGTGTGCACAACTCAGAACGTTGTGGTGGTACACAAACTAGAACGTTGTGGTGTGCACAACCTCAGAACGTTTGTGTGTGTTGCACAACTCAGTACGTTTGTGGTGTGACAACTCAGGAACGGTTGTGGTGTGGCATCAACCTCAGTATGTCGTTGTGGTCGTGCACAACTCAGTACGTTGTGGTGATGCACAACATCTGAAAGTTTGTGGTGTGCTTCAAACTCCTAGAACGTTGTGGTAGTGCAACAACTCTGACGTTTGTGGTGTGCACAATTCAGAACGTTGTGGTTTTGTGCACAACTTCATGAAGTTGTGGTAGTGCACAACTCAGAACGTTGTTGTTGGCTCAAACTCAGAATCGTTGTGTGTGTGCACTATCAGAACGGTTGTGGGCTTGTTGTGACAACTCAGAACGTTGTGGTCGTGCACACACAGACGTTTGTGGCCTGTTGGCATCAACTAAGAAACGTCTGTGGTGTTGCACAATCTCAGAAAACGTTGTGGTGTGCACAACTCTGAACGTTTGTCGGGTAGTGCTACAACTCTAGACGTTTGTGGTGTGCACACAAGAACGTCTTGTGGTTCCTATGTGTCACACATCAGAACGTTTGGTGGTCGTGCACAAACTCAGAACGTTGTGGTGTGCACACACCTCAGAACGTTTGTGGTGTTTTCGTGCACAGAAACTCAGACCTTTGTGGTGTGGGCACAACTCAGAACAGTTGTGGAAGTGCTCAGAATCAGAACGTTTTGTGGGTTGTGACAACTCAGCAAACGTTTGGTCTGTGCACAATCTGAACGTTGTGGTGTGCCACAATCAGACCGTTTGTGGTGTGCACAACTCAGAAAGTTGTGTGGGTGTCACTAATCAGATACGTTGTGTGGTCTAGGTGCATACAAACTACAGAACGTTGTGGTGTGCACAAATACTCAGAACGTTGTGGTTCGTGCACAACTCAGAACGTTTTGTGGTGTGCACAATCCACAACGTTCCCTCCCTAGGTAAAGGAGCTTCAGAAATCATGCCTATTTGCCAAACATATCCGCTAGGTGTGAGCAACTTTATCAACACTTCTTCACGAGGAAAGAACACAGCAAGAAGCAGTGTGGTGTAATGATGACTGCGATGAGACGCTGTTTTCTTTAACACAACGCCTTATTTATTTCCGTGTTTATATAATTCATTTTAATTTTATTTATGACCTATTATGGTCACCTTTATTTTTATTGTAAGAAAATTTAGAAGTTTCCAGAAAAATGAGTTTAAATTTTTTCATTAGTTTTTGACTAGGTGTGCTCGATAAAATATCCAGACACAACTTAGAGGAACAGGAACTTAGAAAAATGGTAAAGACCCACTGTAAATAGGTACCTGGGGAATTAGATAAATGGCTGTTGCGAGGCCGCCGCTTCACCGTGATTGGACTGGATATTTGCTTAAAAGTTAATTGAGAATGAGAATGGCAGAAGGATATAATCCCACCTGCATTTTTTACCCAGACATTTCGAAAAGGTATAGCTTGAGTGTTGATTTGATCTGCCCTGCATTAGCCACATGCAAGCCCACATATCTGGCCAGCATTACCACATGCTAGCCTCATATCTGGCCTGCATACCACATGCCATGCCACGATATCTCTGGCCTAGCATTACCAACATGCCTAACCACATATTGGCCAGCATTACCACTTGCAAGCCACATATCTGGCCCAAGGCATTACCACTTGCAAGCTCACATATCTGGCCAGTGCATTACCACATGCAACCACATATACGGGCCAGTCTTTACCACATGCAACGCCACATATCTGGCCAGCCATTTCACAATGCAAGCCACATTTCTGGCCACGCTTGTCTATCCACATGCAGCCACATATCTGGCCTAGCTATTACCACATGCAACCCACCAATTATCGTGGACCAGCATTACCACATGCACAAACACATATCTGGCCAGCATTACAACAATGCAAGCCACATATCTGGCCAGACATTACCACATGCAAGCCACATATTTGGGCCCAGCATTACCACATGCAAGCCACATATCTGGCCAGCATTACCACATGCAAGCCACTATACTGGCAGCAATTACACATGCAAACCACATATTCTGGCCAGGCATTACCATCTTGCAAAGCACATTCTGGTCCAGATCCATTACCACATTGCACTGCCACTTATATGGCCAGCAATTCCCATATTGCAAGCCACATATCTGGCCGCACTTACCACATGCATAGACACATATATGGCAGCATTACACATGCAAAAACATCATATCTGGCCAGCATTCCCACAGCAAGCCACATTATGGCCAGCATTATCCACATGGCAAGCACATATCTGGCCAGCAATTACCACATGCATAGCACATATTGGCCAGCCATTACACATTGCAAGCCACAATATCTGGCCAGCAATTACCACATGCTTACACATTTCTGGCCAGCATTACCTCATGCAAGCCAGACATATTCTTGGCCAGCATTACCACATTGCCCCCCCAAAACCACATATCCTGGCCAGCATAACACATGCAAAGCCCATATCTGGGCCAGCATTACCACATGCAAGCCACATATCTGGCCTGCATACACATGCAATACCACATAATCTGGCCAGTCATTACCACATGCAGGCACACAATATCTTGCCAAGCATTTATCCACATTGCAAGCCACCTATATGGCCAGCTTACCATCTGCAAGCAACAATATCTGGCCAGCATTACCACAGCAAGCCACATTATCTGGCCAGCTATTACCACTTGCAAACCACATATCTGGCCTAAGGCATTTATCCACATGCAAGCCAAGATCTGGCCAGCATTAACCACTTGCTAAGCATCATATCTGGCCCAGTATTACCATATGTCAAGCCTCATATCTGGCCAGCATTACCTCATGCACAGTCACATTATCTGGCCAGCATTACCACTATGCTCAAACCACTTATCTGGCCAGCATACCACATGCAAGCCACATATCTGGCCAGCATTACACATGCAAGCCACATTGTTTGGCCAGCATTAACACATGTAAGCCACTTATCTTGCCAGCTTTACCTATGCAAGCACATATCTGTGCCAGCATTACCACATGCATGTCACTATCTGGCCTGCATTACCACATGCAAGCCACTTATATGGCAGCAATTTCCACATGCATGGCCACATTATCTGGACCAGCTTTACCACTTGCCAAATGCCCACATATTCTGGCCAAGCTATTACCACATGCAAGCCTCATCTCATATACCTGGCAGCTTACAATATATATATAACATGTAAGCCACATTTTCTTCCCAGCATTACCTTCATGCAATAGCCTCATATTCATTTTAATTCATTCCTTGTTTTGTTCTGAGCAACTGAAGTATACCTGGAGTTTCGGGAGGTCACACGCCCCAGTGGCTCGGGCCTGAGACCTGGCCTCGTGTGGTGGACCCAGGGTCTTGATCAACAGGATGTTACTGCTGGCTGGCAAGTGCCCAAATTGCGTACGATTCACAAGCAGGATTGGTCAGGTACTGACTTTAGGTTTGCCTCACAAGGTTTTTTCTTATTGTTGGTTGGGATTTGTCATGATACCTCTGATACAGTTTAATGTCCTAAAGTTTTCCTTATTCCATGTAGTTGAAATTTCTCTTCATTTGAACTCATATTGTTTTGGAATGGCCCATTTGAAGATTTGTTTTGGAGGTGACATACGCCTGGAGTCTTGCCACTGTCATGGCAATCCGGGTGTCTCCGCAAAAAAGACAGGGAACTATGGTCGCTAGTCTTCGTCAGATATGAGGTTGAGCGAATAGGATGGGATGTGGAGATACTGTGTCTTGTGGTACTGCAAGCTTTCACCGTAGCTGCTCAGACTACTTGTATGTGTTTACTCTTTGTGTTCAATTTGTCAGGTGTGTTATAGATCCACAAACTCAACATTTCTTGTTATTCCTTTATCAGGCATTATGTGTGCTGTTACACCATGGTAACCTTGTGATAACTCTTGCACAAATCTGTGTACTACTACATCTGTAAAAATTTTTTTTTTATCCCAATACAGCATCCAGGAAATTTAGAACAATATAATTTAATGTGTTTCTATAATGCTTAACATCTTACTAAATTTATTTTTACTTAGAATATTAAAAATTTAGTGAGATTCAGAATATACCGCTAAATACAGAGGGACATTCACAGTGGATGGTGGCTAAAGATCACATCGTTTTGGACCAAGATCTGTTTAGAATTAAATAAATTTAATTTCATCTGTGTAAGGAGTAAATCATTGTAAGATGGATTTTACCTTTGGTAAAATCGTGAGTAACAAAAGCTTTGTTTCCATCTGTCACTGTTGTCTTCCCTCTGTTACTTTAATATGTTTACATTCGCCTTTAAAAGGTAACATTATAGAGCAGCAGCTCGTGATACACTCTTTGTGTGTGTTGTAAGTAACACAACATGTCTGTACACCGACAGGATAGAAGGGTAGGAGGAGTGAGACGGAGAGACGAATTGGGAGAGAAGAAGTAAGGACGGTGTGGATGAAAAGGTGTAAGTGCCAACAAAAGCGTTTCACAGTAATTGTTTACCTCTCATGCACATTTTATTATCGTCCTCTGTACGTCCCTCTAATAATGTCCACTACAGTACGTGTACCTCGCTTTCTGCCATCGCGCAATCAAACTTTCTACCCTGCCCATGCTCTGTATTTTTATGGTACCTGTTCTTCTCTCTGGTGTAAAATTTATCTTTTCAAACCCTAAAGAATACCTGTCTGCCATTTTTCTCTCTTCTCTCATCCTCATCTTCTCTCTCTTTCTTCTCTCTATATATATCTATATATTATTATATTATATTTTATATATAGATTTTTTATATTATATATAATATGATATATATATATAAACATAAGATATATATATTTATTTATATAACGTTATGTATTATATAGATAAATATATATATATTTATAGTATTCTTTTTATATATATATATTATTATATAATACTATATATTAGATTATTTATATATATATATATATATTTATACACATTATTTGTTATATGACACATTATATATACTACACGACATTTATATAGTATATTATATATATATATATATATGTTATTTAATATATATATATTTTTATTATATTTATAGATATATATATGTCGTAGCCGAATGGCTGAACTTGCGATCTTGGCTTAAATAGCAACTCTCTTCTTGCCACATATAAGATAAGCGGAAAATTGTGTATGCCAAATTTCAGCAAAATGTCATTCTGAAATCCTATCGAAAAAATTTATATTTCTGTGTTGTTTAGTATTAATATTATTGTAAACTCTAACCTAAAATATTATTTAGTTTTGTGTAGGCTAAATAATTTGTTCTTGGTTTAATAAGGTTAGGTTTGTTTTCTTAGATTCTTTGGGTGCAAATTTATTAAATTATTTACATTAACATTAATGAAAAATATATATCTTTAAATACGTATAAGTGAAATTTTATTGAAGGGACTTTATGTTTTAAATGAGTTCTTGTATATATTGACAAGTTTCATATTCGGCTCGACTTTTTGTTTTTTTCTTTATTGATTGCTATTGTTTTAGTTTTATTATTTTTATATATATAATTTATTTTATATAATATTTTTATATATTTATATTTTTATAAATTATTATATATATTTTATTTGTATTGACTTCTTTGTTTATAATATTAATATATAATTTGTAGTTATATAGTTATTTATTCTTTATGTATATACTATTTTTAGCATATATATTTTTATTATAGATTTATAATATTATAATATATCTTTCACTAATATTATAATATTATTATATATAGATATAATATATATATATTAAATTATTGTGATATATATATTTATTTATTTATATATAATATTTATATTATATTTATATTGATATGTATATATATATATTTATATATATATTTATAATTGATTTCTATAAATATAAATATATATTTATATTTTTATTATATATATATATATATTTTTATTATTTATATATTTGATATGATGATATATATATACATTTTATATTTATAAATTTATATGTATACATTTATATTTATATATATTTATTAAAATATATAGATATATATATAAATATATATATATATATATATATTTAAATATATATATTTATATAATATATATTCTTATATAATATATTATTCTATATTTATTTATTAATATGATATTATTATTATCTGATATAGGTCCTGCCTACTCATCGCTCTTTTTAAACAATGCTCTTTCAGAGCAGGATTCATTTTCTTCTATCAGCTTCAGTTAAAAGTCTTCTTAACATTATCTCCGAAGAATCTGATGTTATAGAGAAAAAGTTTCTCTTTCAGTAACAGATATTTTTTTCAAAGACTGAAGAAACATGTTTTTTTTAAAAATTGAGAGTCAGATTTAAATGCAAATGTGTTGTTTCATCTATAATTTCTATGCCGAAATGAATAAGGCAGCAGTTTAATCTAATCCTTACCACAAGAAGTGATTTAACTACAAATTTGCGTCCTAGTAGGTTGAGGCTGGTATTAACAGCGGTACCTGGTAAATTGTTTACATGATGGCCAGAATTGCTAGTGTCTTTTTCTTGTCTCATACACGCGGGGGATAACGGGTTATCTTGACTACTTCTACATACACTTAGGTCATCCTACACCGCCTCTCACATGACTGTACAACAGCAATATTTTTACATACTATCAGGTTTTCTTTCTTTTTCTTAATAATTCTTGTTCTTTCATTTCCTCTTATTCCTATGGAAAAGGTGTGGACAAATTTAGTCCTCCATATGCATGTGTGTCGTGAGAGGTGACTAAATTGACTGGGAATGCAAAGGGCTAGCAACCCCTTTCTATAACATTAAATTAAAAAAGAGAAATTGTTCGTTTTGTTTTCTTTTTTGGTCACCCTACCTCGGTGTGAGATACAGCCAGTTTGTTTGAAAGAGTTATTTGCACAGGTAGCGTAGGCGTAACAGTTCCGTTGTTGGGCATGGTCTACTCACACCCACCCATATCCCACTCTATGTTCCTATTACCATAATTTATATGTACCCTGTGAGTTCTTGCTTTTCATGAGTGTCTACCTGGAGATTTGCTCCATATTCTGAAGTACTCTTGACTAAATCAGTATATCTTTATTATTTTATCCAAATCTAGTTATCTCCTCAACTTGGAATAAATGGCTGCGGAGTTTTCTCTTGGTTTGGTGTTTTTCAACGACGCTTTTTAATGTCTCCCTTTTATATTCCTAGTTTTTCATTTGGTACCTTTCAGTTTTATCTTTTCACTTATACGATCTTTCAGAGAGTACATGTCAAGTGCCTGAGTACAGAGAGTTACTGTCCAGTGCCACAGAGTAGTACTTTGTCAGGCCTTCAGACCTAGTAATTTGTACGCAGTCGTTTCCAGTATCATGGATTCAAATTTCTGTTATCCGTTTATGTATTTATTACAACACACGAACTTGAGTCTCAACATAGATACCTTAATTTAGCAAAATACTCTGTTTATTGACTTAAATTTACAAACTTTGTATGTATGCTGTTCTTGGGTTTTAATTTATGCTAACGAAAATCGCTATGATCTCTTTTGTTTGTGCCATTGTGATCTACATGGCTTATAAGTGTAACTTGGTGCATTCTGCACATAATTCTCCGCCAACAAGATCAACATACCTCAGTCACTGTTTTTCGAAAAAATGGATTTTATAATATCAGACAAGATGAAAATCCGAGACCTCTTTGTGAAAACATCCTGGGTATCTTTATTGAAGACATATCGCCGTCCAATGGCTTTATTGTAGACGTTCGTCATCCTCAGTTGGCTTTATTGTAGACCGATCTCGCCTGCAGTGGCTTTATTGTGACGTCTCGTCTTCCAGTGGACATTATTGTAGGACGTCGCGCCATCCAGTGGCTTTATTGTAGACGTCTCGCATTCCAGTGGCTTTATTGTAGAAGTCTCGTCATCCAGTGGCTTTATTTTAGAACGTCTCGCCATCATCCAGTGGCATTATTGATCTTAGACGTCTCGCCTCCTAGTGGCTTTATTGATAGTTACGTGTCTCTACCATCTGTGGCTTTTATTGTAGACGTACTCTCCATCCTTGTGGCTTGATTGTAGAACCGCGTCTCGTCATCCAGTGGCTTCTATTCGTAGATCGTCTCGCCAGTCCAGATTGGCGTCACTAATACAGATTCTAGGACATGAGAGCTTTTCCGCGAATTTAAAATTTTATCAATTTATGTTCATTTTTTTTAATTATACGAACGTTGTATATTATTGTTGTTTTATGTAGTCTTAACTGCAACGATTCTGTTCGGAAAAGAGTTGCTTCTTACATTCTAGAGTGTGAACACAGTTATTAATAATATACCAAGCTTCGTGAATTCAGATCTGTGTAGAGTCTGTAGCATACTTTGTTTTGATTGGTCTCTCTGCATTATATTGTGTGAGTAAACCAGGGACACTTGCGCAACATTTGGGAAGGTTTATTGTGCAACGTTCTATAAACGCAGAGTATACAAAGTGTTTCAATTATCAACTTGTCAGTTTTTTAAACCTGATCAAATTGTTAATTTGACGTTACATCACGACATAACGTAAGTGAGTGTAACACATATTAATGTGTTGATTTTTGTAGTCTGTGCCTGGGGAAACTGAAGCCATGGATCTCAGAAAGAATTTCGACATTCCCTC
Organism: Cherax quadricarinatus; assembly: GCF_026875155.1. NCBI lineage: Eukaryota > Metazoa > Arthropoda > Malacostraca > Decapoda > Parastacidae > Cherax > Cherax quadricarinatus. The sequence goes on from NC_069408.1 coordinate 73,714,111, forward strand.
TTAGGATTTGTGAACATACTTACCGATATTTTACACCTATGAACCGGTGTGATTATCACTACGTTGATGATTAATGTAGCCTCGTTAGATCACTAGTATGCAAGTCCATATTAATTATAACAGTCATTTTACCAACTCACTTTTATCATTACAGCCTTTCGAAGAGTGTAAGGTTTGTTATGATCGATCATAACACCTAACTTAGATTATTTTGAGTACTAGTCTATTGTTAGTGAAAATCATGAAGCAGGAAACATTGTCAGAGTATCGAGGTGTGGTCAGCAAACTCCAGCACCAAGATCTTTAACCCAAAATAATATGATAAATATGAATCTAAAACGCAGAAGTCAATTATAATTATGAGTCTTTAGAGAATACAAAGTATTGTACAATCAGATTTTATGATACTCCGTACATGAACTCTACACACAACAACACACACACACACAACACACATCCACACACAACTCCACACACCACACACTGACACACACAAACTCTCACACACCACACACTTCACACCACACACATTGCGTCACACATTCATTTAGTTGGATTTGGCTATTCTAACTCTAAATTAAATTGTGCTGTTATATATAAGGTTTTCTAAGGTGCTTTTAGAAAAAAATTTATATCTTTAAACGTTGTACTTTTCGGAACCAATATATTTACTAAACTTGACTCTCGTGTCCAAGGATGTCCTAGTTTGGAAGAATATTTTCAGGAAATCTTCAAATTATTGGTTGTTGAGATTACTAATTGGTTATCATCCTTTTATTTAATGGATTCTTCAAGAATCTGGTACAGTTTTCCTGCCTAAGATGCTCTTGTTTATAAATATTTAAGTTGTTCACAAGGTAAAACTTAAACGTGATTTAAACATGAAATAAAAAAATCTCACTCTATACTACTCACTTGGTAGTGGGGTGAGAAGAAACTCGTGGTGATGTGTGATGGACTGGTGGTGACTGTGATGCGGACTGGTGGTGACATGTGTTGGTCTAGTGGTGTAGGAGTTCATGGATCTGGTGAGGAGGGTTGAGAGAGACTGGTGGCGGACGGTGATGAGCAGGTGGTGAAGGTTGATGGACTGGTGGGAAGGGTGATGGGGATGGTGGTGAGGTTGATGGACTAGTGAGTGGTGAGCGACTGTGTTTCCAGAAGTCCATTATGTTGTCACCTCATGATTGAAAACTCCCTTCCACACTTCCCTTCCTTGGTGATGGATGGTTTTGAGGGTTCCATGGTCAGGTTTTGAGGGTGTTGGTGCTGGTTGCTGAGGGTGATGGACTGGTTGGTACGGAAGGGTGTTGGATGATAGGAGTAGTGATGGACTGGTGTTGAGGGTGATTGGACTGGTGCGTGAGAGGTGTGATGGGACTTGTGCTTATGGTGAGGGACTGGATGTGGGAGGGTTGTCCCGGATGGACTGGTGGGGAGGGTGACCTGTTTACGCTGACCGGTCGGTGAGGGTGTGTCTGGTGGTGAGGAGTGATGGTCTTGGTGGTGAGGGTGATGGATTGTGGTGTGGGTGGACTGGAGGCGAGGGTGATGACTGGTGGTGAGGGTGAAGGACTGTTGGTGAAGGGTAAGGACTGGTGCGTGAGGATGAATGGGCATGGCTGTGTAGGGTGATGGGCTGGTGTGAGGGTGATGGACTGGTGGTGTAGGTGATGACGTGATTGGGGGAGGTGAAGACTATGCTTCCAGAAAATCCTTCTGTTGTCCCATCAGAATGAACTCCCTTCACCATCTTCCCTTGTTGAGTTGATGGATGGTGGTGAGGGGATGGAGCTGGGTGAGGGTGATGGACTGGTGCGGAGGAGTGATGGTTCTGGTGGGGAGGGCTGATGGCGTGGTGGGTAGGGTGAGGGTCTGGTGCGTGAGGGTGTGGAACCTCGTCACTGGGCTTGAGGGTGAATGGACTGTTGTCTGGGGTGATGGACTGAAGGTAGTGGGTTGATGGACTGACGGTGAGGGTGAAGGCTGTGTGTAGGAGACGTGAAGGACGTGTTATCAGCAGAAGTTCATCTGTGTTCCCCTCTAAGTGAACTCCCTTCTCCACACTTTCCTTGCTCAGTGAATGGATGGTGGTGAGGGTGTGATCTCGGTGGTTTGTGGTGATCAGGATCAGTTGCTAGTGGGTGATGTGCGACTGACGGTGACTGGTGGTCGAGACATGGAAGAGAGTGGTTGAAGGACTGTGTTTCAGAGTTCATCTGGTGTCCCCTTAGATTGATGAACTCCCTTCCACACTTCCACCTTGTGGTGTGGACTAGTGTGGTGAGGTGATGGACTGGTGGTGAGGGTGATTAAACTGGTGGGCAGGGTGATGGTCTGGTGGGGGAGGGTGATGGACTGGTGGGAAGGGTGAAGGGCTGTGTTTCCAGAAGTCCATCTGTGGGGGTTTGATGGTCTGGTGGGGAGCGTTATGGACTAGTGGTGTGGGTGATGGACTGGTGGTGAGTGTGATGGACTGGTGGTGAGTGGTGATGGGCTGGTGGTGAGGGTATGGACTGGTGATGAGGGTGATGGACTGGTGGTGAGTGGATGGACGGGTGGTGAGTGTGATGGACTGGTAGGGGGGGTAAAGGGGGACTGGTGGTTAGGGTGATGGACTGCTGGGGAGGGTAAAGGGACTGTGTTTCCTGAGCCCATCTTTTTTCCCCCAGATGAACTCCCTTCCACACTTTCCTTGCTAGTGATGGACTGGGGGTGAGTGTGATCGTCTTTTGGTGAGGGTGATCTTCTGGTGGTGAGGGTGATGGACTGTTGCTGAGGGTGATGGACTGACGGTGAGGGTGATGGACTGGTGGGGAGGGTGAAGGACTGTGTTTCCCAGAAGTCCATCTGTGCCCCCTTTTACACTCCCTCCACACTTCCCTTGCTCGTGAGGGCCCTTGGTGGTGAGGGTGATTGTCTCGTGGTGAGGGCGATGGAACTGGTGGTGAGGGTGATGGACTTGTGGTTAGGGTGATGGACTGGTGGGGAGGGTGAAGGACTGTTTTCCTGAAGTCCCCACACTTCCCTTGCTAGTGATGGACTGGTGGTGAGGAGGATGGACTTGTGGTTGGGGTGATTGATGGTTGTTGAGGGTGATGGATGGAGGGTGAGGGTGAGGGGATGTGGGTGGACTGATGGGTGAGGGTGATGGACGATGGTGATGGATGGTGGTGAGGGTAAATACTGGTGGTGGGGGGGTAAGGATGGTGGTGTGGGTGATGGACTGACTCAAGAAATCGTAATGACACGATTGCAAACAAACCAAACCATACTCCCGGCCGGGATTGAACCCGCGGTCATAGAGTCTCAAAACTCCAGCCCGTCGCGTTCAATCCCCGGCCGGGGGTTTTGGTTTGTTTGCAATCGTGTCATTACGATTTCTTGAGTCATGTTGACGGCAGTGAAGGGACTTGAGCTAGAGTTCGTCACGGCCACGCTAGCTGGAGATTCGTCTGTAAAAAATTGCATTCGTGGTCACAGTGGTGCCTGTGCTAACCTTCCTATGGTGAAGAAATTACCTAGTCGGATGAATCTTATTGTGGCTAGCTGGTTAGTGGCTAACGCGCGGGTTCAATCCCGGCCGGGGGTATGATTTGTGATGGACTGGTGGTGAGTGTGATGGACTGGTAGGGAGGGTGAAGGATTATGCTTTCAGAAGTCAATCTGTGTCCTCTCAGATGAACTCCCTTCCACTCTTCCCTTGCTGGTGATGGACTTGTGGTGAAGGTAATGGACTGATATTGAGGGTGATGGACTGTTAGTGAGGGTGATGGACTAGTGGTGAGGGTGATGGACTGGTGGTGAGGGTGATGGACTGGTTGTGATGGTGATGGATTGGTAGTGAGGGTGATGGACTGGTGCTGAGGGTGATGAACTAGTGGTGAAGGTGGTGGACTAGTAGTGAGGGTGATGGGGCTGGAGGGGAGGGTGATAGACTGATAGTGAGAGTGATGGACTGGTGATGAGGGTGATGGTGGTGGTGATGTTTGTGTGTGTGTGTGTGTAGTCTGGTGGTGAGGGGGATGGACTGGGGGTGAGGGTGATGGACTTGTGATTATTGTTTAGGGACTGGTTGGGGAGGGTGATGGATGGTGTTGAGGGTGATGACTAGTGGGGTGGGTGGACTGGTGGGGAGGGTGATGGACTTGTGATTATTGTGAGGGACTGGTGGTGAGGGTAATGGTCTGGTGGGGGGCGTTATGGACTAGTGGTGTGGGTGGGCTGGTGGTGAGGGTGATGGTCTGGTGGTGAGAGTGATGGACTGGTAGGGAGGGTGAAGGGCTGGTGGTGAGGGTGATGGACTGCTGGGGAGGGTGAAGGACTGTGTTTCCAGAAATCCATCTGTGTCCCCTCAGATGAACTCCCTTCCACACTTCCCTTGCTAGTGATGGACTGGTGGTGAGGGTGATGGTCTGGTGGTGAGGGTGATGGTCTGGTGGTGAGGGTGATGGACTGGTGGTGAGGGTGATGGTCTGGTGGTGAGGGTGATGGTCTGGTGGTGAGGGTGATGGACTGGTGGTGAGGGTGATGGACTGGTAGGGAGGGTGATGGTCTGGTGGGGAGGGTGATGGTCTGGTGGGAGGGTGATGGACTGGTGGGAGGGTGTGGGCTGTTGCTGAGGGGTTGACTTTGGGGG
>NC_069408.1:73719249-73740447 GCF_026875155.1 Cherax quadricarinatus
GGGGGGTTAGTTGCATTTTTTGGATGAAGAAGGCGTTTGACACAGTTCCACACAAAAGATTAGTGCAAAAACTGGAGGACCAGCAGGGATAACAGGGAAGGCACTACAATGGATCAGGGAATACTTGTCAGGAAGACAGCAGCGAGTCATGGTATGAAGTGAGGTGTCAGAGTGGGCGCCTGTGACGAGTGGAGTTCCTCAGGGGTCAGTCCTAGGACAGGTGCTGTTTCTGGTATTTGTGAACGACATGACAGAAGGAATAGACTCCGAAGTGTCTCTGTTTGCAGATGTGAAGTTGATGAGAAGAATTCATTCGATCGAACACCAGGCAGAGCTACAAAGGGATCTAGACAGGCTGCAGACCTGGTCCAGCAATTGGCTCCTGGAGTTCAACCCCACCAAGTGCAAAGTCATGAAGATTGGGGAAGGGCAAAGAAGACCGCAGACGGAGTACAGTCTAGGGGGTCCAGAGACTACAAACCTCACTCAAGAAAAAAGATCTTGGAGTGGGTATAACACCAGGCACATCTCCTGAGGCGCACATCAACCAACTAACTGCTGCAGCACATAGGCACCTAGCAAACCTAAGGACAGCATTCCGCCATATTAATACGGAATCGTTCAGGACCCTGTATGCTGTGTACGTTAGGCCCATATTGGAGTATGCGGTACCAGTTTGGAACCCACATCTAGCCTAGCACGCAAAGAAACTAGAGAAAGTGCAAAGGTTTGCAACAAGACTAGTCCCAGAGCTAAGAGGTATGTCCTACGAGGAGAGATAGGGGGGACATGATAACGACATGTAAAATACTGAAAGGAATTGGCAAGGTAGACAAAGACTGAATGTTCCAGAGATGGGACACAGCTATAAGTTGAACATACAGATGAATCACAGGGATGTTAAGAAGTATTTCTTCAGTCACTGAGTAGTCAGGAAGTGGAATAGTTTGGGAAGCGATGTAGTTGAGGCAGGATCCATTCATAGATTTAAGCAGAGGTATGATAAAGCTAATTGTGCAGAGAGTGACCCAGTAGCAGCCAGTGAAGAGGCGGGGCCAGGAGCTATAACTCGCCCCCTGCAACCACAACTGGGTTAGAAAGACCAAAACCACTCGAAATACATAAATATAAATAAAAATTTTATAATATAAATTATATAATATATATATTATATAATATATATAAAAATATATATAATATATAATATAAAAATATGTGTGCCGAATATTTTAAAAATGGAAATTTAGCAAGCCCCCTTTTAAAATTTTAAGTCCTTTCAAAAATTTTTTCTCTTTTTCTTTTTAAAGATATTTTTTTCATTAATGTTAATGAAAAAAAAATTTAAATTTTTTGCACCAAAAGTATTCTTAGAAAACTTCCCAAAACCCTTTTAAAACAAAGCAATTTTTTTTAGCCTAACGAAACCCAAATTTTTTTTAGATTTGTTTAAAAAATTTTTTAAATACCCCCCCCCCAAAAGTAAAAATATTTTTTTTGGGTTGGGTTCAAATGTTTTTGGGGGAAATTTTTTTGCATACAAAAATTTTTTCCATTTTGTCCTATAGGGCAAGATGAGCGTTGCAAATTGAACCCAAGTCGAAAAAATTCTCCCTTTTTCGGGAAACGCCCTGATATTTTATTATATATATATATATATTTAAAAATTTTATATATATATATATATTAATTATATATATATATAAAATATATATATATATATATATTTATTATAATATATATATATATATATATATATAAATAAGGCGTTTTGTGTGTGTGTGTGTACTCACCTTTAAGGTTGGGGGGGTCGAGCCGAGCTCCTTTGTTTGTTGTGTGTGTGGGGTGTCGTGCCAAAAGGGCCGCCTTCCCCGATTTTGGGTTTTTAAATAGAAACGTCATCTTCCCATTGGGAAAATTGAAAATTTTTTGTATGAAAAAATTTTTCCCCAAAAATTCATTTAAAACCTAACAAAAAAAATTATATTTCACTGTGTTTGTTTAGAAATTAAATTTTTTTAAACCCAAATCTAAAATAAATTTTAGTTGGGTTGGGTTTAAAATAAATTTTTCTTGTTATAAAAAGGTTGGGTAAGTTTTGTAAGTTCCTTTTGGTGCAAAATTATAAATTTTTACATCAACATTAACGAAAAAAAAAAAATTCAAATTAAACTATAAAAAAAATTTTAGAAATTTTTTAAATTTTAAATGAGTTTTTGGGCTAAATGACCATTTTAAACATATTCGGCAGGGAAATAAAATAAATAAATATTATATTTAAAAAAATATATATATATATTATATATAAAATTTTAATTATATATAAAAATTTAAAATATAAATATATATGTAAATATTTAAATTTTATATATAAAAATTATATAATATATATATATATATATATATATAATATATAAATTTTAATATATGTTATAATTTTAATATTTTTAAATATATATATATATATATATATATAATATATATATTTTTTATATATTTTATTTTTAAATATATTTTTATATATATTAATAATATATATATAAATATATTATTATTAGTATAGTAGTGTGTGTCTACCCCACCAAAATTCACCTAAACTGTGTTTGCGGGGTCGAATCAAGCTCCTGACCCCCCCCCGTCACTGGCCCGCTACTAGGCCCCACTCCCCTCCCTGTTTCATGATTTTTGTCATACCTCTTCTTAAACTGTTTTTTTGGATCCTCCCCCACTACTCCCCTCTCCCAAAAATGATGTAGGTTTGACTGAAAAAATCCCTCCTAACCCCCATGTGATTTATCTGAGTCTTCAACTTCCGGTTTTGTGACCCCTTTTTGCTTTGTCCCATCTACGGTTTTTTCCTGTCTCTTTTACCTTTTCAATTACTCCATTTTTTATATGTCGTTATCATGTCCTTTTTCCTTTTCTCTACCCGTTCCCATGTCAAAAAGGTTCGTTTTCGTTTATCTCCCCCAAACCCCGGGGTTTATCTCGTTGCAAATTTTTGCACTTTGTTTTAATTTTTTTGAAGGTGCCTTGACTAGTTGGGGGTTCCAAAAGGTTGCGCTTACTTAGGGGGTAGAATGAAAGTTTTTACTGTGTAGGGGTCCCGAACGATTCCCGACCTCGGGGTCGGAAGGGTTTGCTTAGGTTTTTTTACTCCCATATACTGCAAACAGTTATTTTGGCTGAAGGCGCCACCCGGAAAATGTTTCATGGGATTATTTCTTTACCATAGCAATTTTTAATGAGTTTAAGTTTTCAGACTTTGGCCCCCTAGATCAACACCCCCGGTACCTACCCCCCATTTCATGACTTTGCACTTGGGGGTAGTTTTTAAAATAGGAAGCCAGTTGCTGGACCAGGTTTTTCTGCCCTTCAAACCTTTTTTGTCCTTTCCCCCCGGTTTTTTTTTTCGACTGAATTCTCCCAAATTTGCTTCAAAATGTTGGGAAACAGGTTTCACTTTTAGATTTGTCCCTTCCCTCATAAACATTTTACAATACCCCGAAACAGCCTTTGGGCCTAAAAAACCGACCCCCGGAACCCCCCCCGTCACAGGGGCCCCCGGCGGAAAGTCTCTCCATTTCCAAAACTTCCCGCAGACAATTCCCTTTATCCACGGGAGTTTTCCTTTCCTGTTTTAACCCGCCATGTCTCTTTTTTGTGAAAAAAGGGTACCTATGAAAATTTTAAGAAAATATAGAGTATCCTAGAAAAATTTTAAAAGAGAAGGTATTGGGAAACCCTTTAATATTTTCATGAAATATAAAGGTTTAAAAGTGATGGTGTTTAATACTGCTATTGAGGGAGATGGTGTTGGTATAGTGATAGTGTGTTTGTGGGAAAAGGGATGGTGGGATGGTATGGTGGTGGGAGTGCCGGGGGGGTTTGTAGTGCCGGGGGTTTAGTGCCGGCGGGGGGTTGTAGTGGGTGGGGGTACTAAATAAAAGGGAGTGACGGTTGGTTTGTGGTGGTTGTAGTGGGGGTGGGAGTGAGGGTGGTATGCTGCTGGAAGGGGCTGTTGCATATGTGTTTATTAAAATGCGGGGTTATGTTGGAGTGGTTGCCCGGTTTTTTTGGGGGTTTCAGTAACAAAAAAAACTGTACCCAAAAAACATTGAACTGTTCATTAAATTGAGCCCGGGCACACACATGGGGGGCATTGCTTTAAAAAATGATGATTCCCTTGAACACTGACACTACTTTTATGTTCTCAATGACAGATATATTTATACCCTCAATAAAAGTCAAAAGAAAAATTTTAAAAAACGTTTTTGACATCCTTTTTTTTGTATTTTATTTCTGTCATGGATTTTTACACCCTTTTAAAAAAAGTAACTAAGGGGGTGGAAACCTTTGGGTACTTATATAAAGTAAAAAGATTAGTTTACTTTCTTTCAACCCGACTGCGGGCTGCCCCTGTTAAAACATGAACCCTTTTAAATTTTTCTAGGTTTCAGAGTAAGGAATCCCAAAAACCTGACAAAAAGTGTCTGCTGACACTAGTTGCTAATTCCTCATGGTCTAAGGAAAAAAATCGTTGAAAAAAAAAATTCACTTTTCCCAAACGTTTTTAAGGGAAAAATAGTTTGTAATACGGGGATGTTTTGTTGGTTGGGTGCACCTTTGGGGTTTCCAAAATGTTTTGGGTTGGGGTGCACCTGGGGGTTTCCAAGTGTTTGGTTGTTGCACTTTTGGGTTGCCCAAATGTTGGCTTGTGTGACTCTGGGTTTCCAAGTTTGGGTTTGGGGCACTCTGTGTTGGCCCAATGTTGGGTTTGTGCAAATCTGGGTTTTCCAAGTGTTGGGTTGTGTGCACTCTGGGGGTTTTCCATTGTTTGGGTTGTGGTTTACCCTGGGTTGCCAAATGTTGGTTTTTGTGCACTTGGGGTTCCAATGGGTTTGGGTTGTGTGCCCCTCTGGGTTGCCCAACCCTGTATATAAAACCAATTTTCAAATAAAATTTCCTGGTATCATTTATTTACTAGGTTTTTTCGTCAAAAAAAATATCAATTTGATTCAGGGTTTTTTTTGCTTGAAATTTTTGAGCCCAAACCCGAGACAAAGATAATAATTTTCCAAAAAAAATTTTAAAAAGCCTCTGAAAAAATAAAGAAAAAAGGTTTTTTAGGGATTAATTTTACTGTGTCAAAAAATCTTTATAATGAATAATTAAAAGCTTTAAAAAAAAAAATTTTTTGTCAATTAATTCTTAAAATAAAATATAATTTTGAAACAAAAAACCCTAAGGGAAAAAAACCGGTTTTAAATAAAGTGTTTTTTGACAGAAATGCAAAAAATGCAAAAAAAAAACTTAGGGAACGTGGTTTTTTTGGGCATAAATTGGTGTTTTCATTCATCCCAATTTTCATAAAAACACCACTTTTTTGAAAATACTTTGAACTATTGTTATCCGTGGGCTTCAGTGCTATTGTTTTTCCTGTCTTTAGTGCTATTGGGGTGGGAAAATTTTAGGGTAGGCAAGGGCCCCCACACCCCCATACCCGGTTTTTTAAGTAAATTTGATACTGGTTTAAAAAATGAGAAGTGTAATTTGGGTTTTTTTACAGGTAAAGGGGAAAGGTTTAAGGGGTAAATTCAGGGTTTTTTTGATTTTCCCGGTTTTAAAGGGCTTGACCAAATTTCTCCGGGGTATCTTTACTGGCCCCAACATCAAATGGGATCCAGGGGACTCAGGGGGACTTTGGGGAATTTTTGGGTGATTTTTGTCTCCCTTCCCATTTCAAGGGAAAATGTTTTTCGCGAATCTTCAAAGAGGCTAAAGTTTATTTTCTCGGTTTTTCAGGGCGGATGTCCCTGGTCCAGGGAGGGGCTATGAATGGGCAGGGGACATAAACATTTTTTTGGATACCTCTTTCATGCGCTGAGAAAGTAAACCCTCCCGGACTCGGGGGGAACTTGTTATTGTGGCTTTCGGGAAAACTCTGGGTTAACACGGGGGGTGGGATGGGGAAAGGGGTTGACCTGACCTGGCGATCTACAATCGACCCAAACCCAAAATAAAAACCCTAAAGTAAGGGTATTATATTTTTTTCTTAAAAAATCCCCACCAACTTGTTCAGCAAATGAGGGCGTGACCCTGGAAAGGAAAAAACCCAACTTGATTTTGTCTTTTAAAAAATGGGGAAGTTAATCCAAAAGGTTTTTGACATGCGGGAAAGTAAAAAGGGGGGCTTAAAGCAGCTCAAAACCAAAAAAAAAGTTCTTTACAGGAAACCCGGGAACTTTCCCGGTCCCCATTAAACTCTCACCAGGTTTCCCCACTAAAACTTCACCAGGGCCCCACTACACTCTCACCAGGTCCTTCCCCTAATTCTCATCAAATTCCTCACTACACCCCTTTACCCCAAATCCACACATCATTTTTCACCAGATCTACAAATAAAGCTCTCACCAGGGCCCCCGACTAACCCCCCCCACCTGGTCCAGACTGCACTCTCCCAGGGTTTCCCCACCCCTTCACCGGTTTTTAGACTCACTTTCACCAGGGCAACTACACTCTCACCAAGGTTTCCCAACTACACTACACCATAAAAATTACACTAACCCGGGCCACACTTCACTCTCACCAGGGTTTACACTAAAAACTTTTCAATTTGGGTTTACACTACACTCTCACCCGGGGCCCCACACACTCACCAGGTACGACACAATTCTTTTTCCAGGGCCACACTACACTCTTTCCCGGTGACAGTTTCACTCTCACCAGGGCCACACTCCACTCTCCCAGTCCAGATACACCTCCCCAGGGTTTAATTCCTTTTCCCCCAGGTTAGAACTACACTCTCACCCGGTTTTCACACATTTTCACCAGTTTCCCAAAATACACTCTCCCCCAAGTTTCCCCCTACATTCTCACCAGATCTAAACTACACTCTCACCAGGGGCTAGACTACAATCTCACGGGTCCACACACAGGGCCCCACCAGGTTTAAACTATACCTCACCAGGTCCTCACTACATTCCACCCGGGGCCCACTACATTACCAAGTCCACACTACATTCCCACAGATCTACACTACAATCTCACCAAAGGGCCCACTACCTTCACCAGGGCCCACTACAAACTCAAAAGGGCGAAAACCCACATTCTCACCAGGGTTTCCCCTAAACCCCTCTCACCAGGGGACACTACAATCTCACCAGGTCCACCACTTCACTCTCACCAGGTTTTTTCACTACATCCAACAGGTCCCAATAAACTCTCACCAGGTCCAAAACTACCCTCAAAACCCGGTCCCCACTACACCTTCCAAACCAAGGGGCCACAAATACCTCCACCAAACCCCACTACACTCCCCACCGGTCCCCCACTACACTTCCCCCAAGTCCACATTTTCTTCTCACCAGATTTAAAACCATCTCACCAGGCTAGGCTCACCTCACGAGGGCCACACTACATTCTCACCGATTTTCATACAAAAACCCCCAGGGCTAGGCCCCCTTTTTCCAACCTTCCCCCCACGAGGTCCCCACTACAGTCTCCCCCAAATCGAAAATAACTCTCCCCCGGGCCTCACTACATTTTCACCCCGGGCCACACTACCTCTCACCAAAATCCACACTACATTCTTAGCCAGTCTACACTACAAATCTCACCAGGTTTACACTACAATTTCACCAGGCGAAAAATACATTTCACCAGGTCCAACTACACTCTAAACCCGGGTTTTCCCCCAAAAACTCTCACCAGGTCCCCCAAAAAACAACCCCACCAGGTCCACATTAAAACCCCCTCACCAGGGGCCCCCACTACACTCTCACCAGGTGCAAAACTACACTTTTTAAACCCGGGCCAAAAATCACTCTCACCCCGGTCCAAACTACACTCTCACCGGTCCACACTAGGGCTTCACCGGTCCCCCCACTGCAAATATCCCCCGGCCAAACTGCACTCTCACCCGGCCACACTACCCTCCACCCGGTTCAAACTACACACCACCCAAATTTCCCCACTACACCTCCCCCGGGGGGGGGCCCACCACTCACCAAAGGGCCACACCCACACTCTCACCTTTCCCCATACACTCTCACCCCCGGCCACACACACCCCACTAGGTCCACATTACACTCTCACCAGGCCAAACTACACTCTCACCAGGGCCACACTACACCTTTTCACCCGGTCCACAATACACTCCTTTACCAGGTCCACACGGGATATTTCCAGGGCCAAAAAGCACTCTTACCAGGTCCCCCAAATACACTTCACCAGGTTCCCCACTACAACTCAAACCGGTCCACACTACACATCCCCCACGTCCAAAACTACACTCCAACCCGGTCCACACTACACAAACACAGGTCCACACTTCACTCTCAACAGTTCACAATACAAAAATCACCAGGTCCAAGCTACACACTCACCCCGGTTTCCCCACTACACTCACCAGGTCCCCCACTAAAACCCATCACCAGGGCCACACTACCCTCACCGGGTTCCCCACTACACACTCACCAGGCCAAACTACACTTCATCAGGTCCACAAATACACTATCACCCGGTCCCACAAACGCTTCACCCGGTCCACACTACACCCCTCCCCCTGGTCCACCCTACACTCTCACCAGGGCCACACAAAAAAATCACCCCGGTCCACACTCACCTCACCAGGTCCACATAACCCCCAGGCCACACTAACTCTCACCAAGGGGCCACACCCACAATATCAAACCGGGGGCCCACACTACACCTCCCCGGCCCACCAGCCCCTCACCCCGGGTTCCCCCAAATACACCTTTTACCCGGTCCACACTACAATATCACCAGGTCCACACTACACTTCACCCCCGGTTCACACTACACTCATCAGGTCCACACTAAAGCTCTCAACCCGGTCCACACTACAATATCAAACCCGGTTTCCCACTACACTCCCCAGGGGCCCCCCCACAAAATTTTCCCCGGGCCCAAAAACCCAAAAATTTCACCCGGGCCCCACTACCTTTTTGGGGGGAAGGGTGTTGGGGGGACTGATGGTGAGGGGGAAGGACTGGTGATGGGCTGGTGGTGAGGGGGGTATTTCTGGTTTTTGAGGGGTTTAAAAGGGGCTATGCTTTCAAAAAGGGCCCTTTTGTGTCCCCCCAATGAACTCCTCCCAACTTCCCTTCCTGAGATGGTGGTTTTTAGGATGATGGCCAGGGTTTTTAGGGTTTATGGACTGTTGCTGAGGATGAAAGGACCCGGGGGTGAGGGTTTATGAACCTGATTTGTGAAAAGTGATGGAATGTTGATGGGGGTGATGGGCTGGTGGGTAAATTTGGGTTGTGTGTGTGTGTGTGTGGGGTGTGTGTGTGTGTGTGTGTGTGTGTGTGTGTGTGACTCCCCGAAGTCCCCTCCCGCGGGCCCTCAGGTTTAACTTCCACACTTCCCTTTTTGATGGACTGGGGTGATGGTGATGGATTGGTGGGGAGTGTGATGGTCTGGTGGGGAGGGTGAGGGGTCTGGTGGTAGGGTGATGGACTGCTGTGGAGGGTGATGGACTGCTGTGGAGGGTGATGGTCTGGTAGGGAGGGTGATGGCCTGGTGGGGAGGGGGAAGGACTATGTTTCCAGAAGTCCTTCTGTGAGGGTGATGGTCTGGTGGGGAGGGTGATGGACTGGTGGTGAGTGTGATGGACTGGTGGTGAGTGTGATGGACTTGTAGGGAGGGTGAAGGACTGGTGGTGAGGGTGATGGACTGCTGGGGAGGGTGAAGGACTGTGTTTCAAGAAATCCATCTTCCACACTTCCCTTGTTGGTGATGGACTGGTGGGGAGGGTGATGGACTGGTGGTGAGGGTGATTGACTGGTGGGGAGGGTGATGGTCTGGTAGGGAGGGTGATGGACTGGTGGGGAGGGGGAACGACTATGTTTCCAGAAGTCCATCTGTGTCCCCACACTTCCCTTGCTAGTGATGGACTGGTGGTGAGGGTGATTGACTGGTGTTGAGGTTGATGGACTGGTGGTGAGGGTGATGGATGTGGGTGGACTGATGGTGAGGGTGATGGACTGATGGTGATGGACTGGTGGTGAGGATGATATACTGGTTGTGAGGGGAAAGGGACTTGTGGTGTGGGTGATGGACTGGTGGTGAGTGTGATGGACTGGTAGGGAGGGTGAAGGACTATTTTTTAGAATTTAATCTGTGTCCCTCCAGGTGAACTCCTTTCCACACTTCCCTTGCTGGGCGGACGGGTGGTGAGGGTGATGGACTGGTGGTGGTGGGGTGTGGATTGTGGTGAGGGTGATGGACTGATATTGAGGGTGATGGATTGGTGGTGAGGGTGGACTATTGGTTAGGGTGATGGACTGTGGTGAGGGAGATGGACTGGTGGTGAAGGTGATGGACTGGTAGTGAGGGTGATGGGACTGGTGGTAGGGTGATGGATGGTAGTGAAGGTGATGGACTGATGCAGAAGGTGGACTAGTGGTAAAGGTGGGAATGGGGGATGTGATGTGAGGGTGTTTAGCTTCACTAGTTCCATGTCTCCAGAAGTACATCTGAGGGCCCCAGATAAACTTCCTTCCACATTTCACTTGTTGGTGATGGGTTGTGGTGAGGGTGATGGTCTGGTGGTGAGGGTGATGGACTGGTGGTGAGGATGATGGACTGGTTTGAGGTGATGAATTGGTAAGTGAGGGTGATGGACTGGTGCTGAGGGTGAGGGACTTGTGGTTAGGGTGATGGGCTGATATTGAGGGTGATGGACTGGTGGAGAGGGTGATGGACTAGTGGTGAGGGTTGATGGGAGTGGTGGGGGGGGAGATGGACTGGTGGTGAGGGTGATGGACTAGTAGAGAGGGTGAAGGATGTGTTTCCAGAAGTCCTTCTGTGTCCCCTCAGATGAAACTCCCTTCCACACTTCCCTTCCCTGATGATGGACTGGTTTTGAGGATGATGGCCAGGTTTTGAGGGTGATGGACTGTTGCTGAGGATGATGGACTGGTGGTGAGGGTGATGAACTGATAGTGAGAGTGATGGACTGTTGATGAGGGGGGATGGACTGGTGGTGATGTTTGTGTGTGTGTGTGTGTGTGTGGGGTGTGTGTGTGTGTGTGTGTGTGTGTGTGTGTGTGTGTGTGTGGGGTGTGAGTGTGTGTGTGTGTGTGTTTCCTTCCCTAGTTTCATGACTCCAGAAGTCCATCTGCGGGCCCTCAGAAGAATTCCCCCCTTCCCTTGTTGATTGACTGGTGGTGATGGTGATGGATTGGTGGGGAGGGTGATAGTCTGGTGGTGAGGGTGATGGATGCTGTGGAGGGTGATGGCCCTGCTGTGGAGGGTGATGGTCTGGTAGGGAGGGTGATGGCCTGGTGGGGAGGGGGAAGGACTATGTTTCTGAAGCCCTTTGTGTGGGGGGTTTGATGGTTGGTGGGGAGGGTTATGGACTGCTGGGGGGGGTGAAGGACTGTGTTTCCAGAAATCCATCTGTGTCCCTCAGATGAACTCCCTTCCACACTTTCCTTCCTAGTGATGGATGGTGGTGAGGGTGATCGTCTGGTGGTGAGGGTAATGGATTGTTGCTGAGGGTGATGGACTGACGGTGAGGTGATGGACTGGTGGGGAAGGTGAAGGACTGTGTTTCCAGAAGTCCATCTGTGTCCCCACATTTCCCCTTGCTAGTGATGGACTGGTGGTGAGGGTGATGGACTGAGAGTGAGTGTGATGGATGGTGATGAGGGTGAGGGAAAGGGTGGTGAGGGTGATGGATTTGTGATTATGGTGATGGATTGGTGGTGAGGGTGATGGACTGGTGTTGAGGTTGATGGATTAGTGGTGTGGGTGGACTGGTGGTGAGGGTGATGTTCTAGTGGTGAGGGTGAGGTCTGGTGGTGAGGGTGATTGGTCAGGTGGCCCGGTGGCCTGGTGGTCTAAGCTCCAGCTTCACACACGGAGGGCCGGGTTCGATTCCCGGCGGGTGGAAACATTTCGACACGTTTCCTTACCCTGTTGTCCTGTTCACCTAGCGCAAATAGGTACCTGGGTGTTAGTCGACGGGGTGTGGGTCGCATCCTGGGGGACAAGATTAAGGACCCCCAAAGGAAATAAATTAGACAGTCCTCGATGACGCACTGACCCTTTTTTGGGTTATCCCGGGTGGCTAACCCTCCCGGGGTTTTAAAAATCCCAACGAAATCTTATTTTTATCTTATCTTATCTGATGGAAATAGTGGTGTGGGTGGACTGGAGGTGAGGGTGATGGACTGGTGGTGAGGGTGAAGGACTGTTGGTGAGGGGTAAGGACTGGTGGTGAGGGTGATGAACTGGCTGTGAGGGTTTATGGACTGGTGGAGTGGGTGATGGACTGATAGGGAGGGTGAAGGACTAGGCTTCCAGAAATCCATCTGTGTCCCCTCACATGAACTCCCTTCCACACTTCCCTTGTAGGTGATGAACTGGTGGTGAGGGTGATGGATGGTGGTGAGGGTGATGGATGGTAGTGAGGGTTATGGACTGGTGGAGAGGGTGACGGTCTGGTGGGGAGGGTGATTGTCTGGTGGGGAGGGTGAAGGTCTGGTGGTGAGGGTGATGGACTGGTGGGGAGGGTGATGGACTGTTGCTGAGGGTGATGGACTGGTGGGGAGAGTGAAGGACTGTGTTTCCAGAATTCCATCTGTGTCCCCTCAGATGAACTCCCTTCCACACTACCCATGCTAGTGATGGACTTGTGGTTAGGGTGATGGACTGACATTGAGGGTGATGGACTGGTGGTGAGGGTGATGGACTTGTGGTTAGGGTGATGGACTGACATTGAGGGTGATGGACTGGTGGTGAGGGTGATGGACTGGTGGTGAGGGAGATGGACTGGTGGTGAGAGCGATGGACTAGTAGAGAGGGTGAAAAAAAGTGTTTCCAGAAGTCCTTCTGTGTCCTTCCCTTCGTGGTGATGGACTCCTTTTGAAGATGATGGCCAGGTTTTGAGGTTGATGGACTGTTGCTGAGGGTGATGGACTGGTGTTGAGGGTGATGGACTGGTGTTGAGGGTGATGGACTGGTGGAGATGTTTGTGTGTGTGTTTTTCCTTCCCCTAGTTTCATGACTCCAGAAGTCTATCTGCGGGCCCTCAGATGAACTCCAACACTTCCCTTGTTGGTGATGGACTGGTGGTGAGGGTGATGGACTGGTGGGGAGGGTGATGTTCTGGTGGTGAGGGTGATGGACTGCTGGGGATTGTGAAGGACTGTGTTTCCAGAAATCCATCTGTTTCCCCTCAGATGACCTCCCTTCCACACTTTCCTTGCTATTGATTTACTGGTGGTGAGGGTGATCGTCTGGTGGTGAGGGTGATGGACTGGTGGGGAGGGTGAAGGACTGTGTTTCCAGAAGTCCATCTGTATCCCTTCACAATCCCTCCACACTTCCCTTGCTCGTGATGGACTGGTGGTGAGAATGATGGTCTCGTGGTGAGGGTGATGGACTGGTGGTGAGGGTGATGGACTTGCGGTTAGGGTGATGGACTGGTGGGGAGGGTGAAGGACTGTGTTTCCAGAAGTCATTCTGTTTCCCCTCAGATGAACTCCCTTCCACACTTTCCTTGCTAGTGTTGGACGGTTTTGAGCGTGATCGTTTGGTGGTGAGAGTGATGGACTGTTGCTGAGGGGTGCATGGGATTAGTATGAGGGGTGGACTGGTGGTGAGGGTGATGTTCTAGTGGGTGAGAGTGATCGTCTGGTGGTGGGTGAGGGCGATGGGACTAGTTGGTGTGGTGTGAACTGGAGGTGAGGTGATGGGGATGGTGGTTGTGGGTGAAGGACTGTTGGTGAGGGGAAGGACTGGTGGTGAGTGATGAAACTGGCTGTGATGGTGAAGGACTTGGTTGGGTCTGTGGGGTGATGGACCTGATAGGGAGGGGTTGAAGGACTATGCTTTCCAGAAAATCCCATCTGTGTCCCTCAGATGAAACTCCCCTTCCACACTTCCCTTGCTTGGTGATGGAATGGTGGTGAGGGTGATGGACTGGATTGAGTGAGGGGAGATGGACTTGTGGGAGGAGGGTGACGGTCTGGTGGGTTAAGGGTCGAGGGTGATAGTCTGGTTGGGGAGGGTGATGATCTGGTGGTTGAGGTGATGGACTGTGGGGAGAGTGAAGGACATGTGTTTCCAGAAGTCCATCGTGTCCCCTCCGATGAACTCCCTTCCACATTCATGCTAGTGTAGAGAGTAGAGATAGTGGTGGTGAGGGGTGTTGGGATGTTGCTCTGAGGGTGATGGACTGCGGTGAGGGTGATGGACTGGTGGGGAGGGTGATGGACTGTTGCTGTGGGTGATGGACTGGTGGTGAGGGTGATGGACTGATAGTGAGAGTGATGGACTGTTGATGAGGGTGATGGACTGGTGGTGATGTTTGTGTGTTTGTGTGTGTGTGTGTGTGTGTGTGTTTTTCCTTCCACTAGTTTCATGACTCCAGAAGTCCATCTGCGGACCCTCAGATGAACTCCCACACTTCCTTTGTTGGTGATGGACTGGTGGTGAGGGTGATGGTCTGGTGGGGAGGGTGATGGTCTGGTGGTGAGTGTGATGGACTGGTGGGGAGGGTGAAGGACTGTGTTTCCAGAAGTCCATCTGTGAGGGTGATGGACTGGTGGTGAGTGTGATGGACTGGTAGGTAGGGTGAAGGACTGGTGGTGAGGGTGATGGACTGTTGGGGAGGCTGAAGGACTGTGTTTCCAGAAATCCATCTGTGTCCCCTCAGATGAACTCCCTTCCACATTTCTACGAGAGCAGCTGGGTGATGGATGGTGGCGAGGGTGATTGACTGGTGGGGAGGGTGATGGTCTGGTGGGGAGGGTGATGGAGTGGTGGGGAGGGTGAAGGACTGTGTTTCCAGAAGTCCATCTGTGTCCCCTCACACTCCCTCCACACTTCCCTTGCTCGTGACTGGATGGTGGTGAGGGTGATGGTTCGTGGCGAGCGCGTGATGGACTGGTGGTGAGAGTGATGGGACTGGCTTGTCGTGGGGAGGGTGAAGGACTTGTGTTCTTTGAAGTCCATCCTGTGTCCCCACACTTCCCTGCTAGTGAGACTGGTGGTGAGGGGTGATGGTCTTGTGGTGCGGGTGATGGACTGGTGGTGAGGGTGATGGGACTGGTATTAGATGGTGATGAATTGGTTAGTGAGGGTGATGGACTGGTGCTGAAGGGTGATGGACTTGTGGTTGAAGGTGGTGGACTAGTGGTGTGGGTGTGTTGGGGACTATTGATTGAGGGTGGTGGACTGGTGGTGATGTTTGTGTGTGGTGTGTAGTTCTGGTGGTGAGGTTGATGGACTGGTGGTGAGGGTGCTGGACTTGTGATTATGGTGAGGGATGGTGGTGAGGGTGATGGAACTGTGGTGTGGCGTGAACTGGTGGGGATGGGTGATGTTATAGTGGTGAGGGTAATGGTCTGGTGAGTGAGGGTGAGGACTAGTGGTGTGGGTGGACAGGGGGTTGAGGGTTGATGGACTGGGTTGAGGGTGAAGGACTAGTCTGTTGGTGAGGGGGTAAGGACTGGTGTGTTGAAAGGTGATGGATGGCGGTGAGGGTGATGGACTGGTGGTGTGGTGATGGGGATTGATAGGAGGGTGAAGGTCTATCCTTCCAGAAAATCCATCTGGTTCCCCCTGTCAGTGAACTCCCTTCCACACTTCCCTTGTTGGTGATGGACTGGTGGTGAGGGTGTGGACTGGTGGTTAGGGTGAGGCTGTAGGGGGGTGACTGGTCTGGTGGGGAGGGTGATGGTGTCTGGTGGGGAGGGTGATGGTCTGGTGGTGAGGGTGATGGATGGTGGGGAGGGTTGTGATGGACTGTGTTTACAGAAAGTCCATCTGTGTCCCGTCAGCTCGCCGAAACTCCCTTCCACACTTCACTTGCTAAGTGATGGGAACTGGTTGGTGAGGGATGATGGACTGGTGGTGAGGGTGATGGGGGACTGGTGGTGAAGGGTGATGTTGGTGGTGAGGGTGATGGTCTGGTGGTGAGGGGATGGACGGTGAGTGTGAGGGTGATGGACTGGTAGGGAGGGTGATGGACTGGTAGGGAGGGTGATGGTCTGGTTGGGAGGGTGATGGTCTGGTGGGGAGGGTGATGGTCTGGTATTGAGGGTGATGGACTGGTGGGGAGGGTGATGGACTGGTGGGGAGAGTGAAGGACTGTGTTTCCAGAAGTCCATCTGTGTCCCCTCAGATGATCTCCCTTCCACACTTCCCTTGCTAGTGAAGGACTGTTGGTGAGGGTGATGGTCTGGTGGTGAGGGTGTTGGACTGTAGCTGAGCGTGATGAACTGACGGTGAGGGTGATGGACTGGTGGGGAGAGTGAAAGACTGTGTGTCCAGAAGTTCATCTGTGTCCCCTCAGATGAACTCCCTCCACACTTCCCTTGCTAGTGATGGACTGGTGGTGAGTGTGATGGTCTGGTGGTGAGGGAGATGGACTGGTGGTGAGGGTGATGGACTTGTGGTTAGGGTGATGGACTGATATTGAGGGTGTATGGGACTGGTGGTGAGGGTGATGGACTGTTTGGGATGGGTGAAGGACTGTGTTTCCAGAAATTCCCTTGTTGGTGATGGACTGGTGGGGAGGGTGATGGACTGGTGGTGAGGGTGATTGACTGGTGGGGAGGGTGATGGTCTGGTAGGGAGGGTGATGGACTGGTGGGAGGTGAGTGACTGTGTTTCCCAAGAAGTCCATCTGTGAGGGTGATGGTCTAGCGGGGAGCGGTATGGACAAGTAGTGTGGGTGGGCTGGTGGGGAGAGTGAAGGACTGTGTTTCCAGAAATCCATCTGTGTCCCCTCAGATGAACTCCCTTCCACACTTCCATTGTTGGTGATGGACTGGTGGTGAGGGTGATGAACTGGTGGGGAGAGTGAAGGACTGTGTTTCCAGAAGTCCATCTGTGTCCCCTCAGATGAACTCCCTTCCACACTTCCCTTGTTGGTGATGGCTGCGTTGCGTTGAGGGTGATGAACTGGTGTGAGGAGTGAAGGAACTGTGTTTCCGGATGTCCATTCTGCGTGTCCCTCGATGAACTCCTTTCCACACTTCCCTTGCTAGTGATGGTCTGGTGGGGAGGGTGATGGTCTGGTGGTGAGGGTGATGGACTGTTGGGGAGGGTGATGGACTGGTGGGGGAGGTGAAGGGGGGGGACTGTGTATTCAGAAGATCATCTGTGTCACTCAGAATGAACTCCCTTCCACACTTCCCTTGCTAGTGATGGACTTTGGTGAGGGTGATGGTTGGTGGAGAGGGTGATTGGACTGGTGGTGAGGGTGATGGACTTTGTGGTTAGGGTGATGGACTGATATTGAGGGTGATGGACTGGTGGTGAGGGTATGGACTGGTGCGTGTGGGTGTGAGTGG
Organism: Cherax quadricarinatus; assembly: GCF_026875155.1. Lineage (NCBI taxonomy): Eukaryota > Metazoa > Arthropoda > Malacostraca > Decapoda > Parastacidae > Cherax > Cherax quadricarinatus. The sequence continues at coordinate 73,736,583 of NC_069408.1, forward strand.
ACTGGTTGTGAGGGTGATGACTGGTGGTGGGGTTGATGGGACTGGTGGTGAGGGTGATTGGGAACTGGTTGGTGAGGGTGACTGGGACTGTGTTTCCAGAAGATCCCTTCTGTGACCCCTCAGATGAACTCCCTTCAAAACTTCCCTTCCTGGTGATGGACTGGTTTTGAGGATGATGGCAGATTTTGAGGGTGATGGGACTGTGTGAGGGGGTGATCGGACTGGGGTGGTGTCGTTAGTGTTGTGTTTTTCCTGCCCTAGTTTCATGACTCCAGAATCCTCTGCGGGCACTCGATGAACTCCCACATTCCTTGTTGGTGTGGGACTGTTGGTGTGTGTGATGGATTGGTGGGGAGAGTGATGGTCTGGTGGTGAGGGTGATGGACTGCTGGGGAGGGTGAAGGACTGTGTTTCCAGAAATCCATCTTCCACACTTCCCTTGTTGGTGATGGACTGGTGGGAAGCATGATTGACTGGTGGGGAGTGTGATGGTTCTCGAGAAGGGAGGGTGATGGACTGGTGGGGAGGGTGAAGTCCATCTGTGAGGGTGATGGTCTGGCGGGGAGCGTTATGGACTAGTGGTGTGGGTGGGCTGGTGGTGAGGGTGATTGACTGGTGGGGAGGGTGATGGTTATGGATTGGGGAGGGTGATGGAGTGGTGGGGAGGGTGACAGGACGTGTTTCCGGAAAAGTCAATCTGTTTCCCTCAGATGAACTCCCTTCCCCCCCTTACCCAACCCTCGAGCTGGACTGGTGGTGAGGTGTGATCGTCTGTTTGTGAGGGTGATGGATGTTACTGAGGGTGATGGGATCTGACTGTGAGGTGATAGACTGGGTGGGGAGGTGAAGGACTGTGTTTTTCCAGAAGTCCATCTGTGTCCCCTCAGATGTGAACTCCCTCCAACTACTTCCTTGCTCGTGTGGACTGGTGGTTGAGGGTGATGGACTTGTGGTTAGGTGGTGATGGACTGGGGGGAGGTGCGTGAAGGACTGTTGTTTCCAGAAGTCCATCTGTGTCCCACACTTCCCTTGCTTACTAGCCAAAGGGGATGGCAGTGATGGAATGGTGGTGAGGCTGATGGTCTGGTGGTGAGTGGTGATGGACTGGCAAAGGTGAGGGTGATGGACTTGTGGTTAGGGTGATAGGCGACTTGTGGTTAGGGTGATGAAAATGGGGGGAGAGCGGTGATGGATGTGGGTGGAATGATGGTGAGGGTGAGGACTGATGGTGATGACTGGTGGTGAGGGTTAGGTGGACTTGTCGTCGTGGGTGAAGGGTCAGGTGCGTGAGTGTGATGGAAATGGTAGGGCGGGTGAAGGACTTTGCTTCCAGAAGTCATCTGTGTCCCTCAGATGAACTCCCTTCCACACTTCCTTGTGGTGATGGTGGTGGTGAGGGTGATGGACTTGTGGTGAGGGGTGATTGGACTGATCATTGAGGGAGATGGACTGGTGATGAGGTGATTGGACGAGTGGGGGGGGATGAGACTGGTGATGATGGTGATGGTGTCTGGTTAGTGAGGGGATGGACTGTTGGTGAGGGTCGATGGTCTGGTGTGATGTGAGGGTATTTGCTTCCCCTAGATCCATGTCTCCAGAAGTCCATCTCAGGGCCCTCAGATTGAACCTCCCTTCCACACTTCACTTGCTTGGTGGTGTTGTGGTTGAGGGGGTGATGGTCTGGTGGGTGAGGTGATGGACTGGTGGGTGAGGGTGGATGGACTGGTGGCTTAGAGGGAGGTGGGGGGGGGAACTGGTTTGATGGTGATGGATTGGTAGTGGAGGGTGATGGACTGGTGCTGAGGGGTGATGGGACTAGTTGTGAAGGTGGACTAGTGGTTGAGGGTGATGGATTTGGTTGGTGATGGTGATGGACTTGGTAGTGAGGGTGAGGACTGGTTGTGAGGGTGATGGATGGTGGTGAAGGAGATGGAACTGGTGGTGGTGCGCTTCGCTGTGTGTGTGTTTGCTTTCCCTAGTTCCATGTATCCCAGAAGTCCATCTGCTCGGCCCTCAGATGGAATCCGTTCCACACTTCACTTGTGGTGATGGGCTGGTGGTGATGGTTATGGGACTGTTGGTGACGGAGATGGAATGGTGTTTGAGGTGATTGACTGGTAGTGAGGGTGATGGGACTGGTGGTGAAGTGGACGGTGGTGGTGTTCGTTTGTGTGTGTGTGTGGTGTGTGTGTGTGTTTGCTTTTCACTAGTTCCATGGTTCTCCAGAAGTTCCATCTGCGGGCCCTCAGATGAACTTCCTTCCTCACTTCCCCAGGTTCAGCAGGTGTTGGCCCCTCCCCAGTGACCTTGCTGGATGTTAACTTGGTCTTGTCTACCTGGTCTACTGCCGAGACTGTCCAGGTAGGTGGAATTACAGGAGGGGACACACAGAAATCTGCGTCCTGTAATTACACCCACCAAGACAGCCTGGAACAGTAGACCAGCCAGACGAGACTGAGCTGCCTCCCAACTCGGCCACCAAGCTGAGGTTACTGATATAAAATCTCGGACTTCTATTTATGTTTCATATCGTGTTTATGTTAATTTCTTTTTTTACTTACTTAGCTATATAAGTGTTGTAATTCGTCCATGTGTCCACAAATAAGCACATTTATGTAACTTTGCATGAACCTACACACACATCACACACTACACACATACATACACACACACACACACACACACACACACACATACAGACACACACATTCCCAAACGCATTTCTGCTTTTTCTCTCACTTCTCTTAAAATTAAATTGCATTGCATAGGCAATAAAACGTGAGAAAAATGTTATTATAGAATATTTTCAAGTTATTTTTTAGAGATGTGAAGTGTAAAGACTTGACAGTCGAAGAAAAACCTGTATAAGATAAAGCAAAGAAGACATTTGTAAGTTATCTTGTGAAAGGCAGAGTTGTAGGAAATAAATCTTTACCAATTAAATATGTCTTAGTTTTTATTATTTTTCTGGCCATCACTTTTCGATCTTAATGACAGGAACCATACACCCCCCCACACACACATATACACACATACGCACAGACGCAGGCCCACGCACACACACACACACACACACCACACAACAACACACACTACAACAAACACAACAACAACACACACACACAATACATCAACAGACACACACACACACACACACACACACACACACCACACACACACACACACACACACACACAACACACACACACACACACACACAAACACACACACACAGACACACATCACACACACACACACACACATCACACACACACCATATAATATATATATAAATAAACTAAAATACTATAAATCATAACACACACACACTACAATCACACTACACAACATATAAACACACACACATACACTCACACACACAGGCACAACACACAACACACACAGGCAACACACACACACACACACACAGCACACACACACACACCACACAAGGCACACACACACACACACACACACACACACACACACACACAGCACACACACACACACCCCACACACACACACAGCGCCACACACACACACACACACACACACACACACACACCACACACACACACACACACACACACACACACACACACACAACACACACACACACACACACACACACACACACACACACAAAACACACCACACCACACACACACACACACACACACACACAACACACACACCACAACACAACACACACACACACACACACACAACACATCACACACACACACACCACACAACACACACACTCACACACATACACAGGCGCCGACACAACACACAAAACATACACACACACACACACACAACCACATCACAACACACACACACCACAACCCACACCCCAACC